>WKFP01013914.1:290266-350905 GCA_011057875.1 Pterocles orientalis
GAAATAACTGCTGTACAGACTAGATAATGATAATAAATGGGCAACTGCAGTTGAGTTTAGGAGTTAAAATTTAGCTCAATAAAACAGCACAACATACATGCACATGACATAATTCTGAATAATTTCTGTTGGAAAGGGTGACGGAAGTGTTTACAAGGGGGTAGGATATCATGGAGTTTAATCAGTTTATAATCACAGAGTATGCTGTCAATTAGAAGTATCATTTGATAGGTTTTTAAGCACTGCTAATTAGCAGAAGGGTAAATTAAGTGCAGCTGTTGATGAACCAGCCAGGATCCTTGAAAGTTATTACATTTTCTGTAGGTTAATGCTATTGCAAGAAATGCAAAAGCTGTTTCATCCCTTCACTTTTATTGTAAACATGATCTTCACAGTCATAGCTCTATAGAGACAGGACTACAAGTAAAATTTTCTACTACAGCTGTATGCAAATATTTTCAGTCTTGTTCTCACTGAAATCAATTAATGCAGTATGAGATTCACAGAAAATGTATGTATTCATATTTGAGCCTAATGCAAATAAAGAGAACATCCTAAGGGTTTTAGGGTAAATGAATAAGTTATAACACCTCTATAAAACAGAAGACATAAGCACATTTCTAAAATCTGAGGGTGATATTAGTGACATTTGTCTTTTTTCCAATATGTGTTTGTAGATGTTTCCCTGAAGACTTAACAAAATTTTATAGGAAGACGGAGTTTCTTCTTTAGTTTAAGATACTCAAGAGAGATATGTAAAGTCCACTTAAAAAACCATTAGCTAGCTGCATCAAAAATCCCAGGATTTCTTTTGACATTGACAAAACAATAATATGTTATATGGGTGGGTAGTTAGATAGCATTTTTATAAAAGCTTTATCCTGAGAAACAATATTAAAAGAACATTAAGGCTGCAAAGGCCAGAATTCACAATGTAGGAGATGTCAGAATAAATGTTCTACTCGCAGCCTTAATTCGATATTTTGTGCACATCATACAGCATGCAGTGCCATGCTTTGTTGACTACACATTGTTCAAACACTCTCTGAAGGGAGAATTGGAAGTTTATTCAGGTGCTCTTCTGTATTGCCATAGTACTGGAGTGCTTCACACAAGAAAGCTGTTAATTTACCGTGGCACTTTGTGTAGGAGGAGAAGGATTATATTAATTCCATGATAGGTGAAGGCCCTAAGGCATAGAGACTGCATCTATCTGTATGTGTAGCAGGGAAGCTGCCTGAAGCTCATCTGGAAGACAAATGTGCTAACACCAGATCTGCTAACCTGCTGGAGACTCCTAGGGGCTGACCTGCATGGGCAACTGGGAATACTCAGAGAAAGTGTTTAAGATGTATAGATGTTTTAGATGCTTTAAAGGACAAATGATCTACAGTATTTACCAGAAGATCGGGTGAGCAATGATAGTTTACATCTGGTCTGGTGTTTCGTTTACGCTAGAGGTGATGTGATGTGACAGGATCTCAGTGTCACTTGCTACCAGGGTGAAAGGAGTTTCTGCAGAGGGGGCGCGAGAGCAAGAGTTCATTGTATGCAACTGGGTAGCAGTGAGAGTTGTGAGCATGCATAAATGTAGTGCCTGAACTTTTGCTTGTTTCAATCTCTTTGAGCCTTACAACATTACATAGTATAATGTCTTACTCAAAAAAATACCTCCCAAACCAGTATCATGTAGGAATCCTGTGGTAGAAGAAAAGGTAGGATCCAGTTCCTCAGAGTCCATTTACTGTCTTAAGTATGAGACTACCTTTTGTACTCCTGCTTTATTACTTCTTTCTTTCCAAGTAAAGGTCCTGTAAGCAGGCTCCCTCAGCACACATTTTGATTCCTCCTTAGAGGAGGTCTACTTTCTGCCCTGATTAAGACGTCTCATTGATAAAAATAGTCTGTGATCTTGTAGTTAATGACTTTTGCATTGCTTAAGTGGCTAAATTAGGGTTACATGAGCCATCCCACTTCTGAGCCCTTGCCTTTTCAACCTTAAGAATATTCTTTTAGCACAACATGCACTGCATATGCTTTGGGTTTCTCTGGAAACCAAAGAAATACTATCTGTAAGAAAAAAAACCTTCATAGAGTGGTGCTGTTGCCATCCACCCAAACACGTACTGTCACTTTCAGAAGTGGTTTTCCCCGCAACAGACATTACCATAATGTTTATGGCCAGTGAGATTAAGAACACTAAAATCATGAAGTACTGTATGTGCTCTTTAATTAGGAATGTAATATACTCCATCTGGAGTGACTCATTTTTGCAGTCTTCTGTAGAGCTTGAGTTTCCCACTTCCCCTGCAATAAAGAGAACGGAAGCTTTTTTAGTGACTGCACTTTTAGTTAAATCCTAGTTAGCTGACTAGTTTGTAGAATTTGTTCATAGACTGTAAGCTGAGTTTCCTGAAGGAATATTCCACTGTTCTCATTTCCAAAGTCATAATGAAAAGCATATCAGTGCTAGCAGAAATCTTACAATTTAAATCAGCTCATGTAACGGTATATATATTCATCTAGGTTGTATTTTAGAAGATCAACAGGGATGTCTGAGACTTTAGTTCTGAATGTAAAATGTCTTCATTTATATTTTGGGAAAAAAAAGTAAATCTACAATTTTCAGTTGTAGGTGCTGTGTGTAAGCATGAGAACTAACCAAAATGGAGGACTGTATTCATTAGAGAAATAATATTTGATTCTGGGTTTTACAAGGAATAACGATTGAATTAATTTACTGCTTTATCCTTTGCTCTAAATCACCACTGAAATCCCCTTTCTCTGCATGTATTGGAACACCTGCCTGACATGCAGCTCAGCAGCACATGCCGAGGAGCAGAATTTATCAGAAAAATGGCTGTTTGATTTCTGTGGAAAGAATATTTTTTTGTCAAGAGAGAGTCGCAAGATAATGCTGGAGATATAAGTAATGAAGCCTCCTCAAAAGTTACCAATATTTCTGCTTGCCTTTAAGGGTTAACATGAAATAAATTCATGATCTTGCTGTTCCTGGGCTGCTGTGCAGAACACAGCATATTTGGAACCTGGGTGGCAGTTCAACTACACACGTTTATAACCGGTATGTATACAAATATAACTAGCTTAATTATATACCTATACTATATAAGACTGGTGCCCCTGTTTTCTTTTGTCAGTGTATTTGAGAAGCTGATCCATTTCTCTTTTAATGGGCTCCATTTACTCAACTTTAATAAACATAATTTTCTGAGTTTGGTAGTTTTTCTGTTACTGTTCTTCAATCAATTCAAATAACTGTGTTTCCTTATTGTAGACTTTTTTTCCCCCAAAAAAACATATTTATCTAGAGCCTAATTCCATCTCACTGAAATCAGTGTGACTCTTAGATTGGCTAATGTATAGTTTCTTTAAATCCTGACTTATTTCTGTTAGTAAGCATGTAGAGGAATGTATATTTACATTGTGTAACTTAAAGCACTTCAGTTACAGACAGACTGGGGACATCAGCTTTCAGTTGTAACACTAATGAAAAAGGGATGCCTCTTGAAAGACAGATTCAGAGAGGGATGTATTTCCCCCATTATCAGTACTGAAGCCTGGGGACAACTTCCTGGTTACAACACCATAAGCTGGACAACTGGGGAGAAACATTTCATACTAACTCTGATGCCATCTGATAAGTCTTGATTGCTGACCAAGTAGGCTAAGTCCAAAATGGAATTTCCAATTTTTTTTAATTATTCCTTTTACTGATAGCTCAAATCTATTTTGTTACAAGCTGGAACAGGTAGTTAAGGCCTTGAAAACACCTCAGTAGAACAGAACCAGGTGACGTACCCTTGTTTTACGTCTCCTTATCCTAGACTGCACGTACTCAGAATGGCATACAAGCAATTCTGTTCTTCTGCATGTTCAGCTTAACAAAAATGATCAATTCACATAAATCTACCCCTTTTCTTGAATGATCTCCAAATGGAACACAGAGAGAAAGTCCTAATGTTCATAGTGCTCACTTACACTAGCTACTTCTTTAGCAATCCTCCCTCCTCCAAAACTAACACCAGACTACTTCAGTCTATTTTGTGATACAATCAGTAAGATCGTACTGTCTGATGATTTTAACCACTGATTAAAATTCTTGAATTGTCCCTGTTAACAATCACATCTGCTTTGACATTCTTCACTTAGTGCAAAACTTTAATATACCTGTAACGACGGGGATTAGAGATAAGGAGACAAGTCCATTGCCTTGTACAACCTATTCTGTATATCCTGGTATAAATTTATGGAACTAAGCTGATTTTCATCTTAAGTGAGAACCTGGCTCAAAATGTGCATATAAGCAGACATTTGGTTTTGATTTGTCTGCTTTGAATCTAATACTGCTCTTCTGTCTACTGTCAACTCTCTCTTCACATTTGACTATTTTAAGCAGCAGCAGAAAATGGCAAGGGGCAGGGAGTAACATCCAAAAGTATTTAAAACCTCTGGTCCTGCCAACACTGGATTACAGTTCACAAATCAATGAATTTCACCAAAGAGTTCACCGAGACCAGAGTTCACTGGCATGAATTATGGATTACATTGGCATTTTCGGTTCAGAAGATTTTGAGAGTGTTTCAGGGAGGAGAAAGCTCTCCATCAGCTTCACATAACAGACAAAACCAGTTGCTCATTTCTCAGGTAGGGATGAAGTGAGGTGTCAGTTGATAGTATTCTGGTAAGTGATCACAGGCAGACAGGACCTTGCCCTGCCTTTTCAAGGGAGAAATGATATGAAACAGTTCACTGGAGAGGCAGGAAGAACAAGAGGAAAGAAGTGGAGTCAGATTAATAGGTCAGATGCTCCCTTGTCCACAAGCCAACAAACTGTCCCAATATTAAAACCTTTCACAACTATCAGGAAAACTACAAAACCTGTAGGTTAGCATTATCAGCACAAAACTAGACCTGGTTATAATTTTTAAGTCTTGGTGTCAAAATATCCTTCTGCAGGTGTATAGAACATCATCCGCTGGCCCTTAAGTGAAACTCCCCCCTATAGAGAAGGTCAGGAAGGCAGATCTCATCATCACTTATGTCCTTTTGCTGACCCTTTGCATAGCATGGGATTTCATACTTAAAGAAATGGCTTTTGCTATGCTTCTATGTCAGTTTATGTAATGGATAAAGCTTCTATTGAAGAGTATTCATGCATTGCTGCAGCTTTTTTCTTACTGCTGTTTTGTTTAAGGGTTGGTGGTTTTTTTGTGATCTTTGCAGATCCTGAGATCTTCAAAACAGGATTTTGGGTCACAGAGTAAAAGCAGTAACAGCAGGACACACGTAATAAAGATGGGGCAACGATTGTTCAAATAACAGATCAGTAAGTCGCCTCTCACACAAACGGTTGTCAATGATAAGCGCCCAAAGGTTGGTTAAACTGCATTGCCAAATGCCTCCATGTAAAAATCAATGTCCAGAACACACAGTACTAAGCAGAAAAAACAGCCTCTCAAATCTGTGCCATGACAATGATATGAACCTAGCAATCATAAAAATATATCTTGATCCTATTTGTAGCTCTTACATGTTGCTGTGGGCCATTCCTGTTTATCCATCCACACGAACTGCAGAACATTGACGATGCTGAATAAACAGCAGTAATCTGGATGAAGAGATAAAGCATCTTTCAAATCTCTGATTTTCTTTCATGCTGTCTGTGCAGTGACTGCTGAAAAGGCAAGGGAATTTAGGTTGAGTGTTCAGTCGTGAGTGAGTGACCCGCAGTTGTGTTATTTAAATGCAAAGGACGTTGGTGGTCGCCTAGTGTGAATTCAGTGAGGAAGGAGAAGGCTGCAGAGTGCCTCCTGTCACTGTAATCTGTTTAAAAATGTGCTCATAAAAGGGATGGAAAAGCTCTGGTTGCCAGCCTGGTTTACTTCTGTTAACACCACACAGTGAAGATAACATGGATGATTATTCTTTCCAGAATTTGCTGTTCATTTAATAAATATGCATACAAGCAGTCTGTGTAAGGTTTGCCTCAATATTGTATTGCTAGGTGAAAGTATCTGACAATCATCTTTTCAAATTTATATTTCAATACAAAAAAACCTTCTCCCTCTACTCCCATAAATTTGAGAGTTGGCAAGCTTATTTTAATTAAATTTAAATTTATATATTTCTGTCCTTTTATTACTTTGGAATCACATTTCACAACATATGACTTACTGTAAGAGTTTGGGAAGGTTTTACAGTCCTAAGCAGATGCTGAGTATATTTAAAAGCTACACATATAATTTCCAAAAATTTATTTCATTAGGAAAAACAGCCTCTAGCAGCTGCATCTTAGTGCCACAACAAATGCATCATGTGGGCAGCTTTCTGATGAAAACTTGGGCGTGCATCAGTTTTCTCCCCATTCAACAAAGCTTTTCAAAGGGTGAGAAAATTCCTGCACTTGAAGATGCATCATTTTCATCAGATAACTCCTTCAAGAAGAGAAGTGCACGGATTTTCATATCCTTATTAAGGACAGAGGCCATTCCATCTTCAAGACCACACTGAGTGGACCTGGCCTACAACTCTTGTGTCAAAATGCTGCGATGAAGGGATCCAAACAGAAGGATAGAAGCCATCTGCTCTTGTCTATCTTTCTTAAAAAATACAATTTCTACTGTAATTTCTATTGTGTTTTTTGTGGGGTAAAGCTGGCCTCGACTTTCTGCTCCAGTGTTCCAAAATGGTCTGGGACACTTCAGTACTGCTTCCTGTATGTAAACCATTAATTTGCATATGATTCAGAAATACGTAGACTAAGATCTAGAAAACCTCTGAGAGCTGAAACAGATAGGAAAAATACGGTATGACAGAAAAACAAACACAGATTACATGTAAGATTTTTCTTCAATAAAGAACTAAGTTTTCTATAAGCAACAATGTTTAACCAAGATATAATCGGGTTTGTGAATAATACATATTAGGTCATTTCACACTGTGATTATCATTGTCTTAGGCATTAATTATTTAATAAGATTGCAGCTTGTATACTTTGCAATTAGGGAGAAACTGCAAGTTCACTTCATTCCTTCACCCACTCTTTTGATGTGATACAACACAAATTTCTTTTCGATCTTCAGAAAAGGGGGAAAAAGGCTTTATGTAACAGACTTAAGCAGCAGTGCATTTCAATGAACACACCGAGGCCACTTACCATTCTAACATATGCTGCAGTCTTTCATTACTGTTATACTGTAACTAGGAAAAGAGACAAACACGAAAACCAAAACACTTAAGAAAGGTGTAGGTATTGACTTATTCAGTCTGACGCTGCAGACAACATTCATCTACCCATCCTATTGCAACCCAACATAATTTTATCTATGCCTATCAAAACCACACTTCTTGCAGCAGTAGTGTGCTAAAAATATTGCTACCAGGGATTCTTCATCCTAACAGCAGATTCATGTAGTTAATCCAGTGGAAGTCTCTTCTCACAGATTGCCAGTTCGTCCTTCCAGGTGAAAGCAAAAATTCCCATTTTTGGGAAGCCAAAACTCATCACAAATTTCAAATCAAAGTTCAAAATGCGAATTTAAGATTTTGTTCATTAATTAGTCTACAGTTCCTGAACTACATTTAATTAAGCTGTAGAAATATATATGTTTGCCTATACTTGTAAAGGTTGCTATAATAAAAAATTATCAGAAATCTGAGAAATGTTACTGTTGTACCAAACTATGGCTATAGATGTTAATTTTCTTACATACACAAACTAAATTTGCATTAAAATATACTCATTCACTTTTGATGTCGTTTATTCTTGAATAATTTTGTTGAGTGTTCCTAGCAAAATGTTAAGCATGAAGAATCAAGAACTGAACTAGAGCAAAAGATCCTATTAAAAGCAGTGGACTTTAAAGTTGATTCTTTATCTTCCTGAAATATGCTGTTCTAGAACCACAGATGAAACTGAAAGCAAAGTAGAAGGTGGAGGAAAACCTTAAAGAAGCAAAGAAACTGACTCTGGATGTGTAATCCTAAATCCTCTTGATTGAAAACAATGTATTTCTGGGAAAGACACTTAGGAGCCTGCAGCAAGTAAGGCAAGTTCTTGTAAAACTCTAGTATTGGTAATAATCCATTGATCCGAGTAAGAGCCTTAGTACTACATTGGTTGCAAAAGGATTTGAGACTACAGTAGAAACATATTATTGAATTTTCTTGAAGTGGAAGTGTAAAAAATATTTTGACGTATTTACTTTCGTTTTCCTCATCTGCTCTAATAAATGTCCATGTCTTCCAATCAGCTCCTACCTATCCTCAGTTATTTAGAATCTGGATGTAGGCAGAAGACTGAAATGAAGGAGAGGGAGTGGAGCTGATCAGACTCTTTAGACTGCCAATGCATACCTTTTTAGTCCTACCAATGATGTTGATTGTTTTAACATATATGTAGCAAGGTCTTTTTCTGTACATTGGAAATGCATTTCTTAGAAGCTATACCTGTCACATGGACATGAAAGAAACCTCAAAATGAGATAATTGCGTTTTTACTACAATAAACTGATCTTCCTGGTTGTAAGAGAACTGTTTTCTAAGCTCTGTTGTTTGGAAAATGATGAGTTACAACTATATGATTGCTTTCAAATAGAATGCCCTAGTGAAATCAACTTATTCGCCTTCCCTTACATATCTTGGTCCTTAGAACAAATTAAGAAGCACTACTGAGATCTTTTTTAGTACAGCTTGAGAACTGTAATGACTTAAACTGTCATTTCAGCTGAGGTTTTAAATAATTAATCAGCATTTCTCAAACAGTTTCTCTCTGACACTTTTCTTTGACAAAAACCTACATTATGTCCAAACACCTTATTTTCTCACTCTCCATCAGAAAAATTGTATTGCAGTACATTTATCGTGGCACTGCTGCTGAGCTGAAACAATGTGCCCACGTTAGAAACAGAGTTGGTATTTGTAAGATGAGAGATTACATCTTGAAAGACATTGAAGTATTTGTCAGTTCGGATGTTATACAAATGTCCTTAATGCTAGCATACATTGCTTTGGGAGTAGTCAGTTTCTGATCTGAATGACTATAAAAACCCAGCATTCACATGTTATTCTGCTAATGATTTTGTTCCTCATGGCTAATGTTCCTTACAATTAATGGTAGTATCCCACTATAATTCACAGAACAAGACTATAAGAATGCCTCCCAACAGGATTTTTTTCTCTAATGTTAATTTGACCATTTTAAATATTCATTGAATCACATAGATTTCCTTGCAGTGGCTTCTTAAGTACTTTCTAGTTATAATGGGGTTTTTGGCAGATTT
Organism: Pterocles orientalis; assembly: GCA_011057875.1. NCBI lineage: Eukaryota > Metazoa > Chordata > Aves > Pterocliformes > Pteroclidae > Pterocles > Pterocles orientalis. Next base: position 299,569 of record WKFP01013914.1, read on the forward strand.
TCTCACTGAATAAATATTTTGACTTTTTCGAAAAACTATTTAAATAAACAGTAACTTTAAAATATTATACTCTCATTGAAATAAAGTTGCACAAGGAGCAGCTGGGTCATGCTGCAAAACAGAAGAGATTGTCTAAAGGGTGCAAAAAGTGACATCCCAGATTTCAGGCTGTTGAAGCAAATGCTCTAAATTACTGAAGTTTTGTCCCAGCTACTACAGTGCTGCTTTGAAACCAGGGCAGCCAAATTTAAGGGAGCTCCGATTACCCTACACCTCCAACACAAAACTCTCAGCACTTGTGCAGTACTGTGGAGCTCCAAACCCAGACAGCGGGGATCACTAGACATAACACACAAAGTAGGTTTCTGTGGTTAACAAGAAATTATTTCATAGTATGAAGGCATCATACAGGCTATTAGCTAAACTTCAGATAAGGTGATGCTGGACCATCTTCCTGAGTCCCATGATTCCATCCCACTCATCCCTCCTATCCAATGCCAATCATTTTGGAAAGGAAAACAAACACTCAAATAGATGGTTAGTCAATCGTCTTCTTAGCTAATTACAGAGGAAATGAAAAAATGTCTAGATGGAACACAGTGCCTATAGATACGAACAACATTTGCAGCTTTCAGCTCTGATTCATTTTTGCTACATTATATCAGTATCAGCATCATCTCTTAAAGTCTGGGGTATGTCTCGATTACTTCATTAAATCTAAAATATTCTTGCTGATGTTACCTGGCTGTTTGCTATATCCTGCTAAATGCATAAGGAAAACAGTTGTCTGCAAGGTGCTATAACGTAGTAGGCATCTCAGCAGTGCTCATCTTTCCCTCCTGGTTTGTATTGAGGAATATTTGCATTTCTTACGTAATAGCTGTGAAAAAAATACAGCACTGAAAGGAAAATATGTTTTAAATGCAAGCAAGCATTTGATTAATAGTAATTTGGCATCATTTGCCAGTAGAAGTTTAGAATATAATTGAGAAAATGCTTTTTTCCTCCAACCTTATCATTTTTAGATTCCTAAAATAAGATCAGCATTTTGAAAACCAAAAATGCAAACTACTGGTTAGGGTAAACATTGAGAAACCACATACCAGTTTTTGTGCTGGATTCAGAAAAATCAACCCAAAGTAGACCTATCTGGAGGGCTGAACTTGTTTGATGTCCTTTTCAGACAGAAGAAATGGAACTGCAGCAAATTTTTTCAAAGCTGGTGTATGGTACATAAGCTAATTTCAAACAAATAGGCAACTGGGATTCATCAGTAGTTTAACTTGTTTTTTCTAGAAGTTCATTTATTTTTTAAATGCTATTATGCAGAAAATGTATAACCTTTGTGTGGCTTTTTCCTTTTTAGATTGGTATATCAAACATGCAACGTTACAAGGCAGAGAATTTCTGCATATGTTGAATGTTAACCACGAGGTTAAGCTCTTAATTAGATCAAAGCTGCTACACACAATTTTCCTCCTACAATGTTTAGCCTTAGTGACCCAGCGTGAGCTCTAGGAGTCAAGCTGACTCCTTTCTTTCCTGTTCATCCTCACCATTACTAGAAGCCAAATTAGAGCATTGGTGACAGCTGTGCAACGAACTCTTTCTTATCCAGCCATGCTCTGACAGCAGATGTAAGTGATCAGGTGTAGAGGAAAAAAAAAACTTTTGAAGATGCAAAGAAGGAATAAAATCTAGTTCAGCCTTCTATCTGTGATGCTGGTGCAGGGCAAACGGGAACACAAAACATCAAGCAGCTATTTTTATTTCCAGACTCAGCATATTCAGAATATGCATAGAGACAGGTTTGTTTTTTTTTTTTTAAAGATGATCCAATTTTTACCAAAGCATCTTTTCAGAACAGGACATTTCTTTAAAATTTCTTCTAACACTGCTTTGAGGAATTTCTGCCCTTTCTTCTTGCATTCAGAGTTACTGACAAACATGTTCCAGTTGCTGCATCATCAAACTGAGCCATTTCAGAGCTGTCAGCCCTCGACTCCATCTCTGGCTACATGGCCCATCCAATCTCCCTGACTGTCAATCAGGCTGGGAAGAAACCAATGCTACCAGGATGGAGACTGGGAAGATGCACATTAGAGTGACTACAGGGCCAATGCACGATTGTCATAGATGTCAATCAAGTTGGGCAGTCCGAGATTCTTCATCCAAGGAGGAGGAGGTATCTGAAGGCCATGGAGGTATCCCAGTGCACCAGGGCACAGCAAAGGCTCCCCATGGAGATGGGCAGCACAGGAGGCAGCCAGGGGCAGTCCCAGCCCAGGGCATCAGGCAAGTCTGTGATGAAGAAACAGGTCCAAGGTCAAGCTGGGAGCTCAACCCACTGGTCAGGATCAGGCCCTGCTAGGGTAATCAGGGTCAGACAGAGCCTGCTGATCAGCAGGCAGGTTCATAGGGATAAGTTCAAGCTAGGACACCAGCTGGCAAATCTGGAAACTGGTGTCCTACGGCACCATTGGGGCTAACCGTATTAAGTAGGCTGGGCACATACAAATAGGTATCATCTATATCACTGAATGATTCCTGAGGAGCAGATGTTAGGGACTGCAATGAAGTCTGTTTACAGTATGTATGAGGAACTGTTTCTTTGGACACAGGCTAAAAGTCATGATTGATCTGTACATTTGCTTTTCTGACTTCCTATATGCTCCAGCTACCTAAAATATCTCTATTAAGAGCAGTCACACGATACAGAAAACCTAGCCCATTTCTGTTGGATCATATCTATTAAGTGAAATTATTTAGAACTCAGTAATAATAATAATAATAATAACAACACTTCTATGTGTTCAGTTAACACAGGGATTATATCGGATTTGTAGGGAAAGCAACCAAGAGCAAGCTAAAAGGACATTTTGAAAATGCAGCCATCTATAAAATTAACACTTCAGGTGAAGAAACTTGAATTTATCTAAACTCTTTTCATTTTAATATCCTTATTATGCAATTCTTTTTCATGTGTTTGCTTTTGTGATCCTGTTTACTTCTGAGGTGCTGTTCACATCCATAAACCTAAGTGTACTTGAGTGCATTTTAACTGAGATGGAATCATACTTTGTTTTATCTGTGTGTGTTTTGTCCATGCTTAGTTTCAGCAGACTGGAGCTTAAATTCTGGCAGACACTTAAAAATTGCTGTGGAGCCACATGGAGGTTTTTTTTTTTTTTTTTTTTTAAAGGGCATATAATGGCTGCACACATTTGAAATTATATTTATAATACTCGTATGTCTTTAACTTTCCAGTTTCTGAAATTCAAGCCATTTTAAAATTTGTAGCTTTAAATACCTTTGAATACTCTCTAGTTTCTTTTGCTTTTTATTTTTACAATTTTTTTCAGAAATTTTACAATACATATATATGTTCTTTTCATCATGAATTAATATGCAGCCAAGTAGTCATGATGGCAGTAAATATTCCTGTTAAGACGTTTTCCCTGTATTTTGAAAACATCTGATTTTTAATGCATTTGGTGAAGGCAAACCTTTGCCACTGATAGTACTCTACCTGTGAGGAAGAAGAGGAAACTAATGACAGATGACAATGTGCTTTACCACAACAAGGAGCAGAGGAACTGTGTGTAAGAGCAGTACTGTGTAGAATACAAATAGCAGTTTCTGCAATGTCCTTACTTAGCTATTCCTATATTCAAAGGGTGAGAAATAGTTGTGCTTCTTGAGTTGTATCAAAAAAGCTGTCAGGTCAAAGTTCTTATGTGATTAGAAACTATGCCCTTCTCACAAGTAAAAAGTGAAAAAAGAAGAGAGAGACTGAGGGGTTATATAATTAACGTTTATAAATATGTGAAGGGTGAGTGTCAGGAGGATGGAGCCAGGCTCTTCTCTGTGACATCCAGTGATAGGACAAGGGGCAATGGGTTCAAGCTGGAACATAGGAGGTTCCACCTGAATATGAGAAAAAACTTCTTTCCAGTGAGGGTGACAGAGCACTGGAACAGGCTGCCCAGAGAGGTTGTGGAGTCTCCTTCTCTGGAGACATTCAAAGCCCGCCTGGATGCGTTCCTGTGTGATCTGATCTAGGTGTTCCTGCTCCAGCAGGGGGATTGGACTAGATGATCTTTCGAGGTCCCTTCCAATCCCTAACATTCTGTGATTCTGTGAATGAGCCTTAAAAGCGCAGAACTGACCTTGAAAGCACTAATTTGATACTTCAACAACATTAAAGTTTTGCATTTTTCAAAGAGTTTCAGCTGTCACCATGATAGATTGTCACAGGCTCTCTTTCATGCAAGTGGCAGAAAGAAATCTTTCAACAGTGGTCTAGATACAAAATGTGCTTTATGGACTCGTCATCCATCCATGAATTGGATAAAAGAAGAAATAAGAAGTGGGTGTGAGATAGCAAGACTAAAGACATATGACAGACAATTTGATGCATAATTGCTGGATAGCTGTTTTGTCTGTCCTACAGTAACAACTTCTTCTGAAAGCAAAATATTTTTTCCCAACCACAGAGGCAGACCACTTTTTGCAGATCTTCGTTGTAGTGCATCTGCCCTGGATCATCAATCTTATCCTGGGAAATTAGAGGCAAAATATATTAGAGATTAAAGGTATTTTGTTACTGGCACCTGATAATTTGATGCTGTTCCTGAAGCTGTGGTGTATCCTTCCTAGAGTGTTTTCTGAGGAATGACAGCAAAGGTATTGAGTAATCACAGCTTCTCCACAGATCAAGGAAAAAGGCTGACACAAATTCTGAAACAGAGTGATTTCAGACTTGAAATTAAGAATATATAACCAATGTATTTTGAGGTTATTTACTAGCTGCTTTTAACAGTGAGCACGATTAACTCCTAAGAAGCACTGAAGGGCAGTCTCTATAGTCGGTATACTTTTAAATCAAGAATATTATGTGCTTTCAAAAATATCTGAACAGGATGAAGCCACTATTATTCTTTTCTTATTCTAAGTTGAATCCCAAAAGAGATATTTTACAGATGAAAAGCTGAGAAAATGGAGAAGGTCAGGTTCGCTTTGTGGCTGTATGTTGCTCTGAAATCAATACAATTGTAAGAATAAAAGTATGCCTTATACCATATTTTGTTAGTAATAACATATTGCTGGTGGTGTTCACCTTTAATTTCCCTATGTTTGGAATGGTAAGGCCTCTAGTGGGAAATTCTGCAAGGATGAAAAGGAATTTCCATGATGCACTCCTGTTTTCAAATATTCATAACATGCGTGGGATTATTTGAGGTGAAATTTCAGACTTAGTCCCAGGGAAATTCATGAAGGTTAATAACAAAACTGACATCAACCAGCATCTTTTCAAAGAGGCAGCAACAGAGGTATTCACTGTCCCCGTTTGCTATTCAAATCACTGGAAAACACTGCTAAACAATTCTGTTGTACACAGTCATTTTATAGTACAGCCTGAGATTTTTCATTTTATGTGGCTATTTATACCTGCCTTGTGACGTTCGCAGTGTTCCATTTCTTTGCAGAGAAATAAAGATGTTTCCATTTAAAGCATAAACGTAAATACATATTAACTGTCTCTCTCAGTTATGTATTTGAGATTCCATGTCCTGTCTGGCACATGATATAACAACAGTTCTGCCCAGGCCAGCGTAACAACACACTGGCTAAATCCCTTCCTCTCCCTTTTGCAGAAAGGGAAAAGAAAATTTATTTTCCTACTGAAAAAGGAATGTAACTTTTCTAACAGATTTGGTTCGAGCTTATTTAGGAAGACTGACTTTTTTATATGAGTTAATTCTTTGATGAAGAATAATGCAAGGTGTATTCTGATACAAATGACATGATTTGACTAAAAGCTTGAATTCCTCCCACTGCCAATGGGCCTTGGAGTATGCACAGTGAATTTCTCCTGAGTTTATTAAGTGTTTTGCATATGAAGTGTGCAGTCTCTTCATATGCTGGTTGCGTACTACTTCGTGTAGAACTGTCAGGCAGTCAGATTGTCTTCCAGTCAGGCATAATGGCTTTATGGGTGACTTAGGAAAGCAGTCTTTTCAAGGGCATCATTTAAAAAGAGCTATAAAAAGATCAACCTGCTCTACTGGGAGTCTACCAACTTTTTTTTTGGCTCAAGAATGTGCTGGAGACTGAGGATTAAGAGATCCTGAGATCTACTCTGACTGGCACCGATACTTATTTCTTGACCACTACCCAAATTGGTGACTTTAGCAGCACCAGATCACTTAGGAGGCCTCAGATGTTGACAGGGAAATAGGATTAATGTTCTTATTAATTAAAGTATCAGACTCTTAGAGAGGTGATGTGATTTATACAGGAAATTTGTAACCAAAGGTAGAAGAAAAATCCACCGGCACCCAGGCTACTTGCTCTTAATGTATTTCTCTTTACATTAATTTATTTGCCAGATTTTTAAGTAACTGTTTTTGAGGGAAGAAAGAGAGCAATGTAACTCATTCTAAGAGGCTCTGCAGTCTGCTGGATGCCCCAGAAACTCAGACTTCTAGACAAGTGAATTTTGATTCTTGTTTACGCTTGTTTGTTATGCAGCTTTGGTCTTCTTATGCCTTGGGAGCTACTTTGCAGCAATATGTCCAGGAGGCACAATGATAATGTCTGCTTTCTAAAGAATGCTGACCTGACGACAGAGCTTACAGACTCTCCATTTTCAAATGGTTCCTCAGGTAGGCTTATGTTGTGTTATTATATGATATTTGAGTTCATCGAACAGACTTTCCTCTCATTCTATATGGTGAGGAGGTGTTTGCTTCCCTTTCATCTTCAAGCGAAGTAAAGAAAAAGCACTCAAGTATGGAGTCCTGAAAAATGCACAAATACTTAAAGGTGCACCTCAACCAGATGTTTGTGCCACACAGCTGAGCATGAATGAACAAACAACTGAGAACAGAAACTTTTCATTTCCTCATAAATTGGCAATGTGATGTGTCAATTTAAAAATCAGATTGAGACCCTGTAGCAGGAGAACAATGGGATCCAGCCACTGTATCCATCCATCTCTCCTGTGGTCTCACTGGAAGACTGCACTGTGGAGCCAGTCAGAAGGAAACAGATAAATTATTCATTTAGATTTTGACATAGGAAATTCACCCTTGAATGTATTCTTTTTCCCGATGTGACAGGCTTTTTGTACCGACTTAATTCTCCACTGTAGTTTCTGTCAGTTTCAACTTCGTTCCACCTCTGTCCTTTTAATCTTTGTTCCTATTCTGTCCCTTTAGTCTACTTTCTTCCTTTCCTTCGTTTTATTTAATTTTGCTGAACAACCTCCTACTCCCAAAGAATGCAACTGGCATCACTCACTGGGCTTGGAGGTTCTCCCATTCCTTCTCTTTTCAAGTGCGATTCGGTTTGAGAACAAGATGACTGCTTTTCAGCATCTGTGCATGAAGTAGGTGGTTAAATTCTTAATTGCAATGTCATGCTTATTTTGTACTCAGTCAGTGGATGATCACAAACGTAACATTTGAACATTAGAACAAACGAGCAGTAGGATTTGTTAAACTCGAAAGAATCAGACTCCGTTCCCTTTTGAAAGATTAGGATGTTTGCACTTGGATTCCAGTCTGGTCATAATAGCAAAAGTGACAGAAGCATACTGAATTGGGCAAAAATTCCTAAAATTACTTCAGTCAGACAGACATGCAATATGTGTTTTCTTGGTCTCACAGACACATCTTCAAACACCTTTAATTTCAGCAGCCTTGTTAAAGATTCACCATTTTCTCCTGTCAATTTCTATAAACATTTATCAGGGCTGTACTATTTTTTTATTAAACACCACAAAAGTATCTACTACTGAGCTCTTATTAACTCTCTAGTTACAGAACTAACAAGCAATTAAAATTAAGATGTTCCCATATAGATATTTTAGGAGTACAATTCTACCATTAGTTTGACCATGATTTTAACACATTTTCACTTAGATGTAGTACATGATTTTTAAAAATACTCTATTATTACAAATGGTTACAACTGCATCTAGAACAAGCTAATTAGCGGGAGAACAAAACCTCATGAAAGTAAAGCTATATTTATTCAATTAAAACCCCTACCATCACATCACTTTATATTGATAAACTATTAATAAAACACAAAGAATGTTGAATTTCCTATCTTGAAACAATATTCTGACCTCTCACTCCATTAAATCCAGTAGTAGTTTAAGGAAAGTGATAATTCACAATCACTACATGAGCCTGGTGTGAACCTGACAAAGCAGCCTTTTCAGAGAGCCACAGCCCCTGAACAGTTTTAGCTATATTTAACTCGCTATCAAGCAGAGATACTTGAATTCAGTTTTGCTACTCTAGTTTTATAATAAAATAAATAATGTATACTTGGAACAGCCATATGCAACTATTTTTGTTATGGAATTAAAAGGTTGCTTTTCTCCCCCTGATATCTTTAAATAAAGAATTTAAAAATTATAGGAAAACAGAATGGAGAATAGCTTTCAGGGAATCAAATACTAAAATGCCACTAAGCAATAATTAGGCAACTAATCATACAGTTGGAAAGAGCACATGTACAAGAGTTTCTGTTGATATGCCTTTACCATTAAACAATAATTAGTGAAGGGTAAGCAGATGAAATACTTTGCCTTCATGAATCGCTGCAAGTGTGAGCAATATGCCCAGAGATCACTGTTACTCAGTTGGGTAATGGTGTTGTCCTGGCTATATGTTAAAAAAGAGGATCTCTGGAGCACTGTTATTTTTATTTTAGCATAACAGTGAAAGACAAAATGCAAATGGAGAGGAATTATTATGCTGTGAACTTTCTTACCCTAAATTAAACATTGATCTCTGAACATCAGTCAGAGCTGGATTAATGCAAGGGGAATCGTTTTGGTGGCAGAAAGCTGACAAGCAATCTCCTGTACTGTACATCTATTTACATTACCCTGATCCTGCTACCACTGAAAAATATGACCAAAAAAAAAATATTGTGAGGCTACAGTGATCCTTATTGATGGTTTTTGCTTCTTGATGTGGTTAATAATCAACATATGTGGTAGAACCATGTAATTAGATTTACTGGCATTTAGAATTGACCAATACATTTGACTGATCTTCAGTTTCATATGCATTGGAACTGAAAGAATAATTCCTTACCTTGCCTCTAAATGCTGAAAAGATAATTTTCTTTCTTTGGAATTGTGCAATTGACCATAAATTATGTCACAGAAAGAATAAAAGGAAAAGCTCCCTGGAGCCAAATTGTTTTCCACAATCCATATTAAGATGGCATTTTTCTGCTACCAAGTCTTACTCTTATTTTGTCTTATCTCTAGTTGGTTCAGGTAACTGTGCCTTTAATTAATTCAATTTAATATTACCAGCACATAGAATTTCCATTCTGTTACTGTAATTGATTCTGAACTTTGCAAATAGATTGCAAGGCAGGTTTTCTGATGATGTGTCTACAGCCTTATAATCAACCCCTTTATTCACTTTTATGGGTTTTTTAGAGAAAGAAATAAGTCATGGCCATAAGATCATTTGATCTATATTAGTTTGGATATATTTTTGAGTCGCTAATTCATCTGAGTGTTGAAATCAGTTCATCTGGCAACCTAGTTTTCCTTGAAGGAGATGGAGAGAAGTCATGCTTTTCAGACTTCTGACTTTGTCACTAGATACATTATTCCTTTAATGAATTTTCTGTTTTCTCCTGTCATTTTAAGAAGCTTATTTTCTGCACGTGTGCTAATGTACCCAGCTCTGTAGGCAACCTGTTCCAGTGCTGACCATTGTCAAGAAGAATTTTTTTTTTTAATATGTAGTTGGGATTTCCCATTTTCCAGCTTGTGTCCATTACCTCTTGTACTACTTGCTATCATCAGATAATGCAAATAAAGTGTTGAAACAAGTTGTGTTAATAGCTTCTAGTTACATCTTTTAATGCTGTAAAATGAAGTCCTTTTGTGTGTTATGGCAACCACTAATGGTTGTTTTACTTTGCTTAGATTTCGGAATATTGATTACCACAGGGTCCCAGAAGGAAAAAAAATATGAATTTAAGTCATTTTTACAATCTTGTCATTAAAATCCTTATGAATTCTATGAAAATGTAAAAATAATAATAAGAAAAGAAAATGAGGTAGAATGCTAACTGTAAATAGTTTTCTCAGTCAAGTGTCTCTTTCATGTTTAGAAATATGAGCTCTTAAAGTCAGTTTTCATTCAATGTCTTTGCTACTCCAGGTAGAACGATCCCCTACAAAACAGGTCAACGGGCGTGACAGATGGGAGCTGCAGAGGGGTGGGGATGGGAGAACTAGCAAGTGAGCATATAGTTTCAAAAGCTTTGATTCACAGGAAGGTGCACATTCAGCTTTTGGTCAATGAATTTCTCAGTTTTTTTCCTCCTTTTCTCCAGATCACTTTAGATCACTTCCTGGAGGGCAGCCTTATAATACAAGGAACGGACATTACTTACTGAGCAGGGAAGAGGAAGATGATAACTGTCAACTGCAGATATAAATTTGGTGAATTATTTTATCAGAAAAGATGTGAAATGACAGCATTTCTTCACAGATATGTAACTTTCTTTTCAAGGTTGTACTGATGCACACATTTAATTCTACTTCCTTTATGTAACACTTGGAAAAATGACCTATAAGTAGTTCCTGAGCAGAGAAAAAAGTTAAGACCTCCCCGTGTCAGGTAAGTGCCCTCACTGCTAACCTATGGAATCATGATCCCTCTTTCTCCCTTCTTATGGTCCAGAGGAAAAAAAATCATGACTGATTTTATTTAGGTAGTGCTATACCTGTGTATAAAATAGTGGTAAATAATCCTCATTTACAGGTAGCTGGGGGCTTAGGACCTTCTTACAACTCCCAGGTTACATGGATTTGAACCCATTCAGTTAAAGAATCTGGCTCGACCATATGCTGAGAAAGGTTTTCTAATCAGCAGCTGCTACAGACAAGGGGATGCTGTTCCCAGTGGGGTGAAGTAAAAACAACTATATATTCCATGCTTCTTGGTGCTATTTATTAAAAGTGAACTTTGGAAATACAGTACTCATTTGCAGTTTTTAATATTAATACTAAATACTAAATGTTAATTAAGCATCGAACTATTCCTTCCTGAAAAGATAGAATTGGCTTGGGGAATGCACAGAAGCAAATGCCTGTGCACCAGGGATAACTGGCTGATGGAAATATAGCATTTCTACTTAAATTCCACCTATCTCCTCTGCTACATGTGTAATTTGTTATGCTGATCAAGGCCAAAAAGTCCAATGATTACTGTGAAAGTAGAAGACATACCTTAAATGCACATGTGATTTCAACAAAAACCTCAGCAGCTTGGAACAATCTGAGAAATGCCCTCGTTAAAGAAAGAATAGGACCAGAAAAAACACCATTTCCATTCCCAGCTATCCATCAAGCTTCAACTGTACCAGCCTTCAAACTGGTTACCTGGTAACATCCGGGGAATTTACTTATGTGGAAAATACAAAAAAAAAAAAAAAGATATTTCAGCCTAAATTGTTTCACTTTATAGGTTGAATGTTACGTATAGCACTATGATATCTTCACAGGTGTATAGGTGGCCCACAGGGTCACGTCAATGAGATGCTCTCTACTTCTGGACTGTTCTTCACTGTCACGCAAATTCAACAGGCAAATGTCCTGCAGAAGAAAATCTGAGCATTCTTGGGGCTACAGAAATAATCTACTTCCTCTCTAAATTCCTTCAGTGTAGATTAATTTTGTTTTTTAAAGTAAATATTTTATCCAAGCAGCAGGCAAAACACAGACAAGCAAATGCAGCTCATGATCATTTTATCCAATTCTTGGAAGTTTAACATTTACTTGCACAACTCTATGCTATATTGGAAGCTATGCTGGGGACCTACCCTAGAAGAAAGCTAAGAAAAAATATTCTTTGAATATAGTCTCAATGGAGAGAAAATTTCTATTCCACAAAAATCAGCTTCAGACCACTAGGGTGTCAAAAGGGTTGAATAAATCTGTTGCATGTGTATTAAGGAGATGGGACCTACAGCATGTTAACTGAAGGTTTCATGAAGGGATAGGCACTAAAACAAAACAGTGCAGAATAATAGTTGTGTATTCTGACCGAGATGCTTAGTCTCATTTGCACTGATTCTATTTTAAAAAAGGGATTGCAGGAGCTCAAGTTCTTGACAGGTAATCAATTGTTTGTTTCATGTTTGTAGCCAATAAAATCAACATAATCCTTGTTGAGAATGAGATTCTTCATTTTGCATGCTTAACCAAGATTAATTTGATGATGATGCAGGAAAATGTCAGCATATGTGATTCCATCTGGGTATTTCACTCATATTTTCATATGTGGGTATGTGGCAACTATATTTACTTTTGAAGTGATGCAAGTGGTAAATTGTACTGTCAAAAAGATTGCATCCATGGACAAAATGTTTATTGTCTCCTGTGATCTTTGTAGGTCAGAAAAAAAATCATTCTCTTCCTATCTCTTTTTGAAAAATAGATATACTGTGCGTAACTGTTAAAACTAACTAAACCAGTGCACGGTTTAGGGCACTAGAGGTGGCAGAGAGATATGAACTGGAGAGAAGAATGAAAAGTAGACTTCTGTCACTGATGGTCAACTTGGTCAGAAAAATGGGATACTTTTCAGCTGTAGGTCTACTTAACTGCTTAAGAAATTATTTTGCTGAGCACGGAAGTTACAGAAGAGGTACCCAGTTCTGCTAAGTTCTTCAGCATTTGAAAGGAAAAAATGAGTAGTCTTGTCTGCAAGTATCTGTGTCCTAGTAGCTATGGAGGTTTTTACAACTGCATAAAGCTGATAAAAGGCTGATCTTCACCACTTTTTTTTTTTTTTTCCTCACCTACCGGACAGAGCTGGGAAGACATTGGATGTCAGGATATTGTCTTCAGCTCCTACAATTACAAGCTGGTGACATTAGATTGTCAGTAGAGGCAGCAGAAAGGTCGTTCCTGGACAATGCAATATCGCTGCTATAACACTAAAAATGAGTGGATGTGCCCAGGTGCCATTTCATTACTGTTGGACTCAGTTTTATTGCTTAAGAAGTGCCTTCATCCATTCTGATCTTTCCTCTCCTCACCTGATATTACTTAGCCAGGAAGACATGAGGAAAATGACACAAACCATTGCAACACTCATGGGACCTTTCCAGCATACAAAACCACGTCTAGTCCTGTATATGTTGGCTGAGAAAACAGCACTGCGTCGGAAGAATTGGGTACATTGATAATGTTTCAGGTCTAAGGGGTCTACGTTCAAAAAATGGTATAGCTGGGTCTTGACTAAGACAGACATTGCCATTGTGACATCTCCACCTGACATTTCATCAGTTTCTAGCTATTCTGTTAAGTGACTAGATTTATGAAATTTGCATATTATTGTTATGGTTCAGACCTTTGTTCACAGGCGAAAACCAGAAGATCACACTGTTCATTTTCAGCAGTGATTCTTCCTGATTCATGCTGAAAGGTGACTCTCTCGACATTCCTGAGGGATAGCATAAGGAGCATAGGCATATTTTATTGTGCTTTGGCAGGAGACAGATGGAGGCAGGATTTTCAGTCTCAAGCTGCTAGACATATCCCCCAGGCAGCTTCCAAACTACTGTAATGTTCTTGAATGTTAATACTCGCATTTTGACCTCTGTTGCAAACACGAGCAGCGGACGTGTCCATCCTGTGACTCTACATCTGAGGGGGCTGATACGTTCCTCACGAAGAAGGAATAGCCTTGAGCTTGAACCGGTATTGACTGAATGTGTAATAGGATCCCAGAATCTGAAACAGGGCACTGTAGGTCTAAAAGTGGTATTATTTGTCACTTGTTATAATGAAATAACTATGTTAGTAATTCAGCTATTGAACAGTGACTTAGACCGGAAGGGAGATCAATAAAAAACATAAAAATTACCAAGCCCTGCCAAAAATGTAATATCTATCGCAGCTGACCTGACCAGCGCAGAATATTGCCTTCTTATTAAGATCGATACTTGTGTTATCTTCTAAATGTAATTTAATGACATTAAAACAGAGAACACCCTTTAGGCATGAACCTCTGCAGAGCACTAACAGCCTAGAAAAAAGTCTGTATAATATCTGTCTAAAATAATAGCTGAGGAACAAAGTCTCAGTAACTCTCTTAAGGGACGATAATACATTAATACAAATCTGAATTGCATGTCTTACATTTTTTTTACACCGAGCACCAATGAATTTAAGGTAAACTTAAAAAACAAAACAAAACCAAACCCTAATTGGACAAAACACAGAGGTTACAATTCCAATCATTATTGCAGTTCTTTAACAAGGGCTATACTTTCACAGCTTAATCTGTTGATCTGTTTGTATTATAAAGGTGCCCCATGTAAATCTCCAAGATGTGACGATGGATTCAATGAGACATTTCCTTTTTGCCATCTGCAGTGATACAGCTAATAACGCCTCTACAGTGAAGGTGGCAAGGAGTTAGCTTTCATCTCTTAGATAATTCAAGCTGATTTATGAAGCCAAAACAATGTTCAAAGTGCAGAGATGCAATTTTGCTTGTCTGTATAGCATTACTTCTTGATTTTTTTATAAAAAATTAAAAATCTGAGTATTTTGAAGGTATTTTTACTTTTTTACATTGGTATTAGTACTCAACTCTACAAATTTTAGAGGCTGATTTACATGCTGATATAATTATTTCAATCAAGAACATGGTTTTTACTGATTTCATTTGCTGATAACTATGAACAGCTGCTAATTCCTGCTAATTACTACAACTGAATTAGGTTCTAACATGTCTTATTCCCCTTGCATTAACTATAAGTACTGGTTTCAGTATTATGGAAGGCTACTAGAATATGCATGTTGGTATACATTGTTCAAACAAAGTATAGCAGCACACCTGAACATTCTTCTTTCTTTCCTTACCAAGCAATATCTAAGATGATAATTTTTTCCTTGAGCTTGGTAAATCCAGCACTTTCCCTTTGAGTATAAAGCTCCTTCCTTTCTTTGACTGGAGAAACAACTGCTTGTGACTACTGGAGTTGGTGAGTTTGTCATTTTACTTTTTTTAACCACTCTTTAAAACTAAATAAATACTGAAATGTGCACAAAAAGCACAACTACATACAACATTCCCACTGCCAAAATAGTACCCCATAAGGAGACCAGAGAAGGCAGTCTCGGAAAATAAAGGGAATAGTTAGAACCTCTAAAAATCCAGAAATATATCTTTAAAGTTTAATAGCTAATTTATATGACTTACATTGGGAAAGTTAGGCAGAAAAAAATCCGAGGACAGAAAAGGGTTCTGTAGCATAGGAGGGTTTGGAGAGCTGTGAAGTTATTTTGATTAGAAAAGTTAAAATGGGTAGTGCAATAGGCGTCAGAGGTCTGGGCAAGCAAAGGGCTGGGCAAGAACAGTAATTCAAATGGCAAAGTATGATGAAGTAGGTATTAAGATATTAAGTGGTCATGATATTTGACAGCTAAATTCATGATAAAATTGCTTGACACGTTGTTAAGGATTGTCAGTGTTCGGGTTTGTTTTTTTTGTTTTTTTTTTTTACAGTCTAAAACCCATCTATGGCCTTTCCACTTGATTATTTCAGCCTGTGCCTTTTCTTGCCTTCATTTCTTTTCTGCCACAGAGAATGAGGAAGGAAGCACAAAGCTGAATAACGGAGGACTCCAGCTCTGAATTCAGTACTCAGGGAATTATGTGGTCTTTTTAGAGGAAACTCACATGAAAGGAGTGTCAGGAAAAAGTAAAGGTCCTTATACTAGATTGTTTCCTGATCATGTATTATTGACAACAGCAATATCCTTGGGGTGGAGACACTGGCATTGTTCCAGAAGACTTTGAGCCCTGGCTCTGCAGGAGGAAAGCTCAGGTATTTGCAGAAAGACCCTAGACCTTTCTTCCCTTTGCTCCGTACCTCAGAGTTGCAAAGCTTTGCTTTCCTTTCCTTGTAACAGCTTCATCAATGTTTTTTTTCAGAGACAAAAACCTAGAAATTATGAAGTGAGGGAAAAGCATTTCCCCCCTCCTCTTTCTTTCCTGGGAGAAACAGAAATCTGGTGTGAAAGTGAAATAGCCTTGGGAATGGATTTATTTGTTAAAAGTAAACTCTATTACATCATGAGTTAGAAAAATGCTTAAGGCCTATGCAGTTCTTCATTATGTATAATTAGACAAAGCAAGGTAAAACACAGAAAAGCTTACTTATGTTTATGAAATAAACATACATCCTTTGCTTTCAGTAATGAAAAATATAGATTAGAGTTACTCTGCTTATAAACTACACATGTACATTGCTTAACTGACAACATTGCTCTAATTTCAAGATAAAATACGATGGCTGGAAAGGTAATATCAGAACTGTTGATTTGTAAAGAAAAAGACTGGGTTTTTTAGGTCTCAGAATTAAAATATAAATAGGCACCTAACAATGCAGGTTTGGAATCTAAAACATTAGAAAGCTGGAAAATTGACAAGATATGTGTTGGCATAGTGAATTTAAGAACTGAACTTTAATTTGGTGAAATGCACACAGGGATTGTAAATTCCTGCCAGTGGAAATTTATGGAATGAGGCAAGTTGAAGGACTGAAGAGCAACCCTTATAACGTTATTAATAAAATACTCTATTTTGTTCCTTCTGAAGGATACTTATGAATTAAAGGATAAATTGTTTCAAAGAATAAATTGTCACCTTTCTTAACGGTTATATTGTCTGATAGCAGAAAACTGCTGGAATGCAGGTGGAGGTATTTTAGGCATAGCCTGTTGAAGAATCCATGGACTAAGTAAGGAGGCCTTCAAAGGGGTTTGGCAGTCAATAGGTCATCAGGGTGAGCATGCAGAATTGATGGGATGTGTTCTGTTCCTGTTGCCAGTGGGAAGGGAGAGTCTGCAGCAATATACCTTGGAGATGGCAAACCGTGAACTATGGTGACTTGATCTACAGCCAGCAGGACCAGACTGCAGCAGGTTTCTCAGTCAGATGGAAATAACAATCCTTTGGTTTCACAATAAACCCTGATGTTCATTAACACAATTCTTATTGAGTATTTTAAGGGAAAAATTATCAAAGGTAGAGCAGAGAGACTGAAGATGACTCAGCAAAACAGAGGGTTTGGGTTGGGTGTTGCCATGCTCTGGAGGGACAGATTCTCTGGATGCCAGGAGCAGGAGAAGGGGCTGAGGCGGTTCTGCCAGGGGCAACTGCACTAGAAAACTCTGTCACCACCAAGACACACATGCTACCTGCAGTGTAGTTGGACTTCATATTTAGCTGGATATAGGAGTCTGTTGGCCTGAAACAGAAAGGGCATACTTGTATACTGAAGGATAGAGGGTGGACTTTTGGGGAAGGGAAACTGTTTTCTCCCCAGTTTTTGCCCTTAGTGTGCTATCCTCCCCCTCATACCTCCTGAGGATTTGGAAATGTTACAGCCACAGGTGGATACACACTCTCCAGATCTCTTGAGCAGGAGGGTCAAAAGCCATAGCACTCGCAACCCTTTGTGCTTCCACAGTGAAGGCTGTCAAGGTATTGCTGCCTTTCTGGTTTTCCTCTGCCCTCTCTGCCTCTACTCTTAGCATCTCACTAAATAAGGATTTGGTTTTTAGCCCAAGTCTTATCATGGTAGCTCATGACTACATTTATCTTCTGTCTGTTCTCTATCAAAAATTATTTTAAGTTTTTTGGGCAAGACTTTTTAAAATCATAGACATTGTAAATTTATGTGCCTCTGCACTCTTGTTTGTTGAAGAAAGGGAAAAATTCATTCACAAACAAATTTCTCTCTCTTGTGTTCAGAGAACCAGGAAATACCAAGAAAATGCTGACAGAAAATGCAGTTTTTAATAGTTCTGCTGATGACTGCATTGTAATAGAATTCACTTTCATCTTTGTACACCAACATTAAATATATGTTTATGACACAATAAAATGACAGAATAAAGTCAACCTGTATGAATGAGAAATGTATTTCAGCTACAGGCAAAACTGAAAGAAAACTTTAATCAATATGCTTGCAAAGAATTTGGCAAGTTATAATTATAGAAGCAGAAAGATGTCAGGGCTCATCCTTATATTTTTGTTGCTTCAGATTAGGTATGAAACAGAAGACTGAACAACAAAATAAAATGGTATCCTAGGGGCTGTTCCAAATACAGCATGTATTGTAGAATTAGTTAGCACTTAGTTTCTCATGCTTATGAGCTCTAAAGAACCCCCTGTTTCTCTAACAGGATTTAGATGTATTAGTCATAATCACTGTAAACTAAAGCCATAGCTGGGCATCTGAGTAAAGAATAACCTGCTTTTGAGATATACTAAATACCACCAAAATTCCTTTTCTCTTAAAAAGGTTACTCAACAAATATGAAATTAGTCAGTTATATTTAGTGTTTAAGCACAGAATACTCTGTACCAAGTCACCTACAGCTAATTTCATGACCCTTTTCTGCCCCCAGCAATGTAAAATTGTGCTAAATCAATAGAGCCACCCTAGGGTAAGTGAGGTCAGTATTAGGATTGATTCAGCCTTCAATGTTATAGGGAAAACTATTGTGGTGTTTAACAGCCAATTTGGGACACGGTCACATTTACACTTTGCTTGGTGTCAGGTTTTACTGCATCTGCTTTCCATAACCTACAGTTCTGCATTGCATAACATGACCTTGTGCGTTGCTTCCCTGAAGCAAAACCCGGACACAGATACGAGGCCTGGCAACAGCTCCTGTACCACTCATGTATTCATCTTTTTCCATAATGAGTTTCCTTGGTGTTCATCACTGCAATGCCTGAACATACTGTCACATGAAGAAAGTTTTCACATGCAAGGGAACAAAATAGTTAAACCAACCTGGGGCAGCAAAGCACTGGAGGGCTGCCTGGAGGGCTGGCTCCTGCACATCCCTGTACAGGATCCTGTGTACATCCCACCTCACAGCCATGTCCGTGCACTTTCAGGAGTGAAGGATTATTAGCAGAACTTCTCAGATTTAGTTGCTGTCAGCATCAAGTATGTTGCTGAAAGGCACTGTGATTTTGTAGCTTAGGAGAGGTCTGAGAAGACGAAGTGCTCAGAAATTAATGTGACTGCTTGCAGAGTGAGGTGCCACTAACCTGAGCAAGAGTGACAGGATTTGATCCTTGGTGACAGCCCAAGAGCAATGCAAAACAATTTTATGAAAATTGTGTGGGAGTTGTGTGGGAGAATATAAAATATTTCAATGAAGTGTGGTCATTAGTAGCTTGGAATCTAGCTGATCTTGGAATAAGGATGTCTAGGGATAAATGAATGTTAATAATTTTGGTGAGTACTTGAGTACTGTTGTAGTGAGCCCAAGGTAAGACACTACTTGATAGAAATTTTTTTACAATAATTTGTTTTGATTAAAAAATGCCTTCTAAATTATGTCAAGTCTATTTGCACCATCTCTTAGCTTCTCTAAAAGGCATTTTAAAAACACAGCTAGGTTACAATTAAGCCATAGAAAACTCATACAGATCCAAGACAGGGCTTATGCACCTTACACAAGGTTTGGTCACACATTCAAAATCCTCCCCATCAACTACCAACTACCCCTGCCACGGGCTCTGTTGATACCTCTGTTTCTGATGTGCTCTTCAATCCTCCTTCCCTGGACACCCCAAAGCATTTCAATTTTGATGCAGTTGCAAATACTTCCCTTGTCCTCCCCACAGTGCAGGAAAGAAGCCACTGTTCACGGGGTGAGAGAGACCCAGCAGGACAGCATCCTGCAGGTTTCTTCTGGGTCCTGCATACAGACTTTGCTCTGAAACACTGTTTTAGTATTTAAGAATGAAGAGCAACTGGGTGAAGCGAATGCTCAAGCATATCATTATCATATCATAGAATACAAGGTTGGAAGGAACCTCAAGGATCATCTGGTCCAAACTTTCTCAGAAAATTAAGAATAAGCCCCAAGTACTGACCTTGCCCTTGCAACCTTAAATGCATACTTGCAGATTCTGAATTCCTTGCCCAGCCATATTTTCTTGATAACATTTAGCATATAAGCAAACCACAGAACTCATTTCTCCTTTTCTTTCAAATTAATAGCCACCCATCAGCCTGATGCATTTTTCCTGCCCAAAGCAACCTGAATTTTTTTGCAGAATTACAGTTTCAACAGGTGAGGAAGGCAGTATCCCTCAAGCCTCAAACCAGCCTTCAGCCAAGGGGTAAAACCACTTTCCAAGAAGACAGATGTGCACTTAAACCCTCCTAAGGCTGTCCTGGTTCTGGATTTAAAGCTGTTCCCTAGCTACTGAATTATTTTATAAAAATTTTGTTTGCTTTTCCACTGTGCATTAGAAGAGCAGAATTACCTCTTGCTCTTCCACTTTTCCTTAAATAAACATCGTGCTGTGATTTTCTTATCTTTGAAGTAACATAGAGGGGGTTTTACACTCAGCAAAGAGTTTAAGCCCAAAAATGGGCTTGGATTTATTAAAAATACATTTGTTTCCCTTCCTAATGGAGCACTAGCATTAGTGGACTCTTTTCTAAATCACCCAATTTGTCATGTATCTGGAGTTCATAATTTTTCTCTGACAGCTCAGAGCTGCAGGAAAAAAACAATACGGTATATTTACAGTTTTTAAATATAATGACCTATATATAAACCAGAGATCTGCTCACCAAATAATTCAGGAATTCATTATAAAAAAAATCAAATAAAAAGGAGTAAAATTAAAGCTTCCAAAAAGCAGGAATTTTCTGTTCCAAGTATTAAAGAAACGAAGTGATGTGTCAGAAAATTCTGACAAATCCTTTCATCTGCATCTTTACTAGTGGTTCCTCAAGTTAATGGAAAACAAAACAATTCTGGGAAAGAACTAGAGTCACTGTTTTTACAGCTATTTATCCAGACTCTTCTCTTTGCTGGTTTCAGCTGGTGCTTTTATGCTCTCCATTAATAAGCTAAATAATGCACTTCCTTCCAGAAACAGAGCTTCACTGTTTCTTCTGAAAACCCATCTCTTTCTTTCTCAGAGGAACTTCTGAGCTGTAATAATTCTTCTAAATCTTTTTCTATATATTTTTGGATGACTTGAGCAGAAAAAAATTACAATTTGAATTTCTTTTAGATAGACTGTGGTCCATGTAACATGTAACTCTGCAAACCACTTTGTCCTGATACTTTGCAGTTTACTGAGTGATTGTTTCAATTGAAACACCATATTCCTCTGTTGAGTAGAGAATTAAAACCCTTACCCTCCTAGGTGCACGCACACAACTGTGTAAAAGCTAGGAGAGGGTCTTGTTGTGTAGCTTCTCCAAGCACCGTAGGCGCTGTGTAACCTGCATCACTGTTATCAACCTGCTCTTCCAGAGAGCAGAAAAAATGCTTAGCGATGCCAGCTTCTATCGATTGCGCACCTAATCCAGGGTTGGAGATCAAGAATCCAAGGTTGTAAGCCTCCCTTAATGTTAGAGAGGATTCCTCAAAAGCACGCAGTTTGGCTGAATTGTCCTTCCTGTGGTAGGACCCCAGGGAGAGCAAAGCTCAGTAAATATCAAAGTCTAGATCTTCAAAGTCCTTCTGGATTCCTAATAACACTCCAGAAAGCTAATTTTAAAATGTACCTCCACATTTCTGTCACTGAAATGGCTGAGAAATGTCCTTTTGCTTTGAAAAAATAATGAAAAGCCACATAATCAAAAGCACCAGAAGATCAACTATTAATAAGCATCACGATGTGCTATTTTAGAAACTGTTTTATTTAGATTATGTGCTTCGCTTAACATATATCTAAATAGTTTGTGATCTGTGGCAGAGTGATTATGCCACAAGCCCAGGAAGAAGAAATCCTGAAGCTAATCTTCACCCATAACTGATATCTTAACTTGAACAAATGAAATACTAGGGCTTGAGCAGTGAAGCCCTGAACCAAAGTTGACCTCTAGGTGAACCCAAAACCTAATAATATACCTAATATGTATAATACTGATCACATATGCAATGTACAACCTTATGAATATATGCCAATTTATAAAAGCTTTTGTTGTAACGCTTATAGAGCATTGCTGTAATGCTTGCTGTAAAGTAATAGTTGTGTAACAGTAGCCCCACTTACCAAAGAGAGGTAAACCTATCTCAAACCCTCAAACAGACCTCTACATGGCAGAATGTGGCAGGGCGGTGACGGGCTTTGTTTAGAAACACATAATCAAAGACAACCAGATACCTTTATTTCTTCTTAACTTTTTCTCAGGTTCTGGCCAAGCGTGGGAAAAAGTTAACAAGGAAAAAAAACCCCACACCAGATGTTTTTCACAGCTTAAGATAGAAAGTTGTTTACTTAACTGTATAAAAGTGGGGACAGTTTGCAGGGAAATTGGAAGCCTCCTCTATACAGCAGACGCACTGTATAGAGATTTCCCAATTGCCAGGGTGAGTTCTCCAAATGCTTTGCTGTAAATGGGCTCCCCAGCATCTGCGGATCTGGACAATGGTAACAGAGGGCAATTGGTGATGTATCTTTCTTGATCACTATCACTAACTCTACGTAGTAATGATTAGGTGCATTACCTTATTTTTGTGCTTGCTATAGTAGTTTGCTTGTTGTCTTGCTGCTTTACTTTATCTTGCTTTATTTTTTTCTGTACTATTTTCCTTATTTCTTTGTCGTTTTGGACATAAATAAAAATAAGTTTACTTTTTTGGTGCCTGTGTCCTCTGTGCTATCCCCATCAATTGGCAAAACAGCAAAGAATGTGTATCCTGTTTGGATTGGCATTCCTGCAGTGCTATAGGAACTCAATTTTAATAGCACTACATTAGTAACCTGGAAAAAGGTGCATAAGTACCAGGTACAAGAAATAAATTAAAAAAAAAAAACACAAAACAAACCACTCAATTACAAGAAAACGCATAGAAAGAAAAAAAAGACTACATACTTGGAAAAGCATAGTGACAGAATATCTTAAAAAGAGGCAGAGTGGAATGCAACAATATCACAACTAGCTCAAGAGAGACTGGCACAAATTCATTTTAATTTGCAGCACCTTCTGGCTCATCAGCCTACATAGATTCATGAGCCGTGCACTGAACCAGGGCTCTATATGATCCATTTTAATTCAGGACACCAGGAGCAAGATTAACTTTATGTGGAACGATTGTCACAGCTGGCAGAAGGTGAAAAATATTAAATTCAAAAAGCTTACTAGTTTTGCAGACAGTCTTGCACTGTGCTTATTTGGCTTGCGTTACTGTGCTGCCAGACAACAAGTGGCAGTACAATTAATCATGAGCATCACAGGGTAATTTGTTATGACAGAAAGCCATGTGTGCTCATTAAAGACAGCTTCTCTTTTATCCCCTTTATATTATGTTCCTCCCTTTATGATTCTTGTCAAGGAACTGGATCATACAACACTGTGAAGTATTTCCAGGACTACTCGAAGACAAGGGCTCATGGGTGGTGGTTCAAGGAGTTTTAGACCATCTACCCTGCTTAGCTTGCAGGCAATGGAGGACCCAGAGGAGTTGTATGTTGTCATGTACAATGAGGATTAAAAAAACCAAACAGTCGTGGTGATCAAGTTTGTGGTATTTGTTAGTGAAGGTTCTGCTACCATCAAGTAGACAGCCTGTGGTGACTCCTTCAAGTTCAAGAGAGACCAGACCACCTCCATTTCCCTGCCACCTGCCAGAAGGGAGGCTAATTTAGCAGGTGATGTTTGGGATATGTGCAACGTATATATAATTTCCCAAATAGTTACCCTTCTGATCAACCATTGCAATGATCAAAACCATTGATCAGAGAGCTTTCTGTCCTCTGTGACCAATTCTTGTGGCAGTCTTTTCTTGCTGGCACTGCATTACTGCAATTTTAGGCTAATGCAAAGATTTTAGCTTGTGCTTTTTTTTTCTTCTCCTTATAACCTCCATGGCATAGCTGGGCTCGTGTGCTGATCCCCTTTAGCTATCTAATTGCTGACCTCATTTGCTAATGAGGCTAAATATATGTTAGGCATAAACTGTATCAATCTAATCACTCACCTCATGCATTGCAGTACTAACAGACAAAAGAAACCACTTATGCCACTTCACCCTTCCACATAAATGTATTCTTCGCAAGCTTTTTCAACATTAATGTTTCATTGGTTAAGAAACTAAGGCTTATGCCAATAATAAAGACCAGATCTGTGATGCTGTTGCATCATATAATTAGGCAATACCATAGACTATTTCTTGTAATTTATTTCCCGTGTTCAACAAAATGCAAAGGTGTCTAAAAGGACGCACTGTTTGTTTAATTTGCTTCTATTCAGTAGCATCTTTTCTCTAAAGAGCTCAAAAACAGCCTAAAAGCTTGAATGAGCCAGTAATAATTTTTTTTCTCACATTGTGAGGGACTAAACCGAGGCAGAGTCAGTAAATAATGCTGTCCAATGTCCCCTTTATGTCAGTGGGTCATAGAGAACACACGAATTTCTGACTTGTGATTTCATATTTGTAATTTCTGGAAAACACTAAGATATTGTTAAAAAGATCTCATCATTTATATTCTCTTTAAGAAATTCTTATATTAATTGCATATGAATAAATGTGTTTAAGAGAAAGCTTGAAAAATTTTACCTACAGTGGAGCCATTCAAAATACGCTGTGCTCTGTAATAATTAATTTTTTAAATAAACATCTCACTATTGGAAAAATCCACCAGAAATAGAATATTTCAAACCAGTACACATTTCAAAACCTTTTCTGCCCCTTATTATCCTGTGCTTTGTGTCACAGATGTCCATTTGCTTTTCTCATGCACATCTCATTACTATTTGTTCTTTCACCACTAGCCCACCCCCTCATAGCTTATTTTAGCATTCAGAATGCCTGACAGAGGAGCTTCAGACACAATAAACAATCACAAAAATTCACATCAAGCTGACAGACAAAAAAAAAAAGTCCTCTGGTTGTTAATCTGCCCTTTCTAAAATATACCTTCCACTAGTCTGAGACCTTCAATGAGTAATGCCCAACCCTCCTCCAGTGATAGGATCAGCAGAGCAGGGTACAATGCATCACGTTCTGCTGGAGAACCTGGGCAAGCCTCCTCCTACCAGACCAGCCTCCTCTCTCCTGCCTAGCCTTTGGATATTGAAACTGAGATTTTTGACAGGCTCTGCAGCAAAATGCATTTGCAAGCAATTTGGAGACCTCAAAGCATTATTAGTTGTAATTTTCCGTAGCTAAAAAGTTCCACTGTTGCCTGCAGGGAGCACTGTGAGGTTTTAACCCTTTTAAATCCTGACAACTACTGAGGGCGAGAGTAAAAAAAAAAAGAGTATGTTTCAATACTGATGAGAATAAGTTCACTCCCATTTGCTGTAAAGGCTTGGTCAGACATGTTACGCTGGAGCTGGTAATTATCAGGATCATAAATATTCAATTGCCATCATACAGCCTTTTTTTTCCTCATAATGATAGTGCAACCACCTCATGCTTCTCTTCTCTAGCTAGCCTTAGACATCAGTACTGCTGATATTACAGGAAAAGACAGAGAAACAGGAAGATGTTCTTGAAATTCTCAAAGCCGATTAATGTATGTTTACACTGAAATGAACAGGTAGATCCCTGAAGTCAGGGACAGCTCTTACACTGGGAACAGAAACCTCCATCCCCTCCGGGACATTACAAACATCACTGAAATCTTCATCTGTCTGTCCTGACCTTCATGGGTGGTGTAAGACAAGAGAAGTAATGGCAAACTTTGTACAAATTTGTGACAGTGTGTAACAACTTGCAACACCTAACAATTTCTTACAGAAAAAAACCCCAAGTCATCTTCCTCCCAGCTCACCTGAGTGCTAAAACCCTGCAGGCATCAGACATTTCACTGACCATCCCTAAGCTCCTAAAGACAGGCATATGGCAACTCAGGCCAAGCATAAAAAGAAATTTACCAGAAAAAAAATTTACAAAGCCCTTTGCAGATTAGTGAGATTTTTCTTCCCCCTACCCCCCTGCTTTCCAGCATATCACAACTAAATTTTCTCTCATGTTAAAATTACTATACCAATTAAAAAATTATACTGGTTGTGTTTTGTAAGACATCATTCCCTGAGACCTCTATTACATTATCTGTGCTTACATACACACATGCAAACACACATGAAGGTCTACTACTGAATTTTCTGTTGGGAGCCCCATCACTTGATAAACGTTAGAGCCATCAATGTGTCTGAGGCTATTGACATAAGGTTCTACATGTTATTGCATCAGAAAATCCATTGTTTAAAAGGAGAAATTAGAATATTTATATTTTAATGTTTTGACATTAGTGTTACATATATTTTCAGTTTCTTTCTCTGTTAGTTAACCTTCTTATATGAAATGGGTTAGTTTCCATTAAACCTCTAATCCCCATATTCTTGCCATAAATTACATTTGCTTTAAGGTAGTACCTTACTGTTTTAATGAGATAATCTCGTGGTTCAAAACAGTTTTTTGATACTTTTGACTACCAACACCAGTATATTAACGTATTCGAGCATACAAACAGCAGAAACATACAGATGTACAAACATACAAAAATCACATAACTACTCCATTTCTCATACTAAATTGTAATGAAACACTGTCCCAAGAACAATGAGAAGTGATCCAATCAGAGAGGAGAAACTACTACTGGAAAACAGGTATTTAGGTCAAAAAAAATTTCATGTATGTGTTTTCCTGCTGCACTTTTATTTTTGCTGCATGAGACCTGGGTATGTTTGCAGATTCAGGGTCATAGAGCAAAAGTGTCAACTCACAGTCTTTCAACAGATGAAAAAGTTGGTTAATATCTGAATATCTAGGAAAAAATTAAGCTAAGCGCACCTTGCAATGTGCAGCACATCTATATTGGCAGATGAGCAAGTGAAAGAGAGAGAGTCTCACTAACATCTTTCTTCTTGCACATGGCGTAGCTCCCCAGTATGTCATTGAGTAATCACAGAAGAGAAGAGTAATAGGTAGGAGTGAGGTATTTGGCTATGGTAATGATAAAAGATGTAAACACCAGTGAATGCAAAGACAGAGCAATGGACTTCGATCTGTGCTGTCTGAAAATTAAAGTCGCATTTAAAAAAAAACAGTTGAGACTTTTTTCAGTTTATTACTGGACAAAACCAAAATATTTTCATTCTGTGTATGTGGAAGAGACGCCATTGCCATTTACCACCTGTTCTGCATGGTTGCTTAGCTGTAGGAACACATGCCAGGCTGCAGGGGATCCAGGCCAGAACCTTCACAGGGCTGTCCTATGCTCCCAATTTTTTTTTTTAATTTATTTTTAACAGCTGGCCACACTGCAGTTGGAAAACTTCCCTATTAAAATGATATATCACTACAAAATAAGTGCTTGATGCAGTTGGACTGGGTGAAGGAATGTACTACAGATTTTTAGACTGTTTTAATAAGTCAGTGTCAAGCTACTGCCTTGGATGGCAAGAAAGAGAAACAACAGGAGAACTACCTACATGTAAGTGCTGCCTGGTACATATGAGCCATTATGTCTTGATGGTTTTAGATTAAGATCTGCACTTCACTTTCTAAAGGCATGGAAGTGAAGAGATACAAAGAGATGCTGGCAGCAGCTACCCCGATACTCCAAAGAATGTGGTTGTTAACGGGGAGTTACTGACCAGAAGTTATCACTCCTTTTCTGCTTCTTGCTTTTTCCAACAGCTTCCTGCAACTTTTCTGCCAAACAGCAGCTCTAAACTAATTACTATACTAACTAACACACAGGCTATTGTCCACAGTATCTAAAACAAAAGGCCCAGTAGCACACTACCTTCATCACCAGAACTTCTTTACCACATGGGAATTCAAACTTGGCACTAGGAAAAGAAACAGTTCATTTAGCTTGGGAAAATAGTTTTAGCCCTTTGTGAGGACTTAAGTATACTTTGCCAAGTATTTTTTCTCCTTTGCATGCTGTTTTCTCCCTATAACCTTAAGATTGAGGTTACAGCTTGGAAAAAACAGTCTTTTTTTTTTGTTTATGTAAAAATAGAACTGTTCTCCTGAAGGCACCACTCAAAATCCAATGTACTGAGAAACAACACTTAAAGAGCAAAATTTTGCTGTTTGGGACAATGCATGAACTAGAAGAACCTGTCCTTTGAAGGGTGGCTTGCTATCCCTGAACAGGTTTTATCAGTCTGCCATTGATTAGTGGAGATGACCTTTAAAACCTTTAATTTCTGTTTGTTTGATATAACAGTAGCAGACCAATGTATTGCTGCACTACCATTGAGCCTACACCCTTTATAGCCACAGCAGAGGGCACTCAATCAAATGACCTAACAACAGACTTGACTGCTATAGATAGGGAGGAAGAACTCGCACTTCTTAGCAAAAATTCCATTTACAGGATGCTGGATCTAGGTTGAATCGTAAAAGAGTAAAACCTCCCAAAAATACACTCAGAACATCCATGCAGGACTTAGAATTTTTGACTTTTTGATGCATGGCTTTGAAAGTAATGACAGAGGCCCTTATCCTGCAAGATGCTCTGTGAAACCTGTGCTGATAATGACATAAGGAAACAAACTTCACCTCTGATAGGAAAAGAGAAGTTCTTTTTGCTAGATTATAACATTTAAGTTTTAAGAGGGTAATAAATGGTGTTGGCTGAAAAAGAAAAAAAAGCAGTCTCAGCTGAGATGCCAAGAAAAAAATCGAGCAAAATTTGTATGCCTGAGTTTCACCAGCAGCACCTGAAAAGGATTATTGGTGTAAACATGTGTTTGGCTCTCTTCTTCTGCCTGATGTGTTGTTAGGTTTGTTAAGTTCCTCTTTCTGGGAGCAACACAGATTGTTTTTTGGCTTCAGATGGGGATACAGGGCCATTTAGTACCCAAAATTTTGTGGTAGCCCCAGCTGCCTCTAGAGGTGACAGAATTCTCTGGATTCAGCCATATAAGGGAGGCATGCTGCTGTGGAATAGAGGAAAGAAAGTTCTGCTATCTTAGAAACATTGCTCTCTGCCATACAATTGAGCTTTTTCCATCTGAAGGCTATAAAAAGAAAAGTCAGGTCTAAGGATGAAGCTGGCTTGGACCACAGTATATGCATTTATGTGCATATGAGAATTCTTCTTGAGTATCTACAGACCTCTGGGAAAACTATGTACTTTAAGGCCTCATCAAGGGGGTTATGATTAGGCAATGACAGAAAAAAACCCTTAACAACTGGTCAATGCCCAAACCCTCACCAGCAAACAGGGTTTGGTGAGATCACAACAGTTTCAGTGCAAAAGAGGAGATCCTCTGCAAGGGTGGCCTTGGCTTTCTGCATCTTCCAGGATCTTACACTGGGGACCACAGAGGTGTTTTGATTTAGGCATGCCTGGATCCCAAAGAGCAGGCAGAAACACTGAGGATATTTCACTGGAAAAATATTTTTTTTCTTGAACTTACAATACAAAACTAAATTCAAAGGGCAATGATAATATCCTGACCTCAGCCACTTTATCTATAATACTCAGAAAAAAAAAAAGGGGGGGGATTAAAATAAGAAATCAATCTTGCAAAACGTAAAGGTATTATATGTGTACATCTATTTATTATGTTTAGAGTTTAAGTAGGTACTTGAGCTTTCACATGAAGTAATTCATTCTTGGATCTCTCATCACTCTCACACATACACGTAGAAGGAGAGAGGTTCTTTCAAACCTCAAGCTATTCAACCATGTCCAATGCTTTAATTAAAACGTGCATGGCATCTTTTCCAGCACTGCAATTTCCTACTAGCAGAAATTAATTTAAAATAGTCTCTACAAAGGAAGATAAAGTCTGCTAAACAATACATTAAGCAACCTCACACACCCAGAGTAAATCCCTTTTCTTCCAAATTTACTCTGAGCTTTTACTTTTCACTCTTTTTCAAGAATGCCTAAAACTAGCTGTCTCTTCTGATTGAATGTAAATCATCTGACTCCAGACATTCATCAAACCATCATCTGAACGCAAAATGTGCAGATCTGAGACACATGCTGTGGGTAGAGTGGAGGACAAGTACAAGAGAAGTACAAAGATAAATAAAACCTGATGTTAAAGGAAAACCAGTTGTTTTGCTGCCGTATGAACAAACATTTCTCCAACATAGGCTTACGTGCAACTTTCTTTATAGAAGAAACTGGGGAATAGAAGTCGCACCTAAAAACCTGTCTGCTCAGCTTGAAAGCTCTCACAGGTTTGGAATCAGAGAATGGCATGGAAATGACCCTACCAGTTATACCAGTTGTATACCAAATTGCATACAGCCAATGTGCCAAATAAGAGACAGTTGAAGTAAACTGAGGTGGCAGAGAGCCATAGAGTAAAATGTATTTTCATAAACCATTGCTTGAATCATTTAAAATTATTTACACACACCAAACATAAGCTGTTTCAAACTATCTATGAACAGAAAAACAGATTAAATACGTCAGTAAAAAACATTTAATGGAAATTAACCAAGAAAGATTCCTCTGATCTACATAGCAAGAGGCTTGTTTAAATGCGTCAAAGAATGCAAGAATATCCTCCATAAGGTAACAAATGGCTGTACTGGGCATTCGTGTTAGTCAGAGACGCAGGCATTCAGCAAGCATCCATTTTTTACAGTTGCTGTGATACCAATTCAATGTAAGCGTTCCTGATCACTTCCAATGCACCAGGTCATCTGCTGTATTCATTATGTATTGAAAATCAGCCAAATACTCTTCATCTGAACCAGATACGTGAAGTAATTCTACTGAAGCTTTCAAGAATACTGCAGACTTGAGATTATAAAGAATAAAAGTTAGGGCTACACCCATTAAAAAATTCTAACTATTCCTTTGAAGATTTTTCTTGACCAGGAAGAAGTGCTTGCTAGTCAAACTTAAAATGAACACAATCCTCTTCCTAAAGCAGGCAAGTAAATCTGTCGACTCAAATCCAACTTTGCCTACAGTCCTGGAACATGTTCAGTTGTAATCATACGAGAGATGTTACACTGAATTTCCACTTGGAAAAGGATTCAATTTAGACAGTGTCTCAGACAGACTGTCCTAGAGATAACCTCACTAGTTATCTTCAATAAAGCAACAATCCCTCGTATTTCATCAGATATTATATAGCCCAAAAGAAATTTTGTGAAACTTTTATGAGATGTCAGTGCAAGTTGAGCAAAATTTGTAGGCAATCACTGAACTTTAGGACCTATATCTATCTGCTGCCTAACTTTTTATTTTTCCAAGAGTACTTTTTATTACTTTTTAAATGACGACAGGCTAAAGTCAATTCAGAACTGTAGCATCTTTGGGTTTCCCTCCATACTGTGTTAGTGTGTGCTGAGTATGTTTTACTTCCTTAATAAAGATTAAAAGACTGGAATTCTGATTTGCTTGATTTCTCTTATTTTTTTTCTTCTTCACTAGTTAGATTGTTAGCTTGTGTTTTGCAAAGTAGCGAGTTTAAAGGTATACAAGACAATAAGCTCAGTAAAAAAGTCTTCCTTTACTAGGACTAGCTGCAGGGGCATACCTTGACTTACTTTTAACTAGGACTTTTAAAACCCGGAAAAATAGATTTCATATCAGGTATTGTGCAGGGTTCACAACAATTGAACACAATTAGCCACACTAAACTGGCTTCTTGAAAGTGGGTTCACCTACTTGGGTGTTTGGGGTATTTTGGGGGGCTTTTTTGTTGGTTTTGTTTGTTTGTTTATTTTGGGTTTTTTTTCAATCTCTAATTCAGGGAAGTAGATGTACCTTTCTATAGGTGGTGCTAGCTGAAACTTCTTTGGATGCTGGGTGGAAAACAATACACCTTTGCCCCTGTTGGGCAGTTCACTTTGGGATTGTTTTTCTTATGCCACCAGTCACACTTTTTTTTTTTTGATGTATTTTGTCTGGATTTTTTCCTGTGTTGAAGCAAAAAGAGAGAAAAGCCCTTTGATCTCTCACCACAGCACCCACTGAGCAGACCAACTTCAGAAAAAACCCTTTATCACACATCTGCTTTGCCACGTGTGGCCTCTTCACTGCAGCTCAGAGAGATTAAAAATTAAGTGCTGTCTTTTAGATGCTAGTAGCAGGATACTTTCTCACCACCTCCTGAGTGACACACCTGTACACTTACAGGTTAAAAAACTTTTGGTAAACCTGCCAGGCAGTAATGGTTTGAAACGGTCCGTTACAATACCTAGCTGCCATCACCACTGTGATTGCCTGGTTCTATACACGCCCATCAGAAACACCCTCCTGAGGATGTCTTAACCGTGCCTCAACTTGAAATTTCTGATTCCTTTCTTCCAGTACCTTGTCTTAGATGCAAATTCTTGTCAAAAACACAGATACTTCAGTGTACTTGATGGGTCTACTCAGCTGTGGATGAGCCACAGCTCTCAAGAGTCCTTCTGTCAAAGGACTGAACTGAGCTTGACAGACAGTCTTTATAGAACAAAAGTTTTCTACAGCCTTTTGTTGTCTCCTTACACCTTGCTTTCCTTAAAGTTCCACTTCCCCATCAAAAAAAAAATTATACTTTCAGAGAAAATAAGTTGTTAACCAAGTCAGAAGATTGGCAGCTGCGGAGCTTCAGAGCTCTTTGCAGAACCCAGCTGTGCAAGTAGCCGCATTGCAGACACCACCTTTCATGCCTCACACTGTGCATCTGATCTTCCACACTGGAAGAGCTGTGTCTAGGTGGGAGCTGATGGAGAAAGGGGATTCATTTTTCATGCACGTTTACTCCTTTAGCTTTAAATGTTGTAAAATATGAATGATTAGCGCTATGCATATCTACTCTCTAGAAACTGGAAAAGCATCACACTTTACAAGACACCAACAACACAAGTGACTTTTGCTCATTAAGCTGATTTCTGTCAAATTCATGCCTGTGATGTGAAGGATAAAATTCTAACATTTTGTCAATGCTGTCATGGTTTTTGTCTATAATGTACATTACAGATAAATGTGTCTGCTGATTTTTCCCTAAAGATTGGAAGAATGATTCCCAAAAACTATTGTCTTAAAAACAAAGAAAATGCTGCAGCTGAAGCTACTCTACAACACCAACTCCACTTTCGGGATGCCTCAGTCATGTACTTCTTCAGGTCAAAACTAAAGATATAATTTACGTAGTCAAACAATTTCAGCAAACCAATAAGTTTATCTGTTTGCTTGAGAAGAACAGGGCTTTGTTTTCAAAGGAATGAGAACTTAATTACCTTTTTAGAACTTTCACAAGAGCAAGCTTTTTTTTTTTAAATATACTTTCTCAAGTGCTGTACTTTAGGAAGCCTTGTTTTCCTAAGGGAAAGCCTTTTTGCATAGCAACAAAGAAATGGAACAGAATATGAAATGCCTCATCTAGTAGCATTAGCCAAGGAAACTGCAGTGGAAAAAAAACAGTTCAAACATTGCTGAGCATATTATATTTGAAAGCATTTTTACAAAGTACATGTGGCAGTGGTGGTGGCACAGTAATGAAGAATAATTAGCCATACTTGTCATTAATTTTTTTCCTACATTAAAAACAGCAGTATCATATAAATTTTTTTTTCCAGGTAAACACTATTGCTTGCGTCATTTTAAACATGTTTCTTTTAGCTTATATAAATAAGAATTATCTACAAAACAGTAAAGTGAACATGAAAGAATGAAAGCATGATTTTTTTCAAAGACTAACAGTCAAAAGTGACAGTTTGTTCATAAGAGACAGTATATGGGAATTACTACTATATTTGTGCTTTTACTCCACGATCATCTTCAGCATGTCTACTCTGTTCTTTTTTCCTCCCCTTTTGTAATTGTTTATATATATACATATATATATTTATGCAATTCACACCCGGCATTAGCACAAATATCAAGTCACAATTTACCTTGGCTTGTCCCTGAAATCTACATTATTGTCCAAAGTATAAATTATTTACCACATCTATTTTCCTGTTAGTAATAAAATGTGTGTACATTGATTGATCTCTTTTACAGTGGCAATATTTCTCATATCAATCTACATGCACTGAGAGAAATGTAAATCCAATATGATCATGTTTTGTTAAAGAGTTTGGAGCTTCCTAGTAGTCCCTGAAGTCCACTTTTCGATGCTGCTAAAACTGCATTGAGTTAAAACATGAAAGTCTTCCCTGTCTTTAATTTCTACATATATTAAAGGATTTGTATGTTCAAAGCTGAATACACTTCTTTAAAATAATGGAAAAAGGAGGAGTCAAGTGAGAAAGAAGCATAATATTAGATGATGTGACGGGCCTGAAGTAGTTAAGGCTTTAATTTTAAGACTATTTTAAACATTGCAGATGCTAAAGGGAATAAGACATAGCCTTCCAAGGATAAGTGTTAAAGGAACCCCATATCCCTTTTAAATGGCAAAGCTATATGTCTGTTAACTACTACATGTTTACCTTATGAGAGAGCTGACATAAACCAAAACATCTGAAGAACATACCTGTTCTTAGTTATGCTTTTTTAATGACTAACCTTCCACACGAACTAGAAGCTTTGTCATCAGCTTCAATGAACACAAGATTAATCCATTACATGCTATTGTATATTACTTCCAGTGTTCCCTTCCTCTTTTAATCCTGCAACATCCAGTTTAATCCTAGATACTGGATAATTAATGTAAAGGGTCACTTAAGGTTTTAAAAGATTTATTACAGTGTCTTTTCTAAGCATATGCCTTAAATTGCCTCTCATCACCTAAACAATCTGGCCTATATTCTTACAGAAACTGTAAGGTATCAGCCTAGCAGTGTTTTGCAGAAAATGGTCTCAATCCATATGCAACAGAAGATGTGCAGCCACAGGTTCACATTTTATGCTCATGCCCAACACATAACAGCATCAGCCATCCGAAGCACGCAAAACACTGGTGATACATTGCCAAACTCTCAACAACCATCTCGCTTCCCCTCACTCCTGTAAATGAAAGCGCATTGTCTTTCGTCTCGTCATACAGTTCTATGCCCTGCCACTCAAGCTCACTATCCTCAAAGGTGAGCTGACCAATGTGGATCCCCTCGGTCTGCAGGTCCCTGTCTTGCATTTATCTCCCAGGTCTGTTGCCACTGTCTCAGATCTGGAGAAGGATTTGTGTGCATGAGAGTTACTCTGATAAAAACATGTTACTGCTGTGCACAAAGCTCTGCTAACAGTCTAGTCATTTCTTCACCTGCAGTATAGAAACATTTTCCTACCTGTTACATCTGTCATTCAGCAGTGTTCACTGGCAGAATTTCAATAAACTTTGTCTCCAGTTGCCAGACAGCCACTAGAAAACTGCAGCAGGACTTTCCTGGCAGGTTTACGCTAGAATAGTATGAAAGCGCACATAAATCATCCATTCAGCTTTAAGTGATTTTGTTTAGAGCTGATTATCCAGGAGCAGAGATTAAAAGTTACAGGAAACAACATCTAGATGGTCTGGTCTGAGTTAGTAAAGACACTTAAGTAAAAGTCACTACAAAGGGGGTGCTTTCTTGTTTCTAATATAAATATCTAATAAGAGTATTATGTCTACTAAAAAGAAAACTGATTGCACTGTAGAAAACTTGTCCCTGTTATCAGTCAGGACTAATCTCTGGGGCAGATTGATTTTAGGTTTTGCTATATGTTTTTCTCTGTACTAACACAAGGTACATTCTATGATAAGGTAGCTAATAGTAAGAACGACTGACAAACTATTTTTCATCTGAAACATAACTATATTTGGATAAAGAATTCACAATATGTCTGAGTCAAAAATTTTAGGACATTTTCTACATAATGTTTCATATGCTAAGAGATGTTTGGTTTTGGTTTCTTGTGGGGTTTTTTTGTGGTTTTTTTTGTTTGTTTTTAACTGGAGGTGTCAGCTACTTGACACAATTTTTGTTAGTGTTCAACCACAGAAATGTGGTCAGCCAGCATATCTGACTGCCAAGGAACTCATTCTTGTGTAATGCTTCAATTTTTATTTTGTTCCTATAGAACCTCATTTTATACCCTTCCTCACTGATTGTTCCTCAGTAGTGTGTTTCTGACTGAGGTTTTAAGATCTGAATCTTAAGATCAGAACTCAAGCATAAAATACATGGAATTAAATCATATCTAATTCTGTGTTCTTTTAGGATTCAGTTATTTTGTTGCCTTCAGCCACAGCTGAACATTTTAGTTCAAATACCTTGATATTTGGTAAGTACTAAGTGCTTTTGATTAATATAATCAGTAGTTTTAAGCTTTGGAAATACTTTTGGCTTTGCAGATTATGATCTAAAATATCCAGGAAAGGGGGGGAAGACTGAAGACTGTGGTG
This sequence comes from Pterocles orientalis, assembly GCA_011057875.1. Classification (NCBI taxonomy): domain Eukaryota; kingdom Metazoa; phylum Chordata; class Aves; order Pterocliformes; family Pteroclidae; genus Pterocles; species Pterocles orientalis. Next base: position 335,902 of record WKFP01013914.1, read on the forward strand.
ACAGCTATAATTATGAGATTGATCTCATGTAGGTTTCATTATTAGACATTTCCCAGAACCAGGAAGAAAAGTAATAGGTGAGCAAAAATGCTTCATCAGCATCCATCGGCTGAAGTGTAGAAAGAAAGGTTTTCTTCTGTAAAGATTGGCTGCCTTCCAAGCAAATGATTCTACCTTCAATCTGCTGAGAGCTGTTGCCCAAAACATATTTCACTGATTCAAGTTAATGAAAAGCATAGCATATACCAGAGTCGAACACTATTATAGAGAAAATTATGCCAACCTATTAAAAACAAAACAAAAACAAAAAAAAACACCAAACCTCAAGCTTGATCTTAGGCTCGGATCTATGAGGATTTTTTGCAGACACTCCAGGAAGCTGTTTCTTAGCAGCTGCTGATGAAACTGAAATAATTCAGTGTTTTGGGGCTGAATTCTCTGGAGCATATGCCATCATCTCCTTCATACGGCATGGTAGAGATAAGAACTATCCTCAGGTCTTGTCTTGACAGATCTGTAGCTTGGCAGAGTCCTCAAGACACCAGATCACTGAAATTGTAGATGTTGCCTGAAGCACTCACCCCACGTTTAGGCATCTATTGCCTTCTGGAATCCAAAGCCTCCTGGTAAACACCCAGGCTCCATATATAATGGATAAACCAACTAAGAATGAGGTACACAAGACCAGCAGAGACCTATATCAATAGCAAATGTTAAAAGGAAATTAAGGAGGGATTTTAAACTGCTTTTTTCCCTTGGGACATGGAACATGACTTTGCACTTCATCCCTACCCAGCTGGAACATGATTACCACTTCAGCAGGTGAAAGTGCACAGTTTACAAATCATATTCACTACCCTTCTGAATTGCTGCACCTTTGAGTCAGAGAATTGAGGCGGTTTAACCACTCCTCTTAACAGAATTCACATTATCTCCTACCTTTTCACCTGCACTCTCAGCAGCTTAGGAGCAGTGGAGAAATTGTTTGCTTTTCATTAAGACAGTATTTGTTACCTCCTAAAGAAACAGTACTCTTTCTTGAGATTCACGCTAACTTGATCTATGTAACTTTCCCAACATTTTTCAAGAATTACCATTATTCACAGAAGTCTGATGAATGAGTTTGAAGAGCTCTGTCCCTTGGGCACATACAGTAGACTATGTCCAACATTTCTTTAAAAAATACACTGCAATATTTTTCAGCACAAAGCAGCATGCAACGTAATAATCTTATTACTATTTTCATGATTCATTTGAAGCAGAATGCCTCTTGTGGTATAGGGAGCTAAGTTGTGCATATCCATCCTTTTAGATATCAAAAATCCTGCACACTATTACTCTCACAATCCTATTATTACTACTAATATGAATTCACCAGTGGATGGCTATGGATGGCTATTTTAGCCTAAAACTAATTTTATTACTTTACCTTACAATAACATAAATGGGTAATTCCAGAGACTATAACACATAAGCAAAATATAATGAAAGATATGATTTATGGTCTTTAGGAGATGTTACTCTCCCATCTGCATTTCCCAAATGTCCCAAAACTGACACTTCACACATCAGTGCTTGCAACAGCACATACCATGTAATTAAGTGTGCTAACTAAAGCTGTTTCCCAGTATAACCTGTGGTTTCAGTTTGTCCTTTACTGTCTCCAAAGCTATTCTGTGCTTGATCTCAGCCCAAAGGTGCCCTCTGGCAGGCAGCTTGGAACAGAGTTCAGCAGCTGTTTGCACTGAAATCTAGCCATTCCTAGATAAAGCTTTATGGTTTTGCTCAAATTTATCTTTTAAAAGGCTTAAAATTCAGTATTTCATAATTCAAAGCCTTGGAAGGAAAAAAAATAACACAAGTTCGGTCTTGAAAACAGTTTCACAGCCTGATCTGTGAGTCTGTGAGGATGGTGGTGGTTCGCTGATAGGACTGAAGAATATTTTCTGCTTCCCTGGTTGTCCCTGCTATCCAGAGCACATGCACAGAGGGATTCTTTGAATCATCTTAGACACAGCCAGAAGGATCTTCTAACTACTGGGGATTATATGAGCCAGCAGCTACTTGGGACTTGCTTTTCTGTTTTCCTCCTAATATTCCATAAGTCAGGAAGCATGCATGGGCAGACTACCCTCACCAGGCACGTGTGGGCCAGGTCAGCAGGGACAGAAGGCTCTCATACCCATGAGTTTGATTCCTCTGACTGCAAACTACAATCTGCTCTGACTCATTGCTCATAAGACATTTGGAAAATGAGTAATGTTATAGTTCCCTACAACAGGGCTTACATTATCAGTCCTATTAATTGACCAAATACTTGATAAGGTCCTTTTCTTTGGCTTTTGGAAGACCCCTGCACACATTCTGTCCCGAGTTGCAAGTCTGACTGAGTCAATTTAAACTGAAACCAGTGTAGTTGCTATCTGCTCTGAAATGGCATCCTTTAATGTTTTTACATGCCATGAGACACAAAGCTTGTTGATTTGTATGTACTCCAACAATCTAGTCCTGCAGAAGAAGACTCATTTGCTGAAGGAGAGTTAATACTGCAGAAAATAATTAGTTAATCTTTTTTCTTGGCAGCTACTCAATACAAAGATACATAAAAATATTCATATCTTTTAGAATGCATAATTTCTGGGATAATCAGAAAGTTTCCTAATTCCTGATAGATACGAAGAAAGGAAGTGTTATTGTTTTTACTCTACAAGTCTTTCCCTGAAAACTTTGTTTTGATACATTACTGAACCAAACAACACTGATAGGAGTTAGGAACAGCTGCAAAATAGGTGGAGAGAAAACTAGCTGCAGCTGGTAAAGTTGTTATTACCCTAATTTTAAACAGCTACATTGTAGAACTACCCTGGGAGGTTGGAAGGGGTAGGAGACTCGTTTACATCAGATTATCAGAACCTGTGATTGTATTTTTTTGTTTTTGGAAGTGAAGAATTCCACTTGTATTTATATAGTTGCTACTATAGCATAATATACAGTCACCATATAAGCTTCCCACAAAGAAACAAAATAGCCTACTTAGAAGTCAGTGCCTCCAAATTAAAGAATTTGGTTTTTTAAAATCAAGAAAAACATACAGAAAAAAAGTCAAGCTGAGAAGACTTTGTGCTAGCATTGCTTCAAAGCAGTGAGACTAAAAACTTCCCTGGGGGGATCCACAATGTATTCCCTACTTCCCGTAAAACACCTGCTGAGCATATACGGGAGGGCACGGCTGCTCCGTGGGGCTGGGGGCTGAAGACAACAGGCTGGGCTCTCACTCACCAAGGTGTGCAGCATCCACATCGAGGCTGGAAAGCAGGTCCAATGACAGCCCCAGGCATGACACGGTCCAGGTCCGGCACAGAAGACACAAGTACACAGTGTGTCCAAGATCTAGCCAGGAAAGAGAGAGAACTAGAAACAAGCACAGCTACACCATAGCTCAGGAAAGGAAGAAATAACACACCTGAACTTAAATAGTGCCCCAGGCCTATAGGCAGAGGCTGGGAGGGGTGGGGGTCCCAGGTGAGGCTGCTCAATGCAATTGGGTGCTCTTGGTGGTCTCTGTACTGTGGCAGTGCTGGTGGGCAGCTTGGCTCTCCTTCCAGCAGGCTTGTCCCGAGCTTTCTTTCCACCTCCAGGAAATAAAGTGAGGGTTTGCCTAAAGTATTTTGTAGAATGTACAGTAGAAAGCATTAAACCAGAAACTTTTACCTCAGAGGTAGATGCTTTTTCTAGTTGCCTACCTGAATATGTCACCTTCTTCAACCGTCAGTCACCTTCCACTGATGTTATCCAAGTGGTAGTCACTGTTGACAGGTAAACCCCAGGGGAGGTAAAAACTTTTTTTTTTTTTAAATTATTTTATCTCTGCACACGGCTGCGCCTGGTTCCCACTCAAGGCACACCAGTCATCTTTAATAGATTTAACTCTGTGACACTCATTTAAAACAAAGCTACCGTTACCTGTAAAAAGTCCAGTCTGGCTTCTTATGTGCATAAGGTGAACACACACATAAGGGAAACACACATTATGTCAGTGATTTATTATCCACATAAAGTGAATACTTCCATAGTATGTCTGTGGCAGGTAAGGGACGGGAACGTGTCACTTCCGAAGCCGTAGATCAAGATCCACAGAAATAAGCTATGTCTTTATTACTTTGGGACTTTTTATTATTTATTGCTGTCAGATAAAGCCAGTGTAAGTCTCAGTCATCATACTTCACTTGGTGTTTGACTGAAGCAACAGCATTTTAGCTTTGACCGAAAATGATCAGGGATAATTATTTCAGATTTTTTTACCTTTCTGGTCTGGCAGATTCATAGGTGAGCTTCAAAAATGTGAAGCAATGGATTTATGTGGCTGAAGTTCAGATGTGAATGCTTTCCATGCCCTTTACTGAAAGGTCGTCTTGATTACTGCCCTAAATTCCACAGTTAGCCTTTTAAGGAAGGATTGCCAAAACATATGAAAATATACAAAGAGAAAATGAAATTACTCCTTTCTCACCATTTTTGGAGAAGATGGCTAACGTTTCACTGCCTGGGTTTCTTTACTACGCTGCAAGAAAAATGCAGCTTGCACGCAGTCTCTGTGTCTTTACCCTCACCACCAAAGCACAATGGACAAAAAAAGAGACTGAAATTTTTTGTATTTGTTTTTCTAAAGAAAATAGGAAGAAACGAGCAATTTCTAGCAGTTCCATACTAGCAAACTCTTTGTAACAGACACAAATGAATATGCCTGTCCAGCAAACTGTGAGGAAGACCCTGCATGAGGGGATCTGCCCTCACTTGGGTGATTGGGTGGGAGGTGGAGTCTTGCATGTGATGGTAATGGTGCCTGCCCACTGTAATACCGCCACACCGTTCTTCATGCAGTCCAGTTTCAAAGAAAAAATACTGCCCAACTTCTAAAACAAATGTAATTTATCAAGGTTAGCTTTGGAGACACAGCAGTGCAACTACAGTATGTCAGCAAAAATATTGCTCTGCTGAAGAGCATCGGCTGTAAAACAGCTTTGCAACCTACTAGATTAGCAGAGTGTTTGTTCCACTGAACTGAGTTACTGAGCCAACATGGAGATGCAGTTTGTGGTTATGGCATTCATCCTCTGGGTTTGGGGTGGGAAGGGGAATAGTGAAATTTCTGTTTCACCTTCTGTGATCATATGTGTGTCCTCCTCTAATATTTTATATGTATATATATATATATTTGCCAGTTTCAGCCAAATCTGACAAAGCAGGGGAGGTATCAGCAGGATTCTGTTCCTCATCTACCAAGAGACAGGAAAGAAAAAAAAGTCCTTTTCATCCAGCTATCAGCCAGCTGATTAAAAGCCTCGTGCCAACCCACTGTGAATAATTCTGTCCCAATCTCAGCACAGCCCAGGGAAAGATAAACAAGGAACAGGATAGGAAGCAGAGGATCCTGGGAAGAAGTTTAGAAAAGGTAACAAAAGGCATCAGCAGAGGACCTGAGATTTTTTTTTTTTTAGTGAGAAAAAAGTACAAGTCACAAATCTGCTGAAAACGCAGCTCCATTAGTTCCCCCACTAACAAAACAGCTTGTTTTCCATTAAATGACTTACAAAATACTCTCATTACAATTAAGAATTAAATTTCAATTAACTATTGCAAAAATATCTTTTCATACAGTGTATCCACATGAAGATAATTTTATTGAGACTGATTAGCCTGTGGTGGAAATGCGAGTGAGTTTGATACAGATATTCATTTGTGCAGCTGCAATAATATATGCATTTCTATATGTTCATGATAACCCTTCTTTCTATTAGTATCTTCCTCTGAAAAGATGGATGGTGAGAGCCAGAATGACTAATCCTGCCTCTCTTACTCACTGCAAACGAGAACCGCAGTCAGTTATCTGCTGTAACCTTCTTGTGACAGGGATTGTCACTCAGAGATACACAGATCCTTCTGGATACAGTGCTTCAAACAGAGTCTGCTAAAATAGAGGAGAAGAGTCTCAAAGGCTTTATCAACGCTCTAGCCTCAAGGCTAAAGATATTTTCTACTATTTCCTTGCTTTTGGTAATATTAAGATTGTGGAAACAGGAGAAGCAGACAATTTAATAAGAGTATGCTTTTAATACCAGTAGTGCAGATGTTCCACAAAATGGTGGGAAAAGCTAAACACAAAGAGCAGAAAGACTAAAAGACTTAATGATTTCCCTTACGTGATTGACTATTTGTTATACTTAGCCAGTAGGATATGAAAATCTGCAATTTTCTCAGGGAAGTTAGAAATTTAAAAAACAGTAAAAAAACCCCTGCATTATTGAATTGCTTATATTCAGAAATAATTGCCGCATGATGCCTGGCTGGCACACTGTGTATTTGCATAATTTCTGTACAGAAGACAAAAATCAAGTATTCTCATATCTACAGAACTGGTCATTTTCCCCTTTTTTGGTAACTGTCTTGAATGCTTCTTGGAAAGTCTATCCTTTTTCTTACCTAAAATGTGTGCATACTTTCCATAATATGAACTGCCAATATTCTTTATTAGTTGTCATCATCAAATGTTTTCTGCTCTAGATATACACATTGTTAGGCAGCAGCTTAAAAATTACAGTGAAGAAACAAAATGAAGCTCTTTTAGATAACCAGCATTCCCCTGGTAGGTTCAGTCTTGATATATACTTTAAAAAAAATTTTTTTTAGGTTAATAAGTACTTCTAGGTGGTCTTCATATTTGCAATCTATTCACAGTTTGATATGTGCTGTAAAGACTCTCCATCACTTATGGCACTCCATTCCACTCTGTTGTTTTCTCTATGACTATGTAGAAGTGGACGGTATAGAAGCCCAGTAATAAGTAAGCAGAAATACCATTTTCAGGCATCATTCTTTATTTCCTTTCATCTTTTTTAGCTATAAACAGCAAAGTGAATGAAAGGAAGTTAAAAACCCATCTGGGTTAGTAATATCTCATTTTGCTAAGATTCTTCGAGTCCTAATGATACGCTACTACAGGTCCAGAGCCAAGGGGTATACTGCTGAGTTGCTTCCAACTTTATTTAAAATTTCATATCATGATATTTGAATATTTATTATTCTATTTTTCATGTAGGTTTTTTTTTCCCCCATTTTCTTTTTTCTTGGGGAGAGAAGGGATCTGGATATTTGTATTTTTTCTGCATAAGATCCAGTTACACAGGGGATGGCACCTGTAAATTACAGTAAGCTGTAGATTTCTTGTGTTTAATGAAATTCAGCAGCCAAGCAACCAAAAAATTCTCCAGCAACACTCAAACAGCCTAAATGGGGTCACATCCTCTTCATTTGCAGGTCTTTGTGAGGAAAGATCTGTATCCCATTTACCTGTGTCTTTGGTGGGCATAGAGAAGGCATTTTGTGGCTTCACTTTTCATGCCTGATAAGCAAGCCCCAGCCAGGATTCAAAGCTTTGAAGGTTTAACTTACGTTCTGTCTGGGACTCTTGAAAACTTCTCCTTCACCTTCCATGTGCTTTAAAAGCTCCTCCAGAGTTGCTTGGGATAGATTTATTCTATCAGCAACAATAACATTTACAGTAAATAAAAACTCAAAAAAATCTCACAGATATAATCAGGCATCATTATCGCCCTGTTACATATTGCAAAATTACAGCACAGACAAATTACTTCCTAAGATGACAAAAAAATTCAGAGGCTGACTTGAAATAAAGTCTGACTCTTCTCATTTCCAGGCACTTGCCCTTGGCAGTGAGCAGTTATCTACATGAATCCAGGTTTAGGGGTGTTTTTACTGCTAACCTGAACAGTTGCATTGGTATGATATAAGGGTAAATTCTGTGTATTATACAAAGAAACTAATTGCAGTAAAGTTTATTGTTGTGCATGGAAAGAGTTATTAATTTAGGATCAGCCATGCATTACACATGGATTGTATAATAGATTAATTTCCAATAGATGAGTGATATTTAATGGAGCTGTTTTACATTGAAAGTAGCTTTGGGAAGTCTGATGAACAATTACAGCAGATTCCATGGCAATTTTAAGGCAGAGAAAGAGAACAGGAGGAACAGATGCTGCATGTAGCTTCAAAAAGATACTGAAATCAAATATGATTCTCACTGAGCAAAATTTACGAGGCTCATCACAGCTAAAAAAAAATATTTTTCTGACTGGTTAAGAGGCAATACATACAAGTACAAATATACACATTAGTACAGACAAGTGCTAGATATGCCCTCAGATATTTGACCCACAGATTCTATAAAGTGCTTTATTTCAAGGAACTGAAAATTTTTAAGTCAACTAACAGCATAGCTAAAAACATATAATGTTATGCCTCTTTTTTCTGTTTGATAATTTAGACATTATATTTTAAACAATTGTATATCTGCAATTATTCCTTCCTCATTTCATTCCTTTGGGCAGAAAGCAGCTGCCTTCTTCAAGCTACACTCGCTCTTTAGTTTCTGACTTCAGCACCCAAAAAGTCATAAGACAAGACCAGAAAAGGACAAGTTCCAAGACATGGGTATTTATAGACCAATGCAACAGTTTGCTTTTATTTCTGTGTTTCAGATAGATACTTGAACTTCAATTGATCTCAAATGAATTTCAAAGTCTGATAGCAATGACCTTCAACTTTAGTGTCAACTAGTGGACTACATGCTTCTGTTAGGCTGTCACCTTGAAATATGACACTTTTGGCAGAAAAAGAGTCTTCTAATGATAACACAAGTGCTAGGTGTAGACCAGCACCAGTCTACTAGGAAAATAAGAGCACCAAAACTTTTACTTTCCCATTTCAAATAATTTGCTTCTTAGACAATCAAATAAAAATCTGGCCATACTATTTCTTTTGGCCGTTTATCAAAATAGATGAGCGTCAAGGAAGGTCTTTATCTTCTTTGAGATCTTTTTTAAACAGGGGACTATATACATTTGTGAAAGTCTTTTTCATTTTGTTTGATTAAGTGAAATAAGAAACATTCAGACTTAAGACACATTTCCAAGTTCGCAAATGGTATTTGGTACATTGGCAATAGTTTAAAATTAGTCTTATTTTTATGAGTGTGACTTGTTGCTGTGTGGAAAGCTAAATTGTTACTGGAACCAAATAAAGACCACATGAATCTTTAAATAAAATTTCAAACATACTGTGGTGAGGTAAATAAATTTCATAATTACCATGAAAGACTATCCATAAAATCTTGTTAGGATACTATTTCATACCTTTAGCGAAAGCAACACAGTCAAGTGCAGTTTTCAGGGGGCTTTATGGGAAATTTGAAGTTTCCATAACTATTTGCATTTTGAGCAATGGGTAGAAAATGGGTGACAATAATTATATATGTGATATTTCCATTAGGACAGTGAGGTGGCCTCCAAGAACCACATAAATGCAAATGATTCCTGAGTTACAGACTGCACTGGGACACAGGCACAAATAGAGAGCTCTTGGTGGAAAAGAAAACAAGAAACTAACCCAGCAAACTGAGAATTAAGAAATATGCATCATTGTGTAGTTCATTGTGTAGTTCACTGGGGTGGCTACTGAGTGATGCTTTCAGGTCTGCAAGAACATTTTTTATAGAGGAAATAGGGGAAAATACAAAAAGCTCCCTAAGGTTAGAAGTTAATATATGAAAAGGCAGGTGCAAACTTCAAAGCTGAATACTGAGCACCACTGAGTGTAAACGAACACAACCATTTAAGTCTGGCCTGTATTTCAGCGTGGGAAGCCACCTAATCCACCCACCAACATCCAGTTCCTGGGGGAGTGTGTCACCCCCACAACAAGAAACTTGTCTGGTAGCTGGACAACTCACGCCTCCCAGATCCACCAGACTGCTGTGAGGAAATCCAGCTGCTTTAAGTCTGAAAACTGAGAGATGGTTCAGCACAAGGACTCTTTGTGATTCTCAGCCTGACTGATGATTGCTCCTATCAGAAGTCACCTCATGGATCGGTTACTCAGGTCATGCGATAGATGTAGCTCCTCCATGGCCTCAAACACTTGAGCTCTGAACGCCTACAGATATTTTGCCAGTAGCTGAGCCTCATCAGAAGAGTACAAGACAAGGCAACAAAAATATAAACAACATTTAACTGGGATTTCAAGCACAGTTGCTCTTTCTTCAGAAGGTGTGTCATAGTGAAAAGAGTTTCAAAATGGAAGATTTATCACTGGAGCTCATCCTCTCTGTGACAGTTTCTGAAGGATATCTTCATTTGGGAAGACAGGCTCCCTCACTATGCTCCCCTCACCTTGAACAAGTACAGAGGAGTCACACGGCTCCTGGTCTGTCCATAGTTTTCAGAGCTCTTTGTCAGTGACCTCTAGCTTATTCTCAAAAGCAGTTAACTGATTAAGGGAAGATGCATATTTGAATCTCAGTGTTGGAGGGAGAAACTAGACCCGGGTTGGGTTCTTCCTTGGCACTTGTACAACCCAAGATGTGCAAAAGATGAGTGACTGTAATTCCACCGACTTTTGAAGGGGCAGACAGATCCCCACTGCAAATGAGGGCTGAGGAACTGCAGCCAGGTCAGACTGCATGATAGAGTAGATGAGCAGCAGTATAGGGACAGGGGGGAGCACCAACCCCATGACTTCTGCACAGCCATACAGCCTCTGCTTAGCTCCCTGTACCTGGCACATTTCCTTTGAAGGAGGGAGAAACCTCAGTTCTGTGCTCAGAGCATGTGGGGAATCAGTGGGAAGCAGAGCTGAGAGAGGTGCTGATTAAAAACCCTGGTAAATCTGTGTCTAATCATTAAAAATAAAAGAAAAAAGAGAGAAAGAGAAAGGGAAAGAAGGAAGGAAAGAAAGGAAGGAAGGAAGGAAAGTTTGCCATTCAGGTGCTTGCAAAGTGTGAATGTAGACTCTCATGTAGACTTTGAAACCAAAGATTAACAGATTGATTAATTTAAGAATGAATTTGTGCCAAGCATTTCTTGCAAGTAGCTCCAGTGTGCAGGTTTTTGTCATTCTCCTTTGAGGTGTGTAATTCCCACATAGGCTTCATAGTGGCTTGTATATTCCCCTTAAAGGGGATACAGGTGTCTGAAATATTATTCTGTTTTTCAGTTCTGTATTAGCTCTCTAAAATCCCAGCAGTCCATGTCCTACTTTCAAATTAAGGAATAAGCTCTGGCATCCCTCTGCACCAGTTTGCAAATCAGCAGTAAGTAAAATTTCTTCTGAAAATTGTTATAAATGCCAAATGCTTCTACGGTACTTGTATAACAGAAAGAATTATAGGAACCATTATACTCTGTAATGTAAAGTTACTAAAACACTTTGTTGAGCATCTGAGTTTAATCTCTCTATGCTGTTTACTTTATTATCATTTTAATTTTACTACTTTCAAGATCATTAAGTAATCACAATTATAAATTAGATAAGGTAAGGCTGTTATGACTCATTGACTCAACTTGCAGAGGAGCATATAGTTGTCTCTACATTTCAGGAAATGTGATGAATGAGGTCTGAAACATAAACACCAGAAAAGATCTTGAGGCATCCTTGCAAAACATTTTGGAAACATAAATTTAAAAATTAAGCAAATACTCTTGAGATTTGTAGACAGCATGAGCTCAGACGTACTCATCGCAGTTGCTCTCCTCACCAGACAGAGGTCTTTTGACATCCCTCACCTGATAGTGTGGAGGCACACACACGTGATGCGACTATAAGGGACTCCCCTAGCCAAAACAGAGACACGAAATGTAAGAAACTTTTCATGCAAAAAATCACTTTTGGCTTCACCTTGAACTTCTACATTGCAGCCAAAGCTGTAACCAGGTGGGACAGAAAGGGTCTTTTGATTGCAGCACAGAACAGGAGCAAATATGCTCAGGTTTCCAAGGCTACTGCTGATAGTGTTTTCCTAGAGGAGAGGCCTTAGATCCTGAGTGGCAGCTGAAAGGTTCCCAATTAAGTCAAAAACAGTGGAGAAGTGACTGTGAGAGCAAAGAAGTTGGTTCCGGTGCCAAAGAATCAGTCAGTAGAAACCTATATTTGCCTTGTAGATACTACTCTTTCCAAGAGACACAAAGACTCGACTTGACTATACACATGGGGCAGGAAACATCTTCAGAACATCCTCCCTTGCCCATGCACCTGGCCCCACACACTCCCAGGTAAAACACTGCCCCTACATTTTTCTCCCCTTCGAGTTCCCCTTCCCACGCTGTTACACAAGCAGCAACCAGGGTAAGTCAAGGACTACGGTTTAGCTGGAAGAGAAAATCCCAGCCAGCTGCAGCTCAGAAAATGGTTGAAGGGTTCTCATTGTCTAATTGTTCCCATTAGACCGTTTTATTCTCTCTATCCCCACAGAACTACAAAAAAGAATAGTACTATCATCTCTGCTAACATAATCCCATTGCAAATACCACTGGAAACTGATACAGTAAAAAGACTATTCCCCTGACAACAATTACATAAATATTACCAGAAAATATTGCCTCCTCATTTTGCAACGATGCTAAATAGCAATGTCTTTCTTGAGGAGACCATGAAGACAAAGGAGGAGTACAACAACTAACTTAGATATCTAAAGGACAACTGAAAGGAAGAAAGGAGTAATTAATTTATTCTGTGTGCCCACAGAGGGTAGGAGAAGAAATAATGGGTTTAAACTGTGGCAAGGGAGACTTAGTTTAGACATTTAGGAAAAACTCCAAAGACAAATGTAGAATAACATGAGGACAGAGTGCCTGGGGATGTTGTAGAGTCACTGTCACTCGAGGTTTTTAAGAGTAAAAGACAAATATCTGTAAGGAAAGACACAGGGTATAGCTGCTCCTGCTTCAGGGCACGCGGGATGGACCAGAGGGCTTCCTGGAAGTCCAGTCAGGATGCAGTATTCAAGAAGCCTAAATGGAGGAAATAAATGTGATGGGTTTAAAATCTATTTCAAGGAATTTGAACAGAGGTGGGATGAAGTCTGGGGTTTTTTGTTTTACTTTGGACTGTAAATGACCTCCAAATCATAAAACAAAACAAGTAAATATAACATCTCCTGGCATCTACAAACAGGCTTTGTCACATTAAATTCAGTCCATCTTTTGCAAGATTGTGATTTTAATACATTTCCTACATCTGAAGGAATAAAATAAAACTTTATAATGTTAAATGCATGTACTATACTAAGTGAATTCCTAACTTTAAAAACATCTTGCAGTCATAAGGGACAAAATATGACATTTTCCTCTTTATGCTCATAGAAGTCAGTAGGGAAGCTAGGTAGTTCAAAAGCTTTTCTAAGTTTTCCCCTGTAGACTGCTGACCTGGTAGCTAATTTGGGTGGTTCACTGACTCACTTGAAATTACTTGGCCGTCTTATTCTTCAGATATGCACATAAAAGTGTTTCATTAACACCTGAATTGTTCCTTAGTGATGCATTAATGCAAGTACTACCATGTAATCATTGCAGCTACCCTTTCAGCAAGCTGGATATTTAGAGAAATCGGTTGCATAAATGCAAGTTTTTCTCTAGATATTTTTTTTTTGCATTCTCTAACTGCAATATTTTAAAAAAAAATAGGGGCTCTTGTTATTGCACTAGACATGGGAAAAAATCAAAGTAATGAATTTCAGTCATCCTTAAACTAGTTGGATAACCATATAATTGGTCATAGCACAAGGTGTATCTAAATTGAACATCAGTGATTCACATATATTATATATATATATATACACCTGTATTTACCCTTGGTATAGGCACAATAAACTTTATCTTTGGCCTTGCTATATTATGGCACAAAAACCGACCCATAAAACCTATCCAGAGACTGTTTAACACTCTGTTAGCTGTGGTTTTGCTCTACTTACATTCTGTCCAGTCACCTTCTTTTAAGCCTTTGGGTTTTTTTATCCCTTTACACAGGGTTAGATGTTCAGGTTAGGAAGAATGATGTGGCATGAGCACACTACTCTAGCAATAAAACTGTTCAGTGAGTGATCCCACAGGCACCTTGCACATGACCTAGAGCAGACTCAGGGTGGCTGTAAGCTGCAGTGAAGGCTGAACCGGCCCCTGGCTGATCTTTGGAAGAGCAAAATCCCCTGTTCTCCACAGGAGCCCTTTATTTGCATAAGGACATCTATATTTGGAATTTCAAAATAGTTTTACGGAGGACTATTTAGTCTTGATAATGTAGTTTTTTGCAGATTTTATTGCATTGTTTTGAAAAACACACAATATTGTGAAAAGAACAAGTACATTTCCTTCTATGAAATTAGTGTAACTGAATAATCTTAATTAGTCTCAACAGGAAGGAAGGAAGGAAGGAAGGAAGGAAGGAAGGAAGGAAGGAAGGAAGGAAGGAAAAGAGAGAGACAATAAGATGAATAATGGAGACAGAAAGAAAGTGATGAAAGAGAAAAAAGAGTGAAGGGAAGAGAAGAAAATTAAGAAAGGGAAATGGAAGGATCTTCTTTCTGGATTTTCCCCTTTGAGAAACAGAAAATATTTTCTGTGTCTTATGTAATTCAGGATACCCTGAAGTATACCATAAGTTTATAGGTGTATGCATTAGAGTAGCTGTAGACTTTTTTGTATGGCATCAAGGATAAGCTTCACAGTGTCTTTGAAAACTACCCTGACAATATCAAATGCTTGTCTATTTTGCAGCTGAAAGTTGTGGAAACTGAAATTCCACCTCTGCTACACGGAAATCTTTAGGCGAACAAAACAAACTCTTTCTCAGGTGGTAAATGAGATTATCATCAATCATTTCAGGACAGCTCTGCTCAGTGATAATAGCTGAGTAAAAGCTTTTAATATGGAGTAATCATTACATTTTAGGAAGGCATGTGAGAGAAAAATTTGCTGCCAGGACAATATACAACTTATTTCCACTCTCCAACCCACATTAGATCCCTCTTATAATGGACTGCACTGTAGCTCAAGGTCATTTACAATTATCCTGCATCGTTACAGGAGAGAATAGGCACAAACAAAGAGCTTCTGCAGAATAAATGTATTCTGAAGATAAGACTATGAAAAAAAAA
>WKFP01013914.1:353653-390264 GCA_011057875.1 Pterocles orientalis
GTTCCACTTGAATATGAGAAAAAACTTCTTTCCAGTGAGGGTGACAGAGCACTGGAACAGGCTGCCCAGAGAGGTTGTGGAGTCTCCTTCTCTGGAGACATTCAAAGCCCGCCTGGATGCGTTCCTATGTGATCTGATCTAGGTGTTCCTGCTCCGGCAGGGGGATTGGACTAGATGATCTTTCGAGGTCCCTTCCAATCCCTAACATTCTGTGATTCTGTGATTCTGTGATTTCAGGACAGCTCTGCTCAGTGATAATAGCTGAGTAAAAGCTTTTAATATGGAGTAATCATTACATTTTAGGAAGGCATGTGAGAGAAAAATTTGCTGCCAGGACAATATACAACTTATTTCCACTCTCCAACCCACATTAGATCCCTCTTATAATGGACTGCACTGTAGCTCAAGGTCATTTACAATTATCCTGCATCGTTACAGGAGAGAATAGGCACAAACAAAGAGCTTCTGCAGAATAAATGTATTCTGAAGATAAGACTATGAAAAAAAAAAACAATTCATATTGAGGGTTTTTTAGATTTGTTTAGGGCTGGGAGGTTATCTGTGCTATTTGGCACTTCCTTTGCATCAGCTTTGCCAAAATTATTATTCCTACCAGACAACTCCTCTACACCATTTGAGTCTCTCCCAAACACATTGTTACTGCAGGCTGATATACTACAAAGACATCTCAATTCTCCTGTTTTGCTAGAAGTCTGCCTCAGCAAATTTGTTGTGCGTAGAGTATATTGTGCTTTGTCAGCTTCTCATAGTCAAGTCAATTCCAGAATGCTGACAAATCTCAGAAATACTTCAGGATACTACTAAGCACTCAAACTTTATTAAAACCTATAGCTATTTAGATAGAGAAAGCACAGATGCCCATAAAATGACCAAAGAAGAGCTTCTGTCCTGCATAATGGTGAAATAATTATTTTTCCCATCTTTTATAAAATAAAATAATATATGAAACACTATTGCTGCAGGCACACTTTTGTGTTGTGATGTGTTTGTATTTTAGCAAGGATATGCTTTCAGTTAATTAAAAAAATGAATATTTCTTTGTGCATATTTTACATATTTTACAATTATTATTTTTATGGTGGATACATAACAGACTTCTTGATGTTTCTGCAGTCACTAGTTAGCTCTACAATGTAGCCTTGGTTTGGAAACTGGATAATATTATATTTACTACTCCCTCTAAGAATTGCCAATGCTCCCTGAAGTAAATTTTTCAAGCAGAGGATTGGCTGTTTTCAAAGTAGCAAATGTACTAATCTGAATATACTATTTATTGTCTTTAAAAAAAAAAGGTTCTCATAATATAATAAAGGACTGATGCTAGTATTGTGCTTTGACAGTTGAAATAGAACTCATCTTTCAGAAGCCACAGGGCATAGATATATAGCCACCTGTATATATGGTAATAATTACTACTAATTTGGACAGTTAATTTTTTTAAAAAACCTTAAATTAGGAAATGACATGTTGAGATGACAAAGTTAACATATGTAAGCCACTTATTGCATATGTTTTTGCCCTTCACACTAATTTCCATACACTGAAAGACTTGCTACCACTGGATAAATATTAATTTCACCTTTTCATTTTATGAATTACCACAGAAAAAGGTTAGAAGAAATGCCTGGAAGAAAACACTATAGAAAATAAAGAAATGTGCTATTTTATTATTAAGAAGAGCAACATTTATTAAAACATACAGGTTTTTTTTCCTTCCATTAGCTGTAAGGGTTGTCTATCAGTAATTCAGCACCGTTATTCAGCTGCTTTTTCCAGCGGAAAGGTCTCTCACTTCAACGTGAACATGTTATAGACAAGAGTTTCTGGGGATTCAGAACAATCCCTTCCCTTTGTACACCTCTTCTCCAAACTTTCCTCAACAGTTGTTCATGTGTGTTCATTTATTTGCTTCAAACGTTGACAAAATACTGAAATTAGAGGAAAACAGACTGGTGGAGCTCTGCGGAACAAAGGGAGATGAGACCTATAAACAGATATCAGATTGAGCTATCGGATCAACCTAGTTAAAACTGAGGTGAGGAACCTATTAGAATCTCTTCAAACCATAAAACAAATCCAGCTGAGCACATGACATGATGTGAATATGGAATGGGGATCAGCTTGCCTGTACAGAGAGGGTCTCTTAGATCCATGGCTGTCTGCTGAGGGGGAAGACTGTTTCCCCGCAGGCCACAGAAGAGAAGCAGGCAGTAGGAGAGACAATACACAGGCTCTTCCCATACACCTCTCCAGGTACCAGGCCAACAGCTGAAGTAGTCTCTGCATACAAAACCCAGGAGAGCTGATGTGCCCTGAGCAGAGCACCTAGAACTAAGAGAAAGGTTATGTTAGTAACATTAGTGTATTTTGTGCAGTATCCCCTGCTCCTGTTCAGTAAAAACATTTATCATTGTTTCGGTTTATTTTATAAACAAGCAAGATTCATTGAAAGCAGATATCTGTGATGCTCAGATCATTATTATTCCAAAAGTATTTACTATTGCTTGAATTTTTAGTTTGATAGGTCTCAAGCTCAATAATAGGTACAAAATATAATGTCAATGATAATTTGAATTATATTAAATTTTGAAGTATAGCTATAAAAGGTACCTGTTTTCTTAAACAATGGCATGCATGTTTTATGAAGCACAACAGGTGTTTGATGAACAGAAGTATTTGTTACTTAGTGGGAACTCTTTATCCTACATGAATTACTTCTCTGAGTACAATTCTAATTGTTTCAGTAATGTTATTCAAGGAATAAAAATTGACTTTTGATTTTCTGTGACATCCAGTGATAGGACAAGGGGCAATGGGTTCAAGCTGGAACATAGGAGGTTCCACTTGAATATGAGAAAAAACTTCTTTCCAGTGAGGGTGACAGAGCACTGGAACAGGCTGCCCAGAGAGGTTGTGGAGTCTCCTTCTCTGGAGACATTCAAAGCCCGCCTGGATGCGTTCCTGTGTGATCTGATTTGGTGTTCCTGCTCCGGCAGGGGGATTGGACTAGATGATCTTTCGAGGTCCCTTCCAATCTCTAACATTCTGTGATTCTGTGATATACTGACCCCTAAGCAGTGAAAGCAATTCACCTTCAAGCTTGTGAAGCATCATATCATACGTTTGCTGGTTTTTTATTGGTCCTTGGGCATTACTATGGTCACTGTTAAGACAAGATTTTGGATTAGATGTGCATTTGATCTGATTCACTACTGACGTATGTTCTTGTGCCATTTTAACATTCCTGACTTTGAACATCTGAATTACGGAAAAGCAGGGGAAAATTTTTGAAGGAATGTGAACAACTTTCCCTTTGCTTTTTTAACCTGGCTTATCAACATCCTCTTGCTTTTCTTTCTAAAATGTGAACACTACAAAAGATCTATTTTTGTGATTCTCCCTGCATATTGGTGTCTGTCAACTATAATTCTTACATCCAAGTGTTATAGAAAAAAATCCTTTTCATTTATTTATTTTTCACTAAAACAAGATGTTCATTCCTAAAATATTATTTTTATTTACTATTTAATATTATAGTCTTATTCTTTCAAACTGTTTATACATCATTTTAGTTCCACAGACTTCCTTAGACATGGTGGAAACAAGCAGACTAAGGTCCTAAGGTTTGATTCCATCTCCAGCATTTCATGTATATTTAGATTATTTCATGCAGTATGTGGGTAGTTTCAGTTCTGTTTAAAAAATAGCCAAATCATAACCTTGTCCTTAAAAATAATATTTTGTACATTCTCCCAGCTCTGTCTACAACAGACAATTCTGAATTTCTCCTGAGGTGCTTATATAGGTCCCAGTGCTGAAATCTCACTTACTGTCAAGTACCATTAGCATAAAAATGGAACATTTCCAATACAAACTGGTTTTTGGCAGATGATTAGCGGGCAAGGCAAAGGCAATTTTTTCTTTAGCAAGGTATGTTGTCATTGAAGATATTTCATCTCCCACACAGTTTGGTTGATAACTTCTTACAATTACACAGTGACAGTAAACACAACCAATAATTACTTTTTAATAGCCTGGAAATTCTGCTGCAAATACAGAAGTTCACACTTTAAAAAGAAACTCTCCCACCCCAAACTAGCTGATCAACATCCTGATTAGAATAAAATCCATTTTCACACTTTCAAGAAGCAAACTCCTCTGTCTGCTTACTTCTCTCTTTCTGCTTACTTGTGCCTGTTTTTCTTACCTTGGGAACCTTTGCTGTTGCGCAGCTTCATGTGTTCCAAGACTCTCTGCTTGTCTAAGTGTGTTTTCTAGACTGATCACCAGTGTTACTCCTTTAGGACTTTATGTTCTAATTTCTTATTTAACAGACAAGGAAAATTATAACAGAGTTGAGAAAGGGTGGACAGGATCTGAGATCTGCCTGCACGACATGGTCTGTCTCATTGCCATTGCTGGGGACTAGCAAACTATTGACATTGTTTTGACAACATATTATTGTATTCTTTTCCTTAACTTCATGTGGACTTAGTTTCCATGAATCTTTCGTGGTTGTTCTGGTGTTGTGGGAGTCCTCCTGCCTGACCCCGAGATTTCTAAAACATCCAGGGACTCTGCCTCAAATATATCCTTACTGTGCTCTGAAATGATCATACTCATGCCAACAACAGACAGCTCTTCAAAAAAACTCCAAAACATTATAAAATCAGTGGCTGACTCATCCTTCTCTTGCTTTTATGAAACTGTGTTAGCTCCAAAATTGCATTGCAGCAAGCATGAAATATTTATCTAGTCCTTCTGTACTGTACTCGGTTTCACCTGTGTAGCTGTGAGGCATCTGGACAGGATACTCTCTGGCAGGGGTCTCAGAGAACATTAGCCATGAGCTTGACAGCAGGAGGGAAACTGGCATCAGACGGAGATGGGGGCAAGTCCAGCCGCCCATAGGGCAGGTGTGATTGATACAGGTGATTTCTGCAGACATGCAAGCCAGGGAGCACCTAGTGCAATGCCAGCCCCCCTGATCCTTCTGGACACCAGCTGAAAGGAGCACGAAGACAAGTCTGACTTCACATCTTGGGTGCCCTCCTCGCCCTGAGTTGATATTCCCTATCCAGTCAGCAGACATCTAACCCTCATGGGAGCTCTGTCAGAAATGGCTGGACCAGATACACCTAACTGGTTTCCTGGTCACTTGTACAGGCAGTGCCAGGGCACAAGGACACCTGTCCTTCATGGGTAACGTGGTGGTGAAGCTGCCTGAGGATGCTCTCAGTAACACTAGGTACTGAGACCCACAGCACCCGGATAAGGTTGAATGTGAAAGTGAAGCCCCTGCTCTCCTTCAGCAAACTGATGAGGGATCAGAAACGTATAGATTTTAGTCTTACGTATTAAATATAGCCTCTCCAACAGCAATGAAATAAGAAGTTGTAGTAGTAAAAAAATATGATTGTGCTATTCCCTCTTGGTCTAAAGCAGAGGGAGGTTACTTACCTTAGCACCTTACCTTCCTTACCTTAGTGCCAAAATCCAAAAGAACAAGTGACAGTTTAAAGAGATTAATAAAAGTAACAGTTTGAGTTTCTATTCACCTGTTCTTGTTGATAATGTCTAAAAGACTGAAATCTTATTTGTTTCACAGAGATATTTTTGGAGAGTCTTCTTTGATTGCTGCCAGAATTTTCACTGCAGCTTGGCTTGGAAAATGGAGTAATTGCTTTGCCAGCAAGCAGTCAGCAATGTAATTGCTTTGCCAGCAATGCTTATATGGTGATACTAGAACTCAGTAGATATTATTATCTATTACATGATTGCCTTGTAAGAATGACAAATGCAGACAATCACAATTCCTTCATTAAGCTGAGGTTACTCAAAGTCATCATTGGAATTAATTTCTATTTAAGTTTCAATATAAAAGGAGAGCTAAGAACTTCTCTGGTACATTTAAGTCATCATTTAACTTTTTATTGCAGTGAACCAATATCTTAATAAAAACAATAAAATGAATAATTATTCCTTTAACAGAAACAATATTTAACAATACAGAACAATATGAGAAAGTTGATATAGTAATTAACTTGTATTTTCCTTCCTAAAGCAAGGTAAACATAGGCAAGGCATCACTGTCAACAGTGGCTGTCCCCTCTTTAGTTAATCTTGATAAAGATTGTCTAAGATTAAAGTCCTTTTTTAAAACATGTGTAGATGTGCTATGGTCTTCAGACATGATCAGGGCACTCGTGTTCATCTCCTGTGTAGAATTTAACTTATTTTACCTAATATTGAATTCACCTCCACATTGTGGTTTGCAAATGTACTTCTAAAACCTGAAAAGATACTGCAAGAAGTGGCAAAGGGTGGTAAAGAGATGAGACAAAAATATTGCAATGGGAATGCACACACCATGGCTAATTGGGCTCACGTGTGAACTCTCTAAGGAGTTCCTGTAATTACACTAGAGATGAATCTTTGTACCTCCCTGAAGGGCTTCTCAGGTTTCCCACAAGGGACTCAGCAGCCCACTGGCTTTTTGTCATGTGTTCTCTCTCTGGAAGAAGTAACTTTGCATCACTACCCAGATAAGCATGTATTCTACAGTGAATTCTAGGTATTCAAAGTAATGAAGAAGTCAGGGCCAATTTAGCAGTGCTGGTATGTGCAAAGGGTTCATTTCAGAGTACTGATCCAACTGGAATGCATTTCTGAATAACTAGGCAGTATATATTAGATCATATGCAATACATATTGTTATATAACTTTAGAGATAAAATGGGTCTAAATCTGAAAAAGGAAGTGTTTTTGTAAGAGCTTATTCAGCTTTTCTTGGGAGCCTGTATGGAATGGCAGCGCAACTATTTTGCATCAAGAGATGTAATTTAAAATGAAAAGGAACAAATACGTCAGTTTGATTTTTTTCTCAGCTCCATATTGCTCTCTTGGGTAGTGTGTTTCACTTTTGCTGTTCCACAAGGAATTGCAAACAGCAGAGGTCAGGATTTAAATTTGCCTAAATACTTTCAGAATGCTTTGCTATTTTAAAAAGGGCAAGTGTACCATAATACACTTACTTACAAATGAATGTATGTTATTCGGGTCTCCTGTTTCTTTTGTCTCGTACCTTACACAGGCAATCTGCAATTCTGATAAAAAAGAAAATGATGATTTGCTCTTTAAATAGATTTTGACACTAAGGAAAAAAGAAAGGCAGTGAGAGGTAATCAGATATAAAAAAATCCAGTAGCAGCATATTTTAAAAGCATGCTAAAATATATTAATGCAATCTTTCCAACATGTAAATATGCATGGAACAGCTACTGATTTATAAATGAAACTAAAAAAAATATTTGTAGTACTCACTGGTAATAGTTCCATCTCATCTAGCAAGGGGATAAAAATGGTCGTTAGCAATTAAATACTGCTACAACATAATAATCAAACCCCGATTGAAAGTATTGGCCAAGAGAAATGAACTACAAAATCCAAAGTGTACTCTGTTATCACTCAATGTGCTTCAGAACTGATGTATTTCTGAAAAACTTTCCTTTCACCCCCCACCTTTCCAGCTGCTTAGGGACACATATCACCTGAGCAGCACAATATCAGCATTATTGCAACACAGCACTTCAGAGAGGATGTCAAAAAACAGAAGGAGCATAATAGTGCACGTTTTTCTATCATGCCAAAAACGAAGTAAGAATATCATGCAAGTTTTAGTGAGTGCATGCTGGATATAGACACGTAACTTCTGCCAATTACCTCCATGTCGTGAAAAGGAATTTTCACCATTGTTAAAAAACAATAATGTTCTTCCCATCATCTTTGAAACATTTTAATTCTCTTCCTTTCTGTAGTCCTCCTTCTCTGCTTTTCATTTCTCTGCATCAGAAGAAAAAGCTAGGAAATAAATAATGTATGAGGAAAAAAAAGAGTTTATTTATAAGGAACAATAGTTTAATTCATGAAGCAGCCTTTAAAATGCCTGAGTCTTGCAGTTGGTGGTGAGGGTAAAATCCTATCAGTGTTAGGCACAGAGCCAATATAATAAAGACTCCAGAAGTGAGCCATCAATAAAAGAGGATTTTGACACTCAGACACTTACTGGGCTTGCTTTTCTCCTGTGGGCAAGCTTCCCTTTTTCTTTCCATCAGCCTGACTCTCCCAGTATCTCCAACCCCTATAAATCCCTGCTCCAGCTCTCCCCTCTGTGTGCTTTCCGGCTTCAACATGGAGGATATACTGTCGATGCTACGCTCAAGGAACAAGTGGATGCAAAAGACATGTGTTCAGAGGACACGTATTAAAAAGCCAACATACTGCAACACTTCGTGTGGCTCCTGGGGGTTTCTTTGCTCCTTAACATCGGTATTGCTTTATCAAAGATGAATCCTAGAGTGGGTGTTACCACCCACAGCCACTGAACCCTTCCTCCATGGGAAATGACCCTCTGTACATCCAACACACCTGGAGGAGCCATGCCAGTGCCCAGTGTTTGCTGGCACCCCCTTTTCCTCTCCTCCCCCCAGCAACAGCTCTCTATTTATACAAACCAACAGGGAATGGTGTCAAGAATCAATTAGTGAGGAACTTCTGAATGCAGAAAGTTACTTGTTGCCTAGCAGCAGCCCAGCAAGCTGGGCTCGACTTTGATTCATTTAACCCCAGACTAACCAGGGCTGCCAGATTATTTTTTCATCACTTTACAGTGCTGCATCAGTCAATCCAGAGGGGTAAAATGCCTGAAGCCTTCCCTGCTGCTTTCAGGCAGGTCCTTGGCTCTGTTCAGGTGACCAAAATGTGCAGTGGACAGAATTTCTGGCACTTGATTTCAAAGAAACCCCGCAGGAGGCTTTCTTGTGTCTCCGTCCTGGAAATAAGGAGCAGGAGTAAAACTCCCGTGACCTCCAGAGCTGGGCACTGGCTGGCTTGAGCCACTGACGGCCATGGGCCAGGATAGACATGCTGCAGGACAGGCAGAGTCCTACTGAGGACGAGGAAATGTTGAGTTATACCTCTGCTGAAAATTCATGTCTCAGCCTCTGTTCTTCTTCCTTAATAATTAACGCAGCAAAGAGGAAAAGACTGTTCATTTGCATAACTAAATTTTTCAGTCACAGCAATCAGCCTATTAATAGAAACCCATCTATTTGTCTGTCTATCAACTTACATAAGCCACTGCGTTGTCTTATAAAATATGAGATTTTTGAAGGTCAGTAGCCCATAAACAACAGAGGCAGAGAAATAGCTTGATCCTCTAGTTCAGAATACACTAAACCAGACTTTATAAATAATATATATCAGTCATGGAGATTAAGTCTGCTTTACTTTTCAGAACTACATGAGAGCTTCTGGGAAGACATAGCGTATGTTCACAGTAACATCTTTATCAAGTGGGAGAAAAAATTACAAGGAAATTTTTAAAAGCGACTATATTACAGCTGTATAGTGAAATCAGGGCTGTTTAATCAAATTACTAGGCTGCCATGCTAAAACATTTTACTAACCAATGCAATGGATTCTTGCCAAAAAGACCAGGTACACCACTTCTGTTCACAAGCTGTCTGAAAATGAACAACAGATATTTAATGCCCTGTCGTTTTCACCCCTATTAGGACTTCAAACAGAAATGTTTCCATTATGGCTCCATTTTCAATTAGAGATTCTAATAGTCATCTGTTCTGCCAGAACATCCATGCTTATTATTTGCCTGAAGATGAATTGTGACAGGGAAAAAGAGTCTGAGCCCTGCCTGTTCAGATGTTTGAAGCAATTTCAATACTGTACAAATTACATTTTTACTCATTATAAGATTGGTTACTACCTTTCACCAGATGACACCAGTGTCTCTTTCTTCATTTTCACCTCTAACACCACTATTTATATGAAGCTCTGTGAACAAGAAATCTGGCCCTAACTAAACAAAGAGTATTTGGCTCAAATAAATAGCAGGTTAAATTGAAGAGATGCCACCCCGCGTAGGAAAGCACTTCCAAAAGCTACTTTGGCCTCTCTGTGGAAGAGCAAGCCAGATGAAACCAGTCTCTTTCCTCATTTCTGCACATCACAACCTGTCTCATGCTCCTTTAAAAGCCCAGAGCCAAGGATTTACTTGGGGCTTGGCTATGTTCAGTCTGGCTTATGCACAAGGTGACAGGCAACAGTAAAACTAACTGGATATATATGGCAAGACAGGCCAAAGCCCAAGAGTTGAAGTCTGAAATGTGTCAGGAACACAGCCCTGCCTCAGGGGATTTTTTAGGGGAAATAAACACAATGCAGAAGCGATTGAAAAAAATGACTACTGAACATGACCTGAAGGCCTCTAATGTGAATTTAAATTAATAAACTCTGAAAAGCCTTTATGTAAAAAGCTTTATAAGATGACTGCCACTATTTAAGACTATTTCTTTAGAAGGGCAAAGTCAATTCACTGTTCCATGACAGCAGGCTGCAGTCACACAGAAGTAACAGAATGTAAGAAACTCAGAGGAAATGGGTACAGACTATTGGGTCCAGGCATCAGAAGACTTGTTTAAATGCTTTGGCATGGAGGCTTCAAACGGCCTTTTAAAATCTGTATTATCACATTGATCAGTCCCATTTCCCACCAATGTTTTCATCAGTAAGACAGAGACTATTGACGCTGTATGCTTTTGCTTTTGGTAATGAGGGATTAAACTCTACAGCCAGAATGCATTTTCTTGAGTAAAAACAATGACACAATTCGGACACAGCAGAGTCTGGCAGTTAGTGAAAAGAAGATTAAGGATAAGAAGTCAAAACTGAGTGATCTAACTTACCATATGCATAATTCATATCTATACCAATGAGAATGACAAAATGGTTTAACAATCCAGGAATATATTGATTATACAGAGCTCTGCCTGCCCTTTAACACTTTCAGCGGATAACTGTCTTGATGAACCGCGATAGCGCACTGCTCAGGTACAGAATGGGAACAGCAACTAATACCAGTTTCACAGGACTCTTATTTGCATTAGCAATGGAGAAGTTTTCAGATATTAATGTAGTGAAACCCTAGAAATAGCTAAGAGAAATCTATTTCTGTTCAGCCTTTTTAAACAACAGCTTTTAGAGATGAATTTAAATAGTGAAGTCAACTTCATCTTTGGCTGTTAACATATGGAAACACATCACTCCTCTTGTTTGCCCACATAACAGTGAGGTAAGAGACCTAAATTTTTTCCAACTGTACCAACTCAGTGACTCAAGGCATTTGATTTTTCACATCTTTGTTTCCTTCCCCCATAAAACTGGGATGACAGTACTTAAAAGAATGTTGTTGTGAGGCTTTATTCTTCAGTATCTCCATGTAGTTTGAAAACCTGGAATTATTACTTAAAATGCAAAGTGCTACTTAATCCCACTTCATTCTTCAGTCTGCTGACACAACGTCCACTGGCAGTATGAAAAAAGCTCTCGACACCTTAGTGTACCCATGTGCTTATTGAATAAGACACCAAGAATTTTTCCCCACCCCAGCGGTGATTCTTATCCTGCATCCATGTATTTTCCTGCCTTTGTTTTGCATAATTTTCCCCACAGACATATTTTCTGCTTTTGAGGCACACTTTATATTCCAGAGGGATTCTGAAACTGCAAGCCAAAGAGGCATTTTTTAATAAGAAATTCTGATTTTTTGGCTTAAACAAGAAAATTAGTTCCACGTCTTGCTACGTTCCTATCTACATTGTATAAAAACATATATTGTCTGAGGAGTCTATTCTTGATGATGGTGAAATGCATGTGGTTTTAGTTCAATACAGGAATGAATTCATTTCCTTTTTAGGAGTTATTGGTCTGAGTAGCAAGTATTAAAGCAGTAAAATCTGTACTGCCAATCTAAAAATGTTGCATGTTCCATACCTTATTTGGCTCTTTCCCAGTGTGATGGCAATGTTACTCAGCTGTTACAGGTGATTTTATTAAATGTAATTTTTTTAAAAAAATTAGGCATAATAAGCCAATTCTGCAAATTAGATTGCCAGGAAACTTAAGAACAACAAGCCACCAAGAAACTTAGGTGTTGATATTCATTTTCATGTCTCTGCAAAATCTTTCCAACATCTATAGCACACACTTTTGCTTCATCAATACATTTTCAATCTGAACGTGTGGAATTACACCCACTCAGAAATCTGAGTCATCTTTAAATCTAAGCAGTATTAATTTCAGCTATGCTGAGGAGGACTTGTGCTTACTAATGAAGCCCAAATGCTGGCATTAAGTAACAAGTTATCAAGAAACTTCATTCATTTCAAAAGCTCTGGGTTCCTGGTAGGCATTTCCTGCATATTCAGTTAGCAACAAAATCTTCAATTAGCACTAGAGGGCATTGGAAAAGAAAATAGAGAGCTAGTGTGCACTGAGATGCAAATGTCTTTCACAGTGAAAAGCAACAATTTCATGCCAGCCTGCACCAATGACAAGCTTTTTTTTTTTTTTCCACTGTTAGAGATTTACATTTTAAGTGAAGGCCATTTTAACTGAAGGCCCGAAATGTTAGTAACATTTTTAAATATGTAATATTTTAATATATAATATTTAAAAACTATTTTAATTTATTTTCACTAATGGATCTGCCTGTAGCATTGATCATCATCTCACTTGTAACAGTCACGTTTTACATTTACATGTCATTTTTCTTCCCAAAATATTTCCCAACCTGTATGTACTCTAGATCTAGTGTCAAGCATCAAAGACCTGCCTTATTTTTTTTTTTTAATGAAGCTTCTGATTAAATCAATTATCAGTGTATTAGTTTTCCCTTTAGTCAAAAATGTGCTGAGTTCTCAACAGAACTTGCAAAATATAGATATTGTGTTGTTTATGCATAATTTAGCACATGGAGGAAGAAAAGAACAGAACAAAGTTTACAGAAGTAAGATCAGCTAGGTATGCCTGGTAAGAAGCTCCCGTACTACCTTAGCTTAGATGTATATTTTTCCTATTTCCCTTGCAGAGGTTAGGGTGAACCTCATGAGATTTACGGTTAAAGTTTGGAGGAGTTGTGTGAGCAAGATCTTAATTTTTGTACTTTAAATATATACCTGGCAAGCACGCAGGACTGTGACCTGAGGGTGTGCAGAGGTTAACAGCAGGTTTTTTGAAAGACTGAGCTATATGAATATGTATTGCTTTGTCACCGGAAAGTTGGGGCATTGATACTGAAACCCTTGGTCCCTCAGAACACAGGCCCTGCTTCTACTGACATTAATGTCAGCTGCAAGTCCCCAGCACACTGCAGAAGTGACCCACCAACTACAGAAAAATGTAACAAATGCATCAAAGTAGAAAAAAAAATGGGAAAAAAAGCCTGAAATAGTTTATGATCAATACAGGTGTTAATACATGCATAACGTTGACAAACTCAGCTGAGTGGCTTTTTTCTATATTTGCACTATTCATAGTACGGTTTCATACTATTGCATCTCAATGCGTCCGACAAGAAACTGCAGTAAAAAATGTGGTAAAAAATGTCAAGTCTCAAGCTAAATCCTTAGTTCTTATAATTTATCTTTATATCCCCAGAGGCAGCGTCTACAGACATCTCTTCACATTTTCTTAACCATGATGCAGAGCTTGATAAGGATCTTTGCAAAACCAAAATTATAATAACTGATTAGAATCAGTTATGGGTAGGTGAAATTTTTTTTTAAAGTAAAATTGTAGTTGTTTAAAGTCAAATAAGAATGTTTTTGAGAATTTTTGAGTTAATTTCATTTAGTTTTGAATTGGAGTCCTATCCAGCTGATTTGGTGAGATGAACAGAACTTTATTTCAGACCTACAGCTGAACTAAAAAGTTAGTGACTCACAGGATGCATCTAAATAAATTATTTGGTTTAACACCCAAGACAAGGCTTTAAAAAATTAATTTCCATTTGGTCACAATGTATCTTGTTAGTAGGTTACAAAGTGTGCAAGTGGGAAGCAAATTATGCATTAGAGGATTAATGAACCATATGGTAACAATGCATAACAGTACTTAAGTAGCAATAACATTTGCAAGCCCCTCACATTTTTTTACTTTCCATCATAACACTTACATATGGTAAATGTCGGTCGAATACCACTCCTACCTTACAGGATGGAAAAGCAAGAGAGAAAGACTTCTGTGGTTTCTCAGGCAATTAAACTGCATTTAAAACTCACTCTTAGACGTTATAGCCCTACCTGCTTGCACTGTGACATAAAAGCTAAGTTTCTGTTAACAATTAGTCCACCAATGGGTTTCTTTGGAGAAAATAAGGCAGCGATTTTCATTCAGTATATACCTATGTATTTGTCACTGCCTAGTTAGCTCAAGCTATGCGAAGAGCAGCAAACTTTTATTTTAACAATATATGACTTTTCATATTAAGAGCATCTGGAGTCCTCTTCCTATTTACGTTCTTAAATGGTCAGCTCTATTCTCACATAAAGCCCTCGTTCTTAATGCCTGCAGGACATCCCTGTGCAGGTTGTTTATGGGTGATCCAGCACACCTTAAAGGAAGGGTCTGAAGAACCCAGATGCCACCAGAGATCCAGTCAGAGACTCACCCTTCACTCCCCACCACACCCTTGCGCTACAAGGTCCTGAGGAGCAAAGGTGTGAGGCAGGAAGGTCCCTAAAACCCGGGCTGCGTGTGGTCATGGACACACACAGGCTGTGCGTAGTGCACACACATTTCAGCTGTTAGTGCCTGGGAGGAAGCACTGGAAGGATGTTGCTGAGATAGCCCTAATAACCATGATGACCCATGGGGGAGGGACCAAGCTGTTCCCACCTGTGGGAGGAGGAATATGGGGATATAATGAATTTGATTATACAGCCGCTTGAAGGGCAGATGCCAAAGGGCCCTCGAAGGGCCTATCCCTCAGCAAGGGCCGCTTCGTTTCCACTAAAGCATCCTTGCAGAGAAAACTGAAAGGAAAGAATTTCCTCTAACAGAGCAGCTTTCAAAAACCCCAAGCTAAAGAAGCAAGATAGAAAATACTCCCTGACTGACTCCCCAGTTTATTTTGCTGATCTTCCTCTGAGATCCTTTGCAAATTTTTACCTACATGGAAAAAATATCTTTGTATATTAGACCAGGCAGGTAAAGGAACATATGTATTATTTATACATAAACCTTTACTGAAACTTATGGTTGATGCAGCTTGCCTCCCTAGCACTTTCCTTAGTTTGACTTTTATTTATTTTTCCTTCAAAAGGAAAGCCAATACCAGGTTTACTGGATTTTTAATCTGTATCGAATTTGCACATGACATTTTGCTATGCTAAGGAAAGCAGGTAAAAGCCCACTTAGCAATTCAGAGTTTAAATAAATAAAGCACGTTGCCTGTACTAAAATGCAAGTGCAAATTGCCAACAGACCCAAACAACTTTGGTGCTGGACTGTCTTTGAGGGAAACTTATGTGATAATACAAACACAAATTATGTGTGAGCATAACTGAAAGTTTTGTATAGGAGAACTGAACAATGTGCAGATTTGCTGGCTACACCTCTGTTTTCAGCTGGCTCTAACCTGCAGTACACTCCTAACACAGCACAATACATTTATTGCAGGCAGCCTGTCCTCCATTTTTTTCAATGTAGATTGTCTTCAAGTCCTCTGGAAACCTGGTCTAAGGTCTTAATACTGTCTATTCAATCAGGCATCAAATATCTGCGTTTGCTTTTTTCATGTTGCCAAAACCCACTCAATTCATTGTCAATAATAGATTTTGCTTGGGTGAGAAATTATAATAAATTAGGTCTATGTGTTCAATTATCTCAAATGTTTTGTGAAATGAGTCTCCCTAACTTAGATTTAAAATGCACCAAGCCCAAATTTCTTTTCCTCTTAAGTCTAAATTTGAATTTAGTCAAAACAGCCTTTGACATCAATAAACACTTATGTCTATAGAATGGGAATGTGAAATGTGTGCAATACATTCAAAAGGAATTTAACAAATCCACAAAGTATTAATTTAACTGACTGATAAGATTTTTGCAGAAAGAAGGTAAAAGTCAGTCCCTTTAATTTCTCATATCTAAGCAAAACCTCTGCACAGATCCTTGAGACACGTCCTAAAGTTCAAAATCAGACTCTCAGACCAGGTTTTGGAATAAATTTTCTAGATACGGGTTTTAGCAAGCTCTGCATTTAGTTTAAATTTGCAGATTGTTTATTCATATGAAAACTGACTCTGACATGCTAGAACATAAGGAAATAACTAAAACCATTTTAGCCATTATTTTCCTACACTATTGAGCAATCAGGAATTGGGAACAATAGTTGGTATGTTTTGGGGGTTTTTTTTCTGAATTTGGAAATAAGTTAGAGGCTAGTACACAGGACAAATTACTGTCATAAGCTACTAGAAAGGAATATTGCTACATACATACTACCATAACATAGCTTAAGTTTTCATTGGTGCTTTCATATTCAAACCCTGGAAGAGTACTTTGCATCAGTACTTTCACTTTCAGACAACGTGAAAGGTTGCAGAAACCTCAAGCTGAATGAAAAGTGGCTGAAGAAATATGCTCGAATGTAGTCTTCCCCCCCCTGCCCCCGCCATAAGCTAAATAAATCTGCAAATTAGGGCAAGGCAGAAATATTTTACACAACTACAAAATAATTTGTATAGGTCAGCTTCTAGCGAAAGGATCTTAAAAAAAGAATACTAGAGAGCAAAGCACTACTGATGAGAGAGAAAATTAGATTACCAAGCTTCTGCATCACCATAAACAATGTTCGTTTTTAAGCTTCTTAGTTGTAAATAAATGGACTTGATCTTGCAACCTCTGTCATCTTCATTGCAGTATTATAAATAACTGCTAGACCACAACATCCCAGAACGGGAGAAGATTTTTTGTTTAGAATTTGTGAGTTATCAGACATATTAACAATCATCTCTCTGCATGTGTTTTTTTCTTCAGGCCCAGCAACATATTTTTGTCCTAATAAAAACGCAGTGACATTCAGTTTAAAAGTGCTTGTTTATGAAGTAAACACTTTATTAAATACTAAAGTATGAAACATCCTTCCTACTGAGGCAAAAAGCTTAAATTGTTTTAATCTGATGCAAGTTGGCGCTGCAGTGGTTTGAGCAAGCAGACTGGAGCATGGGGTGGGTACCAAAGAATAAGTCAAATAACTATGTCCTAGACTTCTGTCCTCAGTGTTTGAGAGAAACAGAGATGTTTTAAATCATGTCTGATCCTAGTTTTACCTCAAACAACCTTCCTAGGAGTAAGAAATCTCAGCATATTGTGACTGGCTGCAGTTGACTAGAGGATAAAAGCACAGCCTTTTTAGGATGTCTCAGTCATACAGTAACTGAAAGCTTTTCTTCCTGACAAAACGGGAACAGCTTTTCCTAAGTCTCTAATTCCATCTCTTTAAAATGTTAATTTACATTAATTTTTCTCAATATAGGGCTATAATGGTGGCTGTAACGATGGCTTCATGTCTCAGTGAATACCAGCTTTGTCTTGTTCCATATTCAGTCTCTCTGGATGATAAGTTTTATTATGCACATTGACAACAGTCAATGTCTGCTTGCTATTTCAGTTTTATATGTTACCAAGCCTGAACACAGAGAAATTAAGTTGTTAGCTCCATTATGATGCAGTTTGTATTTGAAAAAGAAAAGAGAGGAAAGAAAAACGGGCCAAAAAAACCACAGCAAAAATACATAGCAGCAAGCAGTAAGAGATTTACTGTAGCTCAAAGAATGAACAAAATTTGCAACACAATAGAAATGGGAGGAAGCTTTACAGGAGCACTGAACTTAGAAGAAATAATTTGCAGAAGGAATTAAATGTTCTGAAGAACTTCTGGAACAAAATAAAGAGAAACACTGAGGGCAAAACCTTCTTAGGTTCAGAGATGTATTCAAATAAGTACTCATATTGAATGCGCAGGGAAAGAGCTCATGGAGAATTTTGGTCAAAACAGTCAGGGGTGAGCTAGGCACGAGTAGCCTGTGGCAGGATGGCACCTGGGAAACACAGCAGAAGAGGAAAGTGCGTTGTAGAGTGGGCATGCATCATTAAGTCAAGGTGGCGGCTGGTCACCAGTGGTGTTCCCCAGGGATCGGTTTTGGGGCCTGTCCTGTTCAACATCTTTATCGATGACCTGGATGAGGGGATTGAGTGCTCCCTCAGTAAGTTTGCTGATGATACCAAATTGAGTGGGTGTGTTGATCTCCTTGAGGGTAGGGAGGCTTTGCAGAGGGATCTGGACAGGCTGGACCGATGGGCTGAGGCCAGTTGTATGAGGTTCAATAAAGCCAAGTGCCGGGTCCTGCACTTTGGTCACAACAACCCCCTGCAACGCTACAGGCTCAGGGGCAGAGTGGCTGGAAAGTTGCCCAGCAGAGAGGGACCTGGGGGTGTTGGTTGACAGCCAGCTGAACATGAGCCAGCAGTGTGCCCAGGTGGCCAAGAAGGCCAACGGCATCCTGGCCTTATCACTCTCTACAACTACCTGTAAGGAGTTGTAGTGAGATGGGTGCTGGCCTCTTCTCCAAAGTAACAAGTGACAGGACAAGAGGAAATGGCCTCAAGTTGCATCAGGGGAGGTTTAGGCTAGATATTAGAAAAAATGTCTTCACTGAAAAAGTGATCAGGCATTGGAACAGGCTGCCCAGGGCAGTGGTGGAGTCACCATCCCTGCAGGTGTTCAAGAAACGTGTAGATGTGGTGCTTAGGGACATGGTTTAGTGAGTTAGGTGGTGTGGGCTGATGGTTGGACTTGATGATCCTTGAGGTCTTTTCCAGTCTTAATAATTCTATGATTGCAAATCCAGCAAAGTAACTCTGTCTTTCCAAAGCAAAGGAGATTTCACACTGTGAAAACCATAAAAGATGCCTAAGAGAAACAGGTGAGGAACTATTACAGTTGAACAGCACTGAATATTGAGATATACCCTAATTGAAAAAGACTGGAGAAGAAAATATTATTGTTATGATTAGTTTTGTGAACATAACGCATCCCTTGCAATCTATACAACAAATACATAAACCTATGTATATATCTAACTGTTTTCAGTGCTATGCCAGGGAAAACCTGGATAGACTCCTGAATCCCATGTCTCTTTTCAGTTCTTTTTAATAATTTTTTCTCTGAAAATAATATAAAAGTTCTTTAGTATAGTATAGATATACTGTATATTTCTTATAATGATAGTTTGACCAAGCTATTTATATTATTTAGATTACATAATTAATATCAAAAAAACCAATAATTTATATCTGTGTATGCCTGCTATTTTGAGGCAGGGAACATAGGGTTCTGCTTCAAATGAAGGTTGATGATGGAAAATGAAGCAGCTCCAGCTCAAAAAAAAAAAAAGAGCTGAAGATGGCCAGTGGCTAGAGCTTAAAGCCCATGGTACAGAAATGCAGGAATTAGTACATTTCATTTTTAGTCTTGCATGGTATTAAGAGTGAAATCAAAGCTGAGAAACATCTTCTGCTTGTTTTTCTGTAGGTAATAAACTCTAAAAAGCTCTGCATTCAGGTAGTCTCTCAATGACACTCACAAACATGGAAGCCATTAACTGGGGAATACAACCTGCAAGTGGCTCTTTGAGAACTGGCATTGCCAGGTGCTCAGCCGTGGAGAGCGAGGCTGCTACCCCACCAGCAAGGTGAAGAAGAGGCTATACATTACTTAAGCATCCCAAATTTTCACACTTGATCAACTCAGTACTGCTATGTAGCAGACAGGATCACTCCAGGCTGTATGGTAGCGTTGAAATGGATTGTTTTCTTGTCTGAGAGAAGACTACTCTCTAACTTCTAGTGCATTAAGTAATGACTGTGCAGTTAGGATGCTTGTGGACACAAAGCTAACTCTGCTTGTCCCTGTATAGCCTCCTTAAGCAAGGAATAGAATGTTTTGCCTTAATTAGTCCACTTGCTTTCTGTTTTTCGACTGAAAGGGAAGACTTTTGCTAAATTGGCTTAGATTATGTCGCATCTTATTGTAATTTTTAATATTTTACCTTAATAACTACTTAATCTGAAAACTGGTAATTGCTTCTGCGACTTCATCTGAAATGAATGAGGAGACAGTGCTAATGTTATTCATTAGTTTCTTTCTAAAGCATCCTGAATTTTTCAGTGCACTTCAAACAGAAAAGTTGCTGCCCAGAGTACAGGCCAGCTAGTGGTAGATCCTCAACCTCTAAGAAAGTGGCAACACAAACAAGACACAGAATTTGTTAGTGTTTACCTGCCAGGGCATTCACATGCTGCACCATTAGATTGTACCACAGTTGGTTTTATGGAATATGTGTACTCAGTCCTAGTCAGAAAACTTGCCAGCTTACATGTATCATGCTAACAGAACAGTTATAAGTAATAAAGATGGAGCGATAAGTACTATTTTGTAGAAGGTTTACAGAGATTTAGCTATTCACTAAAGGGCAATGAATGCTTCTTGGCAACTTATGTTCCCTACCAAGTAGAGTAACTTTAATAAAGTGCTAGGGAGTAAAAGGAGGGGAAATATTATATTGCTTGCTGAGAGACTTATTAACAATATTCATGAATACAGAAGACGATAACCCGTGATTTACACATTTGAAAATGCAGCTGTGAAACTAGGGTCCATTTTTTATTCTAACTGGTGCTTTTCCAGGAGGAGGAAGCAGAGGGTTTGAAAATGTGCCACCAATACTTTAGCACCTGGTAAAGAAGAAAAGCCCTCATAAAGTGTAGATTGCTCAGGTTTCAACCAAGTTTTAGCAGACATTGGGATTTGCTATTATAATCCAACCCCTGTGCTTCTGGTAAATGAACTGTTGCAGAAGACACGGAAATACCACCTATCAGCTGGCTATGGCATTCAAACACTACATTTACTTTTATAAAATCCATTCTGCAAAATACTCTCCATTCAGTGCAGTCATTAAGGTATAAAAGATATGAATATTACTTATGTGCCAGTGGAATCACATTTGGAAATTAAAATTCTGCCGTGTGACAAAGACAAGCTACAAAAACCCCCAGATTTACAAAGGAGAAATAAATAGAAAGTAAAAAATAGCCTTGCTCCAAAGATTTACAAGTTTCATATATTCAGTAAAGTAGGCTATAAAATAAAATGATCCAACATCAACAGAAAACAACTAAGCTGTGTTAGTTTTACACAAATCTTTCTTCTCTTAGGCTTTGTAGTTTGATTTTGCTGCGTGTTTTAACCTCAGTGCTTTCTCCTGTTGAGCAGCTCATTGAGGAAATATTTTGAAGAGCTTTGCTCTGGCCCTGACGGGAAGAGAATGAGCAACAGGAGCATTTTCATCAACCACCACCTTTTTTTTTTTTCAATAAGCAGCTATGGTGGTTGCTATGTTTCTCCTGGAGAAATGTAAAATGTCTGGAAAGGTGGAGCATAGCTGGGAAGCATTTTATTCAATAGATGAATGTTTTTTTCCAATTCTGATGTCCTCTATACCAATATGTGGGTTAAAGCTTCTATAAAGCATGCAGTGAAAACTGATTTAGGCATGCAAGAACGGCACAGAACAGTAGTAGCTGAAGTAAGAGGCAGGTCACAATGTGCATTTATAATAATCCATTCCTAGACAAATAATTGTCACTGTGTAGGTGCAGGAGTCAGTATATGACCCAAGGCTGAGAACAGTCAGCCACCCCTGGTCTGATAGGGCCTGTGTTAGTAAGAATTCTGAGATATTTTGTCTTGCCAAGCACATTTCTCAAACCTAATGCCCCAAGTTTTATTGCCAAGGAGATGCCATTGACCAAGCTAGCTGCACTTCTTCTGCAGGAGGAAAAAGACAAAACTTTTGTTTCACTCCCTATTTTTGATGCTATGAGAAAAGTGAAAAGATAGAGCTAAGATGACCTTTCCAGAAATTTTTCTTCCTTTAGCCTAGGTGGATGGGTATCTAGTACCGTATAATGCATCCGTTGTGGACCACCCCAGCAACCCATGTGGCTACCAATTTTATTTCCAAATTGTAAAAATCCAGTGCTTTGTCAAGGCACCCCACATCTTCCAGTGTCTGCAGGCACCAACTAATTGTCAAATCAGAAAATTGCCAAAACAGGATATGTTTGGGTCCATGCATGTCTTCACTTGGTGTACAGCCAAACTACACTCCAGATCACTGAACAGCCCTGCAGCTGTGCTAGTTATAACTCAAATAATTTTCATATTTTCAACTCTTATTTGCCCTATTTTCCCTCTAATCCCTCTCTGTAGGAAAACAGATTTCCCATGGACACATTTTAAATGCCTTATAACTAACAGATTACTAGAAAATTAAATGCTGGTGTTATCCATAAAAGTTTTGGTTAGCAACAATCAGATAATTATTTAATTTACCATTAAACTATGTTGAAAAATATCCAGATCCGAACCTGAATTTAAAAATTCATTACCAAATTTCTAACCTGGATTATTTAACTATTATTTTTTCTCCACTTCAAGTTTCATTTTGGTTTGTTTTGTTTTGCTAAAGGTCAATAATAGTTTTTTATCAAACTATACATAAAATACTAATTTGATTAAGTTAGCACTGACTAATAGCTGTAATCATATTATAATTAATAATTAGCTACAGTATTGGTAAATTGTGTTTTGTACTTACTTCATCCGGATGGTGACAGAAGAATATGGTTGTAACCAATCCAAAGACCCTGTCGAAGCCTATGAAAACCAAAAGTAAAATTTGATAAATTTTATTTTTGTGTGTATTTCATTATAAGATACTGATTCCAAATGTATGTTTGATATTTTGACAAAGCCAATGCAGCACAATCATAGAGATTTGCACATAGTTATAACTTTCCATGAATTTATCTGAAAAAGAAACAGTAATTAACAAAATAGTATGTTCTCACTAATGGTCCCACAATATTACAAGTGTAAAAGCATCAAAGCTTTCCAATTTCTCTTTCAGCAGCTGTAAAACAAAAGGAGATTACTTCATATTTATCAGGTGAGGCAAGTTTTTTAAAGGTCTGATGACATTTCAGAGCTTATCTGAAAAAAAAAACAACCCAGACTTCATATTTCACTCCAGTGTCGATTTTAAAATAAAAGTTTTCTATTCCCCACACAACACCCACATCTTGTCCTCATCATACGTCTAGATTTTTATATAAATCTGTTCTCAATCGCTTTTTCTTTCTTCCCCCCTCCCCCACCCTTTCATTTAATTTAAGCAACTCCTATTGTAGGTTTCTGATGTGATGCTATTTTTCTACCAGGTAGAAGTCCAAAAACAAGTTTCAATATTTGGTAAACCTTAATAAAGGTGGAATATTGACACTGTGTTTTTCAACCCAGTCTTCTTTCAG
Organism: Pterocles orientalis; assembly: GCA_011057875.1. Taxonomy (NCBI): domain Eukaryota; kingdom Metazoa; phylum Chordata; class Aves; order Pterocliformes; family Pteroclidae; genus Pterocles; species Pterocles orientalis. Next base: position 376,970 of record WKFP01013914.1, read on the forward strand.
GGCTCTAATTGTGGATCTCTTCATCCTATAGGAACAATGAAACACATATGTCTGAGGATTCATGTCAGAGAAGTTTACATCGCCAGACCCTCTTCAAATGTCTGAAGAAATCATAAGAGCCACAAAGTGAGGTCTACTGTCAGAGAGTGGAGTATTCACTGCCTGTTTTCATGAATGATGATGAGTTGATCACATGGGAAGAAGTGCAAAAACTCTTCAAAAGGGTAAAATAAAAAGCAGAAAATTCAAACACCACATGAGAACATACTAAAGAAAATAAAAATACTTCTTTTAGAAGTCCAATTATATGAGTACCACAATTGCAATGAGTTGTAAATAGCACATAGGTATCCAGCAAAAATTGGGATTAATAGCTGTGCTGAAGTATATCGTGTAACTGCAGCAGTCTGATCCTCAGCACCATCTAAGTCAGTCATAAGGGTTAAGAAAACAGAGCACCCAGAAGTAGCTGCCTTCAGTCTGAAATACTATACTATACTGTTGAGGGTGTACTATGATTTGCATAATGTTATCGAGAGATAAATGTCATATATCAGTTTACAACATAATTGGAATTGTACCTGCAGTAATCGGACAGCAGCTATAGGATAAATAAACAAAGGAAGACCGACAAAGCAAATTCTGCAGAAATTGATATTGATTTGCAGAAGCTAATATCTGTTTCCTCAATTAGAACCCTTGATTAAAGAGCAGGAAGGTTACCTAAATTAATCAGAGGACACAGTACAGCTTTCACAGGTCCCAAGGTGCAGAAGACTACTGACCTGTAGCTACAGTGTATTATGTTTATTACTCCTTGTAGTTTTAGCTGGTTTGGATGTTGAGAATAGATAGATCTGGGCATAGAAGTTGTTACCAAACAGGCCATGTGGAAATCCACCATCGCTTCAGCTGCACGTAATGCAGGAAACACAGCAATCTGCTGTTTGCAGCAGGTTCCCGAAGTCTATGGAACTGTTCTTCCAGATCTTCACAAAGAAAGAAATGCCAGCAGAAGAACAAAGGAAATTATGATGAGAGCCTTAAGTGACACTGTAAAGAGATGGGTTTTCTTTCACATTTGGAATTACCTGGCAGTGCGGTATAAGACAAAAGCATCTGCATGACACAAAAGAATTTCAGGATTCTGTAAATCTACAGATGACTCCCTTTGGGGAGTTTGGGAGGGCAAGGATGCTGGGAAATAAGAACACGTGTAAAATAATGCCTGAAGACTGTTTGTTTGGTTTTTTTTAATTTAAAATGGTCTATATCCTAGTTTTTGTTTCCTTGGTAGGAAATCTAGAGAGAATTTATGGACTCTCTTCCATAGCACTACATGGAAGCCAGACAGAGCGGCTTGAAGCTTTGTGAACTGGTTAACAATACAAAAAAAGAAGATAAATATTAGTGCAAGAAAGTGGTTTTCTTTCCTTTATGTCTAGTTGTGTTTCAGAGAAGAAAGAAATTTCTTTCCACCAGGAGGGAAATTGCTTTGTGCCTAAAGTGGCATTAGGCTGTCTCCTATGAATTTTCTGAAAGCACAAAGAGTAACAGCAAAAAAAAAAGTAAACAAATACTGCTGTGTGAATAGATTTGAAAAATAAGCCAAGTTTTATAGCATATATTTTGGAAGTTCTGAAGCCAGAAGGAATTTTTAGATCTCCTGCACAACAACAGGCCTTACACCTTTCTTTAATTATTTCCTGTTTAATTAAAACTTACTAACAACAACACAGTCTTGACTTAGAGTATTAACAGTTTTGTAGAACCTGCTGCATAACTTTGTAAATGGTTCAAAAGAAATTACCATCAGTGTCAAAACTCCCCATTTGATTTCTAGCTTGAATTGATCTAGCTTCAGCTTCCAGCTAATGGATTTTGTTATATTTTTGCTGTATTGAGAAGCCTTCTACTATCAAATACATTCCCCAGGGCACTTACAGACAGTGAAAAAACGCACATTTTATCTGCCATAAATGTATTTGTTTATGGATGGAGGATGAAAGACTCCATTTGTGAAGCTTATCAAAGGGAAGGTTAAGTCATTACTTTGAATAATATTTGAACATAAGTTAATAACTTGGAGGGGAAAGGTTTTTCGTTAACGTGAGCGGAACAATGATACTTTACCAATTTTTTACTTTTTTGAAGTATTGGTAACACAAAGAGGTCCAGATGAGTTTCAGACTGGTGTTTTCAGTCTAAGTGACAGCAGCCAGAACTTGTTTCTTGCAGGCAGAGATGAGTCAGACTGCAGCTCTGGAGAGAGGGAACTGGAAGACAGCGAAGGCAGTGAAAATACCTCTCTACCCTGTGCCTTTGTTCTGATCCATGCTTCAGCCTGAAGGAGAATGCGTGGGCTAAGATCTCTGCACATTTCTGGCATGTTTTTGGCAAAGGGTATAAAACCTTTCTGACGGAGGTAGCAATGTAAATGAGAAACTGTCCACTAGCTCATCCAGACACATCCTATGCACTTGCTCACTTCTCCCTAGTGTAAGAGATGCAACTGGATCAATGTGCAATGTAAAAAAGGGCTGAAAGGAAACAGAAAAGGAGTGGGGTTTGGGTTTCTCCATATTTATTCCTACAAGTTCTGCAAACACTGAAAACAAACTGAGTACAAGCCCCTTAGCTGTGGCTTACATCCCATTAGAAAGATGATTTCACTAAGAGATATGTGCATCTGTAAAAGGCTTAGCTGGAAAGCTTAGTACCCACGACTTAACTTCAGAGGTGCTAGTGTGATTGATAGTTATGTATTTGGTCATGTTTTATTCCTAATTGCTACAAAACCAAATTTCGATATACAGCAAAATTGTTATACACATTTCAAGGGTCACTGTTCCCCAGGAAATACCTTTTCACAGATCAGAGCACTCTTGGCTACTAACGATAGCTTGTCTTGGCTCATGGAATGAAGGCAGTAATATGCACATTCTGAGCCCTTTGAAACAAGAGCATTATACATATATTTCTCTTCTGATGCTGCCAGCACCCTGGTGGGTATCATAAAATAGAAATACATAACTCTGTTAAGACAGGATTCTGTCTGTATTACAGTAATAAACACGTAAACGTAAAGAATCTTTGTGCTAAACCTTTTGACTGTTAGCGTAAGAACAAGGAGCAGATTTTTCAAAAAATAAAGGAATACTAATTTCCAAGATAATAAATAATATTTTTAAAAAGCAAAGCATATAAGCTGAACATAGTAGTAAACACTAAAATCCTAAGTTTTCTTCAAAGCTTGTTGTAGATGATAAATATCATATACTTTAATATGCAATAAATATCATCTGTTTACTGCACCATCATACATATATTAATACAAATAAGAGCACCAGAATAATGGCAATCCTGGGCATTATAAATGAAAACAATAAAGCAGAGTAAAACTCAAACAAAGCATCCTACTTTTGTAGAGAATACAGAAGAAGGCCTACATGATCTGTATATAATATTTTCTAAGACACACCTAATTTTTTAAGTACACAGTATAAGCAGAGGATAAAATGTTTTTCAAGGATGCCCTTGCACACAGGATGTGATTAATACTTGATAACGGAATCAGTTTTCTCTGCAAATGACCAGACTGGAGCTTCCTGCAAAGGCTAGTGTTGGCAAGGGTAAAATTAAGATTAGTGTCACTTAAAGCAGGGTATTTGACTATAGTAGATAGCTAAATCTGCCCTTGTCTGTAGTGATAAAGGTCCTCTGGACTTCAAAGGATCCATACAGTCAAGTTCAAAGTGGATGCCAATGTAAATAAGGATTGAAGACTCTATATCTGCGTCTCCATATAGATATCCAGGACAACACAAACACTCAAACTCACTAATGGCTTTCTGGTTTTTGAGTAGAAAAATGTATTTCCAAGGAAATTCTGGTCTGTGTTTTTTAGCTTGCTCCCTTTGTGATGGTGATAAAGAACTGCATACTCAGGCTGATATAAATTTGATTCAATCATGATCCTCAAATCCCTTTCCTAACTTTATCAGAAACAAGTGTTTCAGAAAATTGTACCTGCTTTCTTGACTAAAATGTAAATCTTGAACAAGGAGTTATGCAAGTCACACTTTCTCTGAAATGGGAAAGCTCTTTGGAATTCCTTCTACCCCATTCAGTCAGCAACTATGTCCTCTGTATGTCATCATAAAAAGAGTAGTATTAGTATAATAAAGTACAGTACTAGTATAATAAAAATGAAAATATTCAGGGCTCAGGGTATGCTCCCTGTACCACAGGTGAATGCAGCAAACTACAGATATGAAATTAAAGACTAAGCTGAATACTGAGTTCCACAATAGACAATTTCCAGACCTTCTATTTAATTCTCTGCTGAGGCAACAAGCTATTAGGGAGATATAATCACACCTGGCACTCTAGGGCTACATTATTAAGAAAATCTCATCCCAGGCAAAAGCTGACTTAGGACAAATATGAAAAAGGGGACACAGGGAACAGTAACCACAGCAGCGACCAAAATGTAATCAGGCATAGTAAATACTGAAAGTGTCAAACTGAAAGTGGTGCTCCAAATACCTGTTCTGGGTTGAGTGCCTAATATGGAACAAATAGAAAAAAAAAAATTTCTGTTTGGCAGCTATGTAGGAACTGAATTTTATAGTGGCATTATAAGTAGCTGAAATTAAGCTCTCTTAGAATGTTTCAAAATGTATGTGACAAATCATATACATTTTAAGTAGCTCTTTGTAGGACAAACTGTTATCGCAAGTAAAGCAATGCGGTGTGAAAATCTTCCTCTTCCGTATCCACAAGATTTCTGTATTTAAGTCATTTAAATGCACTTTCAACACCAGGTGACCGTCTCTGCACACCGACCGAGTGAAAAAAGCAGACGATACTGATCTGTGTCTTTCCGTGCTGGTATGAACACCAGGGCTTTGGGAGACTCACATGAATTCATTTCTGTTAACAGGAGCAACCAGTATATAAGTTGTATTTTGATGAGAAAATGGACTCAGGAACATCTCTGACTTAACTGCTTTTAGCTATGCTAGGATGAGATGCATAATAGGTCTCCCAAAGTACTTGTGTCCCACAGTTGGATGTCAGCCAAAATATACTAGTTCAGCACTGTATCTCTTATTACTCTTTTGCACTGAGAAATGAGTCTCTCTTCTAATTAAACAAATGCAGATGGAAACAGTAGAGCAAGTGAGGGTTGTGGGAATGACCAATTAGGAAACAGAAGAATAAAATGATTCTGTTCCTGGATGAGGGTGAAAGATTTCATTAACGTAAACGAGGGGGTTTTGTCTGTTTTCCCATTCAGCAATGAGCTCTGCTTTCATGAAACTGTCAGGTAAGGCCAAGATTTTCTGTTCAGTGTTGCTTTTAATATCTGCTTGGGAGAACCAAAACCTACTCTCTGCTCCACTCCACATCCTACCATTTTGGCAAAATCCTGTGCTGTCTCCAGATAGTGTGCAAAATGTTTTGCAGTAGGGAAAAGCAACAACATGAAGGCTGTAAAAGTCTTTCTGACATAATTGAATAGCCTGGCTGAAACAGAAAGACAGAAATAGGTTTTTGTCATTTAATAGCTAATCTTTTTACTTTTCTTCTTCCCTTTTCCTTTCCATTAATGGATTAAAGACGCACTTCTATAACCCTGAAGAGCTAATAACAACTATTTGGTATTTTAACAGCATGTCATAGCTTGATATTATCTGATTTTGTGTCATGAATTTATTACACTTTTAATTCAAGCAGAATGGCATCCTCACATTAGTGAAAAGCAGGATAGATAACATACAGTGTATGCTACAGGCATCAACTTAATAAAAAAGTTATCTTTTCCTTCTATGTAAATTTATAAAATAGTCTTGCTTCTCACCCAGTACTTGTGAGTTGTGTTTGAATGGCTTGGGTGAATACATGCAAATGAAAAAGCTACTTTATTCTGACTGAATAACATGTCACACTAAATTAAGAAAGTGAGCTTCTTTAGAGGGAACACTAATTAAATGAAGAAGAACTATGTGCTCAAACTTGGAATTTGTTTGGAACTGCTCTAGGGAAATAAAAAAACAATGTGAAAAGAATCCCATCTCCAACTATATTCAGAAGGCTGTAGCTGGAAGCAGCCACAGTCATAGTCAGAAATCTGCCAGTCTGCTATGAGAATCTTGACATCAGTTAGATACTAGGCTATTACTAAATGAATTTTGTGTTTCATTCCCCGAAGTTTTTACGGTTGCTTGATTGCCAGATGATCTGTGCATGTTCATGGCCATATGAAAGAAAGACAAAATACACAAATAGAGAGACACATAAATTTATGTATGCTTGTGGTAGGAAGGGTTAATGTACTGCATCGTAATATAGCATATATTTTATTACCTTTTTTAGAAATACTGTCAGAGAGTAGAGGAAGAGAAGACTTTCCTCTATTATTTTTGAGCCTTGTTTTAAAAATAAAACTCTGTTTCAAAGAATTTAGGACAACTATAATAGACTACTGGCTTTGTTTCAACCACCTAGGTACAGTAAACTGAAAAAAAAAGGAAACCCCAAAGAATTAAAACACGTCCTCTTCTAATTGGAGAAAGAAAAAGCATACACACCCTTACAGAACGTAAATTAAAAACAGAAAAGAGGATCAGATAGTAATGAAAGAATAAATATTCTTGGATTACTTGGTATTTAATAATATTAATTTTTCATCACAAATTACATGAACGTGACTTTCTCACTATGAATTTCAAATTCAACAGACTGTCATATCCCAAATCAAAATTAATATGTAAGAAAATTTGGAGGGGGGAGTAGAAGGGTCTAAATGTTTAAATCAGAGATAAATATCCAGAAGCTTTATTCAGAAGGTTCCACAGAATCAAAGAAGTATTTGACAAGTCTCCCTTCCTCTCCCTTAATCAAACTCTTCTGCTATTCTGATAAGAATATTAAATTCTTACTAAAAGCACATTTCAGCCAGTAAAGTGGCTAACATAGACAGTAAAAGACGTGGTGCGGAGCTCAAAGCTTTGTCTCTAGAACACTCTGCTGAGGTTCTGTAGAGGCCCAAAGAGGAGGTGGAATGCATGAATTGTGAAGATCTCTGATAATTTCTAATCTTTCCTTCAAAACAAGTACAGACTACACAGATTCATAGCGAGAAGCATGTCTGTTATTTGAACAGTATCTAAGCAGCTGCTATGGCACTAAATTACACTGTGCCTTCAAGTTTTCATAGCTTACCTTGTGTTATTAATCAGCAACAGATGTCTGCTTCCACAGCACCACTCCCATGTTGCATACCTTTAGCTTGCTAGACAGGAAAATGGACAAGAATATGGAGTAATGTTAGAGTAATGCAGTGACTACCCTTCTGAAAAAGCCCTCACCCACACATAACACCAGGGCAGATTTACTGAATGTTATACATTTCCTAGATCATGACCACCACTTGTTCATTTCTAGAAAATCCACATTCACAGGACCGGCATGTTATGGACAATGTAATGAGGAAAGTCTAGGATTTATAGGACATGAAGAATGAATGACTGTGTGGCTTTAGCAATGATGCCTGCGGAACGAAGCATAGACAAGGAACAGTACAAAAAGAGCTTGAATTATTGCTAGTGTGCAGCATTTAAGGAATTTTCTCTAAATATATGGGCAGAATGTAATAGTTGAAAAACATGTGTTGAAGGCAGAGGTCATCAAAGATTTACACACTAAGCCAGCATATATATAAACAGCTCAATTGAGCTGATTCTGTGAAATTTGCAAGTGATTTAATGTCTTTGCTGTTCAATCATGGATCATAAAGGAGTTTAACAATACTTATTTTTCCCTATAATATCACTGTTCTATACCTTGAATTTAATTTTTCCTTATCAAACTCTTAATAGTAAAGAGGTAATATTAAACAGAGGGCATGCTCAATCAGAAAAAAAAAAACCCAAAACAATCCTACATAGCAGCCCAGAATTTCACACTGGGTGTAGAAATAACTTGTCACTGTTTTGGGGACTCTGTAGACTACTTTTTTCTTTTTTTCAGTAAGGGATCTCAAACGTGAGTATAAAAACCAGGTTTTACATTTATTTTCTGGCACTAGACAGTTCACAAGTGGCTGAAAAGAATTTCAAATTTTTCTTACTGATTTGTAAAAAGAACAAACCATGTACCTGAAAATATGTTTTATTGCCTTGCACTAAACCTTTAGGCTTTTATTTAAACCTCCCCACTTTAATGAAATTTTATCATTAATTAAAAAAAAATAATTTTCCTGGTAACTAATTGTGCATTAAAACAGCATATTCAGTTGAGCTTTCCTGAAAAGCCTTTGTGACACTGAGATGTTTTTTTGGTGCAAGTTACCTCTGAAGGAATCACTCATGTACAATAGCTTTTTGGAAGAACATTAAAATTTTTTAAATATATAATTTTTCTACATTCCTTAAAATTTTTCCCATTGTTGTCATTAATTCATGTGTCCCTGCTCATTGTGAATATGAAAAAAAATCTCTCACAGTCCTGCATTTCTATGAATAACTCTCTCTCTTTCAAAAACTGATATGTGGTGTTCAAGTTGAGCATTGTAAATGGAAAAAAAAAGTGCAGCAGAAGAGACTTACATTTAGAATAGACTTCTGAGAAAAGGACACACTGTATACACAAAAACCAAGAAAAATAACTACTAATTCTACACACAGATTTTGTTATATTGCTTTGTTTTCAGCATGACACTGTTTATATGTTTTTGTAAGAGGCCATCCCACAGGGTTAAAAAATGGTTAGGTTAAAAATTGCCATCTGGAAGAAAGGTTATAGGTTGTCTTATGCTACTAGGTCTCCTGAGAAACGCAGTGATTTCCATTTGTTTCAGTTTTTTTGCAGGTCCCTTTTAAGGTGAGCACTAAATACACAGAATCAACAAATCAACCATGACTTTCCTTTTTCCACCTTGCTGCCCCAAATACCAGCTGCGTTCTAGCATCCAACTCATTTTGATGCTTGTCTCCTTGCTACTATAGAGCACAACGGAATGGCCTGTTTACCAGCACAGTGTGTTCCACAATATTCTCTTATCAAACAAAAATCATCTTGCTCGAAAAACAGAGAATCGTAGTACAAAAACAATGAGTACAAACTGCAGTGAATCATACCTCAAAAACAAATGCAGAGAGCAGCTGTAAGAGTTTGAAACACTGCAATAGGCTGTTCCATCACATAAATTGGAAATATGGCTAAAATATTAAAATGTTGAAAAGAACGCTTTTTAGAGTATGGGCATTAGATACGTAACCAGAGCTAATGAGAAGTATCTCTAATTTCAGAGCAATAGATAATATAGAAAATACAAGTAACAATCACTTTAAAAATTAATGTAATACTAATAGCATTCTTAACATTTTTAATCAAACTACAGAAGTATGCACATGCTGCTTGTGTAACAGGAAGCAAGCTCCGACTCATAATACTCTGGACTGCTTAAGCAAAATAATATTGCGAACTGCAACGAGATTTCAAAGCCTACCAAAGTATTTTAGCCAAATGATGATTCAATTTAGAGTTTATACCATGTGTGATCTCTGAATCAGTGCTCTGGTTCTGGCTGGGATAGAGTTAATTCTTTTCACAGTAGCTAGTAAGAGGCTATGGTTTGGATTTGTGCTGAGAACAATGGTGACAACACACTGATATTTTAGTTGTTGCCAAGCAATGCTTACAGTAAGCCAAAGCCTTTTCAGCTTTTCATACTGCCCCTGCCCACCCAGTATTTTGTTTTATTTCAATTATTAAACTGTTTTTATCTCAATCCATGAGTTTTCTTACCGTTTTTCACTGGGAGGGGAGTGAGTGAGCAGCTGTGTGGAGGTCATTGGCTGGCTGGAGTTAAACCATGACAGTCGGTTGTTTTGCAACCAGACTCTTCATCCTAATTTTTTAAAACAACAGCATTTACATTTCCCCTTCAGAGACTGAGATGATGTTATTCCACTTGATGCCTATTACAATTTATGCTCACTTCTGCATGATTGTTGTTAACAGCAGTATAAGCATCTTCATCATTGTAACAGCTAGGGACTCTAGTTAGAGACTTGACTGTGCAGGGCATTGTGAAAACACAGAATTAACAGTGAAAAAAAACCCCTCCTCACACATATTTTTGTAACTATTAAACAAGAGGTAGATAGGGAGACAGAACTAAGAGGAACGAACAAGAAAAAACCATGTCAATTTGTCACAGCCACTGGCCTCAGCACCCCTGTCTGCTCTGCCGCGTCCTCTGGGCAAAGACCTTTGAAAGGGGAACTGAAGGCAGAAACTTTTCAAATCCTTTGCCGTCTGTGCCAGTTTACTGCATGCACCAGTTTGTCCCTGTATATGGAGTGGAAGAAAGAGAGAAAGTTTTTATCTGAGGGAAAAGTGACAAGGGGGTACAGGCCAGGATCGGGGGCTGGACAGAGATGGGAATCAATACTGCATTGGTGATAAGTGGAAGGGGAAAGACCTTGAAAGGCCTTGAAAACAGAGAAGCACTTCTAATCTGATGTAACAGAAAGCAGACAGGAGTGAAGTACTGCATGCTGAAAATTGATATGTCAAAACCCATGGACTAACAGAGTGTTCTGTAGATCGTATTTGAAGGTACTGAGCATCACAAGGAGACTTTGGTGGTTTTTGTTTCAGAGAGAGAAACTTGTATCTCTCCATTGCACTAATTCTTAAGGCTTAAAAAGCAGCCTCACATCCATGGGATCTATTGGATCTACGTACGGCCTTAGGGAGAGAGGTCTCTGCCAGATTTATAGTTCTGGAGGTGGGACACAGCAACTTGGTGCAGAGATGACAGTGGGGTGCCAGGGACTATGACAGGAAGGCAGTGGTGAGAGGAAGCATCCCCCATTCTCTACACTTTGAACTCTGAAAGATTTCAAAATTGCTGAACCGGCACACAAGAAAACTAACAGTACCTGTGCATGAGGCAAGGAGCCCACACAACCATCAGCAGTATTGTGTTCCTTCCAGAGGCTGGGTGTCCTGGCTTTGGCTGAATTTCTATAAATGTGCAGAAGACATAATGTGCAAAATAAAAACCTGCTTTTTTTAATCCCTGTGCAAGGGCACCAAATTCTTCCTCCTGAGAAAAGATTAAAAGAATTTGGGTTGCTTAGCTTAAAGGAGAGGGGAGCAAGGGGGAGTAAGACAGCTTTAGAGGACCTTTTAATACCTAATGTCTATTATGGACAAAAGAAAATAAATTCCCTTCCATTTTACAAAAAGAAGATTCAACCTAGATACTAGAGGAAAACTACTGAAAGGTAGGGAGACTTTTTCTCTAGAGTGCCTACTAGTGAAGGTCTTTAGAGTGTTAGAAACACCTGCAGTGTAGGACAGAGACACCTCACGGGAGGGAGTGGGCTAGATGGCCTTATAAGGTTCCTCTCTCTCTGCTGGGATTCTTCTTCAACCACCCCACTTGAAAGACCAGTAGAAGTATGATTTGATTAGACAACTTTGAAAGACATCATGGCTTCATTTGAAGACTAAAAGGAATGGAGAATCCTATTAAAGTTTGTTCCTATCCATCTCTGCTGCTAAAAATGTCCACCTTACTTTTCATTTGAATTATTCAAGCTTTAATATGTAACCTTTGGTCTTTCATTTATTTGGTCCACCAACTAGCTTTGTCGTCTTGAGATATTTATATTCTAATGCTTTAAAAGATTGTATACATACACATCAGAACTAATACCATTTTAATATTAGTATTCATATCGGTATAGTGATATTTTTCTAATATGAAATATTAAAATACTCACAGGTTGAAAAAGTCCTGTTTCAGAATTATATCTCTGAAATCTTTTTTTAATAAATTCAGCTAGCATAGAGGACTGAAAAGAAATAAGATTCAGTCTTGTGACTTAAAAAGCACCCAAAATCCATTTGGTATAAACAGCTTTTGCAGAGACAAAGATATAATGAGCTAACTGAAGGGAAATCCTGAGGAAAAAAATACATAAAGCATCCTTCAATAACAGGAGAAACGTCTGCACATAGACAGCAATGCAAACAGGGCTAGAAGTGGCTGCAGAAGTAGCAGCTATTCCACTAACCGAAAAGAAGAAACTCCATTTTTGCATTTGTGACATAATGCATTCTGGAATAGCTTTACATGGCTGCTTTTAATAACAATACAAACATAAAAATCAAAGGGTAAAGGCCGTCTGCTCTTAATATAAAGTGAAATTATCAAATAGTAGATAATTGGGAATGACTGTGAAACTCACATGGATGTAAGTTTCTGTGACTGAACTTGGGACCAAGAGGGAGAAGAAAGCCCACTGAGAATTTTAAAGAGATCATTCAAAGAAGGAGCAGGTGAAAAGGAGTGAGATTTTGGATCAGAAAGAAAAAAAAATGGTAATATATTTTTCATTCTGGAAGGAATTATAATTTCACCCTTGTCTAAATACAAAGGAGCACCAAAGTTTTGTTCCACCTCCTCTATACTAATGCTAAATAACATGCATCATTCAGATACACAACCAAAGGTATAAGTATGGTATTTTACATGCAAAGGATTGTGTTCTTGTTTTGTCTTACTAAGTCCAGACATCAACTAAAAAAAAAAAATCACTGCTATGATATAAATCAGGTTCAAAAATCTCTTGATAAGAAGTTTCTTGTCCTTTGTGTCACCCACAAATATAAACATAGCCTGGTTTGCAATTTCCACAATCATATTTTGTTCTTTGACGAAAACATCATATTTGTTTTAAAAAAAAAGATCTTCATGTTTTATTTTATTCTTCCACTCAGGAATAACAGACAGCTGTCTGTATAATGAGCAGAGTTGCCTCAGTTCAATAGGGAGTGAAATCAGTGCCTTGATACTTGGAGAAAGTCGCCAGTGCCTGCAAATCCTCTATTGCCACATTATTCATTTCCCTCTCTAAAAACACTCCTGCAGCTGTTTCATTCACTCCGCAGAAAGCTTCTTCTCCAGATGGTGTGGGTAGCCTACCGGAGGCTGATGCCAAACCAGATCCCCTTGCAGGAGGTCCAGGGCCAAGGAAAGCGTGAAAGAAAACTCATCCTCCTCTGAAAATGTGGACCGCCCTTGTGAAGGACACAGAAAGTGATTATTATTTCAGGGAGAGAGTTACTATTCTAGTTTGGGGCATAAAAACATCAGTGAAGGGTTACAGCACTTAATTTTCTCTTTGCTCTTGCTTTTCAAAGTTTGCATAACTACTTACTCCCACCGGGTTACACGAACTAGAGCTGAAGGAGATGAAAATTGTCTC
>WKFP01013915.1:22939-43576 GCA_011057875.1 Pterocles orientalis
TGGTGGATAGATGCTCTCACTAAGCAGCTCTAACTCAATTTTTCTTGTTATCTGCCCTTGCCATGAGCTCTCCCTTGAATCTATGACTGCTGGCTGGACAGGACTAGCTCATGTACAGCAATATCTTCAAAGGCTGAAGGGACAGTAACGAAAATACTGCTTCCTTCTTGCCATGGTTAATTACCCCCTTCGTTAACAACTTGCTGTGCATCTCCAGTGTGCATTGGTCAAGGTTTGCCTTTGGCTGTCAGATCTTGCAGACTTTGTTTGCTCTGAGATAAGTTGTATGAAAAAAACAGACGACAGCACATAGCCAGGTTCCCGCAGCTCCATGGTGACTCAGTTGCAGTTTCACACTGATTTGGGTTCTAGCTTTGAATTTCTCAGGATAGATATACACATTTTAAGAAAAAAAAAAAAGAAAAAAAAAGGGTGAAATTTGCTAAACACCACAGCTACCCTGGGGTGGAATTTATTGCCTATAATTACAAAACTTTTGCCAAACTTCTATTGCACTTGCAGTGTCCAAAGGACACACTCCCAGGCTGAATCTCTGCAGGTCCCACAGTCACCAGTGATTTCTGGTAATTTCAGCAACCAGAGCATGTCAGCCAGACCCCTGGTTTTGGACACAATCTCAGCAGCAGCCAGGGATGCTCCTGGGTTCGGGGTCTGCTGCAGAAAGGGAAGCACTTCTGTGCAAATTCTCAAAACAAAAAGCAACTGTGTCTTTTGACCACATTTCCTGCTAGAGGTTGCCTTTACATTTGTCCTTTGGTTTCCTTTTATTTTTTCTTCTTTCCCTCTTTACAAAAAAGCAAAGCCACCCCACCCCCCCCCCCCCTCCTCTTTTTCCACTAGCAAAAAAGGAGGAAAGGGAGGAAAAATAATTTTATGAAGGGGAAAAAAATCTCTGCAATAGAAAAATGCCCCCTGTATTTTTATTGTTGAAAATGCAATCTCCAAAAATCCTCTACTTTGCTTTGATGCAGAATAAAAGAAATTTGAACAGCACAGACACTTTTGTATTGTTCTGCACTCCATTTTTCATTAAACAAACACAGAAGACTGAAGAGGTTTTTGATTACTGAGTCTTAGACAGGACCTACCAATCTGACATCCAGGCCCATCTGTCTAGAGATGGTTCCAGAGCTGTTGCAGGAGGACCATGACAATGCCTTGCTGCCAGCAACTGCCTTGTATCAGGTTCCTACACTATGAGGATCATAGAATCACAGAATGGTTTGGATTGGAAGGGACCTTAGAGATCATCTAGTTCCAACCCCCTGCCATGGGCAGGGACACCTCCCACTAGACCAGGTTGCTCAAAGCCTCATCCAGCCTGGTCTTGAACCCCTCCAGGGATGGGGCATCCACAGCTTCTCTGGGCAACCTGTGCCACTGCCTCACCACCCTCACAGTGGAAAATTTCTTCCTGATATCTCATCTAAATCTCTCCTCTTTCAGTTTAAAACCTTTACTCCTTGTCCTGCACCCCCTGACACAGAGTCCCTCCCATCTTTCCTGTAGCCCCCTTTCAGTGCTGGAAGGCTGCTCAAAATTCTCCCCGGAGCCTTCTCTTCTCCAGGCTGAACAACCCCAACTCTCTCAGCCTGTCCTCTTATGTGAAGTGTTCCAGCCCTCAGATCATTTTTGTGACCCTCCTCTAGACCACAGCCTACAGCTTGTACAGCCAAAACTGCAAAAAAATTCACAGCAGAGCAGGCAGCTGGAGGGTAAATGAGATGACCCCAGTGTAATCAAAATCAGCAAGGCTGGGACTCGAACCCTCTTCCTGGGAGCGCTCATCAAGCACAATCTGTTGAGGGCTGGGAGAAGAAGGAGCAGTGTGTGGGCAAGCCAAGGGTCCAACGTTTAATGTTACTGCTGCTTAGGGGCAGAAATAGCTGCTATTAGGTTGCATTTAATGATTTGGAGCCAGAAGGTTGAGGTCACGGCCACAGAGCACGACCTGGTGTTTTGTGTCCTCTGCAATTCCAAAATCTCTCCCCAAGAGTCAGCCTGCGGAATGGCATACCCCTCCTCCTGCTCTGGGTTAGCTGAGACATGACCTGCCTCATTCAGGGGGGGATTTTTGCTGTCTTTAATTTCACATGGCATGAAAGGTTGTGTGGGCATATGTGGGAAGCGGGCAGAGGAAAAAAATTAGGTCTGAGGTGCAAAACGTGGGGTTTTGTTCAAAGTGCCCCATCAGCCCATTTATGCGATGGAAATAAGGGTGCAACCAGGCTGGACATGATGTGCTGGTGTTCAAGGATGCCCTGAAGAAGGTTGGAGAGCAGGGAATGGGAGTCTGGACTCTCAGACCTCTCCTGCTGGAGTATTACGTTTGGATTTGTGGAGACATTCTTTTTTAGGGAGTATAGTGATAGAACGAGGTGAGCTCGCTTACCTCCTGCCTCAGTTTCCCCATCTCTAAATGGAGAGAGGGAAACACTGCTTGATCTCATAGGGGCTGGTACGTCTTACTGGAGAGCTGGTGCTTTGAGAGCGATAGCAGAGCTATGTCAGTAAATACCAGAGCTGAGCTGCCCTTTGAAATCACCCCTCAGGGACGGAGAATTCCCCTTCATGGAGAGGGGCCAAGTAACCCTGGAAAGGGGCAGGTTTAAAGGCCAGGGCTATGGGCTGGATCCAGATCAATATCCTTTTTCCTCAACCACCTGCTCTTGCTAGAAGGACGTGAAGACACCAGAAAGTTGTCTGCCTGCCTTCTTGTTTCTCATCCAGCCGTAGACTCGGAGCACAGCAAAAGAGGGTGTAGGAAAACAAGTGAAACGGGAAGAGATCTGACCCTCTGAGCCACACCTCCTGCTTTGAGCAGTGATGAACACTATGGCATCTGTAGGACACCCACATCTCAGAAACTGGGGAGGTACCTCGCCTCTGAGGTAGGTTCATTTCTGGTTTCACGCCTGACTCGAGAGAAATTGGGAAAACTCACAAAGGTCTGAGTACATTTCGTTTGACAAAGAGGAAAAGTGGTGAAGAAGAGGTGATTGCTTCCGAGTGTGGGTTTGGTGTTACCATAGGCCTGAGGAGATGGGTTTGACACCCTTCCCTCAGCAGAGCAAAATCTGAGTTAACCATGCTGCCCTGGGCCCTCTGGGGTATGTGCAACATCTGGCCAGGACATTTTTACTCTAAATAAACACAGGCAGTTGTCTAGAACTGATCGTTTTTCCCAGGAAAGGGGAGTCCCAGGTACTTCTTGATCAATTTTTCATGGAAAGCTTTGAAACTGTCAAAATATCCCTCGTTCACACAAACTCTGTTTTCAGCCTCTTGTCTTCATCTCACGGAACGTGAAAGCACTGCTGTTGAAATACCTACGAGAAAGAAAAAAGTCATAATCGCAACGTGTTTGCAAAAGGAGGAGAGAGAACATTTTGCTTTGGCCCCAAGTGAGTTGCAACTGGGGAGACAAGGGTGATTTTCAACTTCTTTAGAAATTTTCTTCCTGTCTACTGATTGGGGGAGAAGAAAAGAGAAAAAAAAACCAACACAACCTCAAAACTTCCTAAACTAGGAATATCATCCAGCTCCTAGGTGCTGATTCCTACCTGCCTGAATCATGCTGCACAAACCCCTTCTGGATATGCTCATCCCACCTCCCCAGCTAGGAACAATGATGAGAAAAAATTTCAAGGGTTTCAAGGTTTTAAAAAAGTCTGATGGCCCTCAGACTTTGACATACACCTCCACGGAGCATTATTTTCAGGCAGGGATGGAAAGACCTTTATCTGTCACTGGACAGTGCAGCAAAAGGGGACACCTTCTTGATACCTGTCTGTGCCTTGGTGGTTTTGGGCTGATGGGGTTATTTCTGTGCTGTCACAGCAGTGCTTTCCTCATCCATCCATGTGCTCTTGGATCACTCTTCCTCTTCCTCACCGCTCCTGGAGAGATCCTGACTTTGAGGAATTGCACTGCTGTCATCCATCCGGCCAGATTTCTTCTCCTTGCTCCCCTCATGAGGGCTGAAGGGTGGTGAGGGTGATCTGGGGACGGTGTCCATGCAGCTTTGTGCCAGGCACGAGGACTCAATGTCAGGAAAAATGGGTTATTTCTCTTCAGTGAGTACGTGCCTTCCATGGAGGGGTGCCTGCCCTGTTCCTTGACTCTCCAAACCACTTCTTGGGATTGGACTAGGTGACCTTTAGAGGGTTTCCAACCCAAACTATTCCATATTTCTTCTGCAGGGGTGGGGAAAGCCCTTAGCTCTATTGACTCTTCCAGTGGGCCCTGCTGGCTTGCATCCCAGCTCTACTGCAGGATCTGTCCTACCTTGCATGGCAGTGAGCTCCATGGGAGAACGTCCCCTGGGCACCCATGACACCCTGGGTGTCCTCGGTCCTGGCCACATTGCCTGCAGTCTTCTCCTCCTAGCATCCTCCAAGCCCCGCTGTCATCTCAGGGAGCGGTGGAGGCAATTGTTAGCGTTAAACCAGCCTCTTGAATTTCCCCCCTTCCCTCAAAGTAATTTTTTCTCACTTCCGCACAGCGTGTGGAGTGAATTTTAGCACCCGTAAACACTTTGCGCTGCTGGCTCCCGGCTAATTGACTCTGACAGTTAGTGTAGTCAGCAGCTGAATGGTGTCACTGGGAATTAGACTGCCGTGATAGACTGCCAGGAGCAAATTACTTTGTCACTTCTCAGCTGACTCTAAAATATGGGGCTTTTTTTATAATTCTTCTTTTCACTTTTGATTTCCCCCCGCCCCCCCAGTTTTTGTTTTGTTTTTAAGATTTTTCTCTGTGCCTGTGTGTGAACGCACGTGGGTGTTTGAAGCCACGATAAACTGAGCCTGATTTATTTAAGGATCATTTTCTGTCGAAGACAACCTGGCAAGTTGGGAACAAACTCCTCTATCCCCACCCCAGTAATGTTTATGAAACAGGTTCTAGAGATGCTGTTTTAAAGGAGACCCAAGGGGACTGCAGGCAAGTGACTCACACAGGGAAGAGGATCACATACAGCTCCTGTGGTGCACACATCCCTCTGCCTGCCTACGGTGTCCCCCCGACCCAGTATCTGTCACCTGCCTAGCATTGCCATGGATAAATCACTCATCCATCCACCTGCACCAGGCACTTTTGATTTGCTTCTTCATCTGCCTGACACATTTCTTTCGCTGTACAGTATTTCAGAATTGCATCCACTTGCCAGCTGTACTTCTCTGGTTATCTGTCATCTTGTTGTGGGGTCTCTCTGGTCTATCCTTTGATCCACCCCTTTGCTGAGCTTATCCCCTTACTCCCTCTCAAATGCCTCCCGTTGTGTTGGACCCCTCCAAGCCAGCAGGCAGCATTGGAAAGGTTGTTGGTTGTTGTCAAGCTGTCCATCCTCAAAACCCTTTTGAGGTCCTGTTGGTCACTTGCATGGTGCTTTTTTGGAAAGCTGGTGTGGAAAGCTGCTTGCTTGGGTGTTCTGCATGTGCTGGTCTCAATGCGAATCAAGCAAATCTGAAAAAGAGGATGAGTGGGATTTTAACCGGGCAAAGGCAGGTAATTTATGGGGTGATCAAGCCAAGTCCTGTTTCAGTGTCACATAGATGCCAACCTGCCCTACCTGGGAGGACCTGGGCTCTCCTAAACAATGTAACCTCTGACACTCACATGCACTAGGGTTAGGAAAGAGTTATTTCCCCAAAAACATTCCTCTGCCTCCATGAAGAACCTTGAAACGTCACCCAAACCAGCTCAAGTCCAGAGGAGGAAGGCACGGGGCAACTGCCTGGCTCCATCCTCAGTGGTTTGGGACTGGAAGTGAAGAAGAGCCCTGAAGAGCTTTCATCCAGATGGACCACTCATCTGGGGATGATCCAGGGCTTTGGTGCTATTAAACTAATCCTGCACTGGACAGGCTTTTCATACACGTGGAAATGAGAGGGAAGGGCTGGTGTGCCTGAACACTGGGTTGGGTTTTTGTTTTTTTTTTTGGTAATGTGACTTGCTTTAATGAAAGACATTTCCACTGCTGTGCCTGCATACTTAGAGCAGAACCACGTGTGCAATGCTGCGACTATCACACTTTGCATCTTCCCAAATGTGATTCCTCCCTATAAAAACAGTGACTTCAGGATTTACACTGACAAAAACACACTTTTTTTACAATTTCCACCCATGGAAGCTCTCCCCTCCTCTCTCCCTTCCCACCCTGGTGCTGGGGGGTGAAGGGCAATGTTTACCCAAGAGAAAGTCTCTGGCCAGTCCCTATGACTGGACTAATTTGTTCTCCTCAACACAGGCCCTGGCATCCCAGTCAACCTTTGTCAGAGAGAGGAGAAGGTTGCCACCTCCTTTGGCCTAGGAGCTGTAGGGATCTCACAGGGTTGACTCCAAGACCACATCTGCGCAGTTGAGCTCCAGTAATGGGGGGTTATAACTGTAACAGCATTTTGACTGTCTCTTGAAAGGTGTTGTTCTTCTGCCTTGAGATGGGACTCCCTAGATTCTGTGGAGAGGATCATCCGAACATGAAGCCCATGGCCATGTCTTTTTGCTGCAGGAAAAAGAGATGAAGAAGCATATGTGTCAGTTCAGAAACTGGAGGACAAATAAAAAAAAACTCCAGAGGCACCTCTGTTATCCTTGATTCATACTGGGGAGCACCTGGCTGAGCCAGGTGTGAATCAGAACTCACTGGGCTATGGTCCTGGAGATGTTCACTCTTCACTGAACTCCTCCATGGGGTGTTTTCCAAATACTCATTTTCGGCAAGGCTGCTAACCTCCCAAACCCTCCAAAGCCTAAAGCATCTGGACAACAACTGTCCACACCAGAGAGGAAGCCAGTAGCCAGGACCATGAAACCATGGTGGCTGTCCTGCTGCAACACTAGCAGAAATTGGACAATCCCACCTGGAAGAGATTTTGCACAGCCAGGCTCATCCCATGTTTCCTGGACATACGGCAGGGACGTCCCAGCAGGAAACCTCCATGAAAATACTAGCTCTTGCTCTGCTTCCCACCGATAAACCCAGGTGTTTAATCCTCAAAATGCCTGAGCATCCCTCTTGCCAGCTTCTGGCTTAGACACAAGATGTTCATGAGCCCTAAGTAGTTCTTTGTTGGCCACGCAAATAAAGAGACATCACAGGTGTGGTGAAAAGACCATGGTGGGGAAGATAGGTGCAGGGTCGGGGGCTCACTGGAGGAGCTGGTGGGGGTGGGATATCAGGATAGGGCTGCTGGGGTCCCTTATCTATGTCTTCAGCCAGATTCCTTCTTGTGGATGGCTCAAGCGCTTGGTTGTGTGCTGGGGAAGAGGTGATGCTCTGCGCACACATCTCCATGCCCAGCCTGCCTCGATGCACCTTTCTGATCACATCTGGCTGGAGCTGGGAGCTGCCATCCCCATTTTGGAGAAGAAACTGCAATTTCTGGCTATTCCCAATGGTGTGTGGGCTCCTGGCAAGCTGTCTGGTCATCTGGGTGCCCCAAGGTCTGCATATGTCTCCTGGACCTGAGAGTTTCATTGGAGGCTCTAAAAGAACAGACAGTTCCCCAGGGTTCATCAAGCCCTCCTACTGGTCCTTCAGGTGCACAGAATGTATTCTAGATTGCCAGGAACAGGTAAACATCTGGAACATCTGCCCGTCCAAAGCAGGGACGTTGTTTCTGCTCACTGACCATGCTGACCTGGCCCTTGGGCATTTGTCAAGGTGGATGATGCTCCTGACATCACTCATTTGAGCCACCCAGTGAAATTGTCGGTGTCAGACATTGGGCTTTGTGTGAACAGTGAGTGGTGTGATGAGCAGCGGTGATGTGATGAATGGCAGTGATGCGATGAGTGATGGTGATGCCGGCACATGTCTCCTTGTCTCTCTCAGAGCTCCTTCCTCTCCTTGGAGGAGAATTTGACAAGTGGATTCAAGGAGGAGTCCGATGGCTCCGATAAGGAGAACATACCTCTGTAAAGTAGGATCCAGAATGTTTTGCAGGTGCTCACCTGGTGTATGGAATTGCTGTAGGCAAAATCGGTGTATAACTTTGGTGGCATCGCTCTAATTCCTCCAGGCATGGGTGGAGAGAGGTGGGGAGAGTATAGAATATTTCACATTAGCACGAGTCTGCTAAAGGCTGAGGTGTCCTCCAGCTACTCCTGAATAACAGAAGCTTTCATGTTTCAAAGACTTCTTATTTTGGTGGACCCATTTTGCCTTCTGATGCTCAAGGTTGAAGACAACTGTGGCCCCAGGGGACACTGATGTGAGTGGTGGGTGCTCAGAGCTCCCCGCACGTGTCCTCGAGCTGACCCATGGCAGGGATGGTTTGGAGGGAGGATGACCTTTGGAGGGGAAGAAGAACACCTCGAGCCTGTCAAGAGGAAGGCTGTATCTACTGGGGAAGAGCCAAAGGAAAACTGATCAACGGAGCACGGGAAAGAAAAAAAAAGATGCCCAGAATAGCTCAGTGTCTGGACCTGTGCCTCACAGTGAAAGTCTGTCCATGCATGAGACCTGCTCTCCTGCCTGGCTGCTCCCTCGTCCCAGTGAGGGGCTCTCCCCACATGCCAGGGTCCTGCAGAAGTTCAGAAACCCTGCAGCATGGCCATGATGGGTCTTTTTGTCTGCAGACACCCCCAGATGTGGACCCTGGCAGAAGCAGAGCCTAGAAGAGCAATCCTGCAGGAAGAACTGAGCACAGGCTAAGGAGCGTCTTTTAAATGGGATTTGACTTATCAGGAGGATAAATCCCCAGGATTTTGGGTTGAGTGCAGTGTGGGAACTGCATCTGACTCTGCTTTGGGTTTAAATGTGCCCGTCGTCGTGGCCTCCTGCCCTCCAGAGCCCCTGCCAAATGCCCTGTGCCACATGCCGTCTAGGACACTGCAGGGATTTTTTGTAGTTCATGTTCTGGTAGACTCAGAGGTGCTCTTTTTTTTTTTTTCAAAAAATCTGGTTCCTTCCATCATGGAACAGAAAAAATCCCCTGTGCGCTGGGAAGCCAAACGAATCAGAGGGGGAATGAGGACTTTGTGGAATAGAGCAGTGCTAAAATCAACTGCAGATAAAGAGTCTTACCCAGAGAGAAATGGGATGTTTTGACAAACAATTAGAGGAGGAAAAGAAGAACAAACCCACCCCAAAGCAGGAATGCAAAGCACCCCACGGCTGCCCGTGGCTTTGCCCCTTCCCAGGACTCTCCTGGCTGTGGCCTCTAGGTGATGAGTTCCTCACTTCACAGTTTTGGGAGCACATGTCCCTCTGGCCTGCGAGCTGTCATGATTCAAGAGCATTAATCACCCCCCGCCAATGTCCTGCGATGAGTGATTTTAATTTTACTGGCTCTCGGATTACCCTGAGCCACGAGGAAGTTTAAAAACATCCCTGGGTTGGGGCATTTAGATTTTCCCATTCTAGGATCCAAGTGCAACGTCTCTGAGGGTCGGATCCTGCTGTTTCACTGTGCAGCTGTGTTGACAGCACCAGGGAAATCCCAGATGACCCCTGAGCATCAGCATTTTGCCAGGAAAATGTACAGCACTAAGATGGCCCCAAACCCTTCTCAGGGTAAAGAAACAGCTTCTGACACACGAAGAGAAGCAGCATCCTCTAAGAACACATCTGAGCTGGTTCTGTCCCAGCAAACTTCATCCTCCTCCTGCAGACACACTCACAGATATCACTGTGCATCCCATGTACCCAAACTGGGAGCCTTCGCCCCTCTCCTCCCTTTGCTCGTGCACTCTCTCGATTTCTTAAGAAAATCCCTCTCTTTGGGTTTCTTTAGCTTCACAGCCTTTAGGGGTCACTCCTAGCAAGATTTCCATCATTCCTCTGCAGCCTCACGAGGTGGAAACATCCTATAAGAGCCGGCTGTACCGTCAGGATGCCTGATTTCCCAACGTGTTTCACGCTGAGTGTACACAGCTGCTGGCAGGGCCAATGATATCTGATGGTGGCTTTTTCCTAGGCATGATCCTTCCCTTCTCTTTGGCACTGTCTCTCCCCACTGCAGTGACAATGTGCTTTCGTGACATGGGTGGGAATGCTGTATCAGCAGATGCGGTGAGAAACGAGGCAGATGGTGCTGTGCTGGAAGCTGCATCTTCCCCTGACTCCAGAAGCTGGGTCTGAAAGATGAACAACACAAGGCATGAAAACCCTCTCAGTGCCTCTCAAGAACATCTCCCCCAACTTCTGTATCTGCGTTCTGCTGCCTCTCCAGCTTGACTTGGGACCAGTAAAATGGGATGCACTTTTTGGGAAGGGGAAGAGCAGCGTGGATCATGCACTGCTAACCCTTTTGCATTTCCTGATGTGCCATGAGGGAAGGAATTCTCACCTTCTCTCTCCCCTTGGTGGCTGTCATTGGCTGTATTGATAGCAACAATTTAAACAGCATGGGAGGACGTTCCTGGTCAGTGGAACTCCACCATCTGCTCTTCTCCATTGGGCCCAGGCCAGGGGATGTTGTCTCCAGCAATTTGTGAGTGTGGTTGGGGTGTTAGGGTGGGCTGAGGACTATTTGAAATGCGCAGCATGGAGATACCAACTTTGTGCTGGAAGGTAAGAGAGCTGCAGCATGGCTACAGAACGCTCCATGATACACGGTCCTAGGTCTGTTTAATGGAGAAATGTGGATGTGCCCTTTGTGTACACGCAGCAGTGCCCAGATCAGCATCACTGGGGATGCCTGGGGCTGTGTAGGTGTGCTGCCATGTGAGGTTTCCTCTCTAGGAGATATAACATTTCCTCTGCGCTACAAAGAAATGCACATTGCCACGTGCTTGGGTTGGAAAGCCCCCAGGTCACCTCCAAAAACAGGCGGGCAGGGGTTTGGTGGGAAAACCAGGCTGTGCTGCCCAGTTGGCAGCTCCAGTTGGGGCTGTTTCAATCAGGCTCTCACACTCTGGCCAGAACCAGCATCCCCCATCCCTGCATGTCCCCTTTCCACCCTGAATCAGCAGAACTCTAGATCCCTCAGGGTTATCACCCCTGGGGAAGAAGCCAGAATGGTCTTCCCACCCTGGGAAGGGGACATTCCCACCAGCATGACATTAAGTGGCCAAACATCCAGAGATCCCCTCCAGTTCCCAAGCTTTTCTTCAAGTGGTGCCGGGGGGGCAGTTGGGCGCAGAGGGGCAGCAGGTCCCTTTGGTGAGAGGAAGAGGATGCAAAGCCAGTGTTTGCCTCGGGAACCCTATTGATTGGCTTTCCTGGACAAGCCAAAAAGCCCAATAAAGGGAATTGTTCGATAATGAAAAATAGATAATTGGATTCTATTAAGTGACTGAGCCAGCAGCCAGCCTGCGTGCATTAAGGGTCCTGGCTCAGGGCCCCTACTTGCTCGTAGAGGAGAAAGTGGTGGTGGAGCAAGGGATGGCCAAGAGAACTTGTGCTGGTACCAGTGTGCCAAGGACATTTTGGGCTGCCCCATTACCTGTGAGTGAGGCAATGGCTCCTAACAGGGCTGGCACAAAAACACTGGAGTGCTAAGGGTCCTTTAGGAGAGAAGAGTCTTGCAGGATGCCCCAGGGTAGACCCAAGGACCGATCATGCTACGGATGTGCTATGAGGTGGTGCAACCACACAGTGGTGAGTGCAGGGAGAGCAAGAGGAGGTGTGAAGAAAGGGAGAATGGGGACAGGCAGACAGGCAGAGGGATAGGAAGGGGGATGTGGTGATGCCTGGCTTGCTTGATCTCATCCTCAAGGTTGTGGGTGGATTGACCAACCCCTCTGGATGGGAGACTGCCCTGAGCCTGTGGCTGTGTTGCTCCAGTCCTGCCTACAGTACCGAATGGTCTATCTGCGGTCCCTGGCCCACCTGTCCCTCCAGGGTGAAACCTTAGCCTGGTGCTGGGACCTCTGGCTCTGCCAGTTTGGAGTCTGATATATTTTGTGCCCCTGCATGAGAAGATATCTGCTGTTGGAGCCTCACACATCCCACTGTCAGGTCCCCAGCCTCGGAGACGTAAGCGGATCCCTACAACTCATGGCTTGTTATGCTTTCCAGCACAGTCTGTGCCGGTTAGCATGCACCTTCAGGAATTTGGAGATGCTCCTTCCAACAGGGAGGCCCCTGGGTAAGAGATGGCATCTTCTCTCGGTGACATAAGCCCTGGCCAAACCAAATAGCTCCGTGCCCAGGTGCTCTGCAAAGGGCTTGCCCCAGCACATATCCCTACTGTAAAACTGGTTGCACCACTCAGCCTTCATCCTTCTCCACCTGGGACCTCCTGGAGATGCACGACTTCATTACGGTTGGGTGTGCAATAATGGTGGGGCTGATGGAAGTGCTGTGTACCTCACGACTGGGGTGCCGCCCATGGGGTAGCTCCATGCGTCAGAAATTCTCATGCTGCAGGGCTGGTGGTAACCTTGGAGGAAGACTGTAGGTGTGGGCTGGGCTCTGTGTCTTCCCAGCAAGAGGCAGTGATACATCAGGTGTCAGCTCTGGGTGCCAGCCAGGGTGTCTTCTAACAGCACAGGGACCTGGCACTGCTCTTGGGGTGAAGAAGCCAAGAAGCTCCTGTGGCAGGTGCCCTGAAGGAAGGGAGGGCTGGGGGACAGAGGTGGGGACATTTGAGAGCCAGGCATGGCTTGTACCCAGCTTCCTGCACCCCAGAGGTGGGGAACTGTCTGTCTGAGATGTACCTGCCAATCAAGTCAGAAAGGATGTATGCCATGCCACCCCTCTCCAGCACTGGGAAACAACTGAGAGGGCTTTTGAATGGATTGGATGCTTCAAACCATGTCTTAATCTTGGGTATGGACCTTGGTGGCTTCTTTGTTTTAAAAAGCAGATATTTCCCACAACTTTAGCAATGTCTAAGCCAACTCAGAAAAGCTGGGCTGCCCTAAAGCTTTCTCTGTACCGGAAATAGGACTGGAAGTGTCCCTTTTTTGATCTTTTCTTCTCAGCATCCCTGACTTATCTGTGCTCAAGATGGTCCAGCTGAGATGCTGAGATATTTTGCTGATCTGCAAAGACATTTCTTATTGCTAAAAAGATTTTTATCCTCATCCCATACTTTATTTTCCCTCCTTTTTTCCTTTTCTATGTTACAGAAGAAGTCCCTCCTCCAAGTCTAAGGTTTTGGGTAAATTGTTCTTTAAGGAAAAGCTTTTTGTAAAGACTCCATCTTTCTCATATTCGTCTCCAGGAACTCCATTTACAGATTACTAGTAGGGATCTAATGTGACCATTTTGGGGTCACCCCTGTGCCCCTGGTGTGCCTTTGTGTCTTTTCCTGGACTTTACCCCAAAAGCAATAGGACTTTACCTTATTCCAGCAGATGAACCCATTTCTGCACCTTTATGGAGAAAAGCTGCTTTCTTGATTGCACATAACCTGGGGCCTTGCTCTGCTCTCCTTTTGGAGTTTTGTTCGCAAATGACAGCCCAAGAAAGTCTCCTTGGGTCAGCTGTGAGAAGGACCATGTCTGTGCAAAGGTGAAATTACAGCAATGTGCTTAGTGAAACTTCTTGGCACCTTGGCCCTCCTGCTGCCTGGTTAAAGAAATGTCTTGGGGGTGCATGGATTGTCCAGTTCGTCACATTCAAGAGTTTCATCAGGGTTAAACTGGACACCAAAGGAATTGCTCTTGGCTCCTTCTACAGTCAAAGCAGAGAGACGAATGCCTCCATCATCCCGTTCTCAGACCTGAATTCACAGGGTGGTGAATTCACAGTTAATTACAGCTGTGAGCAGCACAGCCTTTTTCCTCTGGAGTAGTGAATTCTGCAGCAATAGCCTGTCCCCTCAACAGTCCTTTGTGTTCCCATAGAACCCTCTCCCAAGCAGCATCTCTATCCAGCACATAGGGAAATCTAAAATCCTGGTCCCCTAAAGTAAGTGTAATCACAGGGGTCATTTTCAACTCTGCAGATGTTAAATCGTGCTCTGCTGACTGCTGGAAAACCTCTCCCTCTCCCTCTCAATCTATACAGAAGTTTTTGCAACAGCAGCAAATCCCTTGATAACCCTCCTATGCTGGAAGCAAAGCCCTCCCCAACTCAGCACACCAAGAAGTGTGCACAGCCAGCTCTGCAGAACATCAGCTTTGGTGATATCCCTCTATTTCCCTCTCTGCTCGGGAGCTCCAGGCAAGTGCTGTACTTCTGAGCCGGTCTTTTTCTTTGGGTCCTAATTCAGGGAAGTTTGCAAAAGGATTCGTTTCTGTTTGAAGAGGTTTTTTTGTCATGCTCCAGAATAGTATCTAGGCTGAAGAAGCAGGCTAAAGGAGAGAAGAGCCTTGCAGGGTCCCTTCCTGTGTCCAGTCAAACTGACACCCTGTGATGGTGTTAGTGGGATCAGGTTTGTGTTAGACCAGGTCTAGTGGCCTTGGTAGTCCCAGAGTCACCGCTGGATAATGCACAGCCCAAGTCCGGGTCTGCATGGGAACACTTTAAGTCTCTTGTTGTGCCAGGGGTTTGAGCTAATGCTGGTACAGCTCATGATGAACATCATGCTGCTCAGAGGTTTCTTCTCTCTGCTCATCCTTGTCTGAGTGTTGGCTTGGAGGAGGCATGAGGACACCTGGGGACTCACCATCTCTGCACCTCATCCACAGGTACAACTGTGGCTCCCAGGCCCTTTGTCTCCTCTCACCCTCCATCTTTGCCTGGCTGAGATGTATCTATCCCCACCATTGCTTTTCTACTTCCAGCCCCTAGCAGCTGTTCTCTTGCTCTGGATGCTGGCACATGGTATAGCTCTGTCCTGGTTTCAGCTAAGACAGGGTTAACTTTCTTCACAGTTGCTAGTATGAGGCTGTGCTGTGAAGGCTGATCACACGCTGATGGTTAGAGTTGCTGCCGGGACAGTGAAGGACTTTCCAGCTTCTCTGCTGGGCCAGTGTCTGCAGGGGCAGGAGAAGCTGGGAGGGAGCACAGCCCCGGTTACCAGCCCAGGATTCAACCTCAGGTTGAGGACTGAGACCCAAACTGGCCAATGGTCTATTCCATGCCATGCACGGCATGGCCAGTATAGAGAGGAGGCTCTGACTGGAAGTTCTCTCTCTTACTCCATATTCTCTCCCTCTGGGTTGCCCCTTTCTCAGGATCATCTCGAGCTCAGATGCTCAGGCTCTTATCTCCATTCCTGGATTGCAGTTTTAGGACTCTCCCTGCTCCAGGATCATTAGCCTGGAACAGGCTGATCCTTGGTCATCAGGAGGTGAGCAGTATGGCTGTTTGTCACTCATTTGTGCATTTGTGTCTATTATTACTATTATAATCATCATTATTATTTCCAGTATTGTAGTTTAGTTCTTAAATTGTTCTTATCTCAACCCACAGGTCTCTTTTCCCTTTTCCTCTTTAATTCTCTCCCCCATCCCTGGCAGGGGGGCAGGAGGGGAAGAGTGAATGAGTGGCTGTGTTGTGTAAAACCACAACAAGCTCATTTTGGTACTGCCAAACTCTTTGCCTTGCATCCTAAATCGCAGTGGCTCCACCCATGTGGCCTCTTAGGATAGGTCCAAACTGCTTCTTGGGAACAACCCCATCTAAGCTTCCCTCCAGCAATGGTGCCAGAGATTTTTTTCATAGTCCCAGCTACCTGAGCATCTTCCATGCTTTGCAAGCCAAGCTGACCAATTTTTTTTCCAGCAGTTCTTCCTGAAGCACAGGAAGAACACAACCTCTTGGGCAGGTCATATAGCCTTCTGCTGTATCATATACCTCTCCATCGATCTCCATCAACAAGTTTAAATCCAATAGCGAGTCCATAAGTTGGTCCATGGCTTGTTTGCCTGGTTGTTGGCTTCTGGTGCAGGTTCCTGGCTTGAAGCCCCCCGTGAAGACATTGCACTAGTTTAAGATAATGGATTTCATTTCCAAGGACAGGTTTACAGCCTGTGGCCACTAATTTGGCTATGAGAAAGTCTACTTCCATATTCTTCCAGATATCTCTTCATCTGGGCTCTGATGTTTAGTGCACAGCCAGTTCATGTTATCCAACGGAAAGTCATGCAGAGAGGTCTGATGGGGACCAAGGCAGGAGCATGGGGCTGAGCCTGGAGGAATAGGAGGAGCGAGGCAGGTAAGCCCTGTGACACATCAGTTTGGGTACCAACTCATGGGCACATTTGTCCTCCAGTGGGCTGGGCAGATGGAGGAGGCTCTATCTTTACAACAACTGTCCCACCAGGGCAAGGTTGGACTAGAAAACCTCCATGGTCCCTTCCAACTCAAACTATTCTATGATTCTAAGTAGGGCTTGCCTTCATCAGGGATCAGACACACCAGCGTGTATCTGTCTGACCAAAGGCTCCCCAAACACCACTGGTTTTTCAAACTGTTAATGCAGAGGGACTCTAGTGGCTCTGATGGAGACCCCAATGATGAATCCAAGCAAACCCACCCCCATGCCAGTGGCAGCACTGCTCATAATGTGCTGAGGGACTCCACGGTGAGTAACTGCCCCATTTGTGCCTGTGCTTTCTTACTTGTGTTCTCCCAACTCCTCTACTCCTTTCCCATTGCCCAATGAACTTAAATGTTCCTGATCCCAGGAAGGGACCCTTGCGCTTGGCTCTCTGGCTGCTTTTCTGGCCTTGACATTGACTTCCCATGATGATTCCTGTTTCATTTCCCTTGTTCTACCCAGGTCTGCAGCAATTTAGTGCTGGCAGAAAGCAATCATTACAACCCAGTGTGTTCTCCGGGGCCACCACCAGCCCTATCTTATTCCTCCCATGCGCACAGAAGCATCCTGAATTTGTAAGCTCCCTAACTGCTAAAAGTTTACCTGCCTAAAAAGTGCTGCCTTTGTCCAAAACTGTGTTTAAACACTTGGTTCAAATCCCCACGGTCCTGCAGCAACTGGGTGGCTCCATCAGGTGAACATTTTCCCACCTACATCCTGCCCAAAGGAAAGAACCCTGCAGCTTTTAATCTGCTCATCTCTGAATAAACCTCCCAGCATCCAGTCTCCTCCTCTGCGGTTTTCTTCCTCCGTCCACAGCTCATGCCCAGCTGGGCAGCTTCTTCCGGCTCTTCAGCTCAGATGCTGAAGCGAGTGCAGCCTTGGGTCAAGTGTAATCATTTTTATAGAGCTGGGGATCAATAGCTGCTTGAGATAAATGCTGTGTGTTTCAGAGTCCCCCCTCCAAAGCAACTCAACATGAAAGAGCACTTACTATATTAGTGCTGCAGGTGGATGGAGGGGCCAGAGCTCTGTGCCAGATGCTTGGCAGAGTTTTGGGAACAGGGGCAGGATCACGCACAGCCTCTCTGAGGGTAGAGGAGAGCATCGCTACTGCTGTGTAGCCCTGCCCTCTGCCCATCTTTCCCTGGCCTGAAGGTGCAATCCTGTTTTAAAGAGCACAAATCACAGCTGCAAGGACACCTGGGGGTTGGTGGCTTCATCCCAAGCCAATGGGTAAGGCAAGGAAAGCACCATATAGATACATATAGATTTAGTGCCATTCTGTTCCAGATCTTTGGCAGATTCTCTTATGTTGTATCGTCCTTACTGCCTGTTTGGCTCTTTTGTGTTGTTGTTTTGGGCTGCTAGAAGAGCTGCAGTACCCTGGAGGGGTTCAAGGCCAGGCTGGATGAGGCTTTGAGCAACCTGGGCTAGTGGAAGTTGTCCCTGCCCATGGCAGGGGGGTTGGAACTAGATGATCTCTAAGGTCCCTTCCAACCCAAACCATTCCATGATTCTATCATTCTCTCAGTGAGATTGCTAGGGAGAGACACCTGGATCCAGCCCCTGCAAAGCACTTTGGGACAAGGTGTTGGATAAACGTCTGTAGGAAAACTCTGGGAAAACTCTAAGTTGGCTAATAATTCCTGCAGGATGGAATAAAATTTACTTTTGGCAATTGATGGGTCAAAAAAGAAAATGTGGGGATGTGATGGAGATGGTTGGATAGACATATCTTCTGGCAGCTGTTCTTTTATTTTCACATGACACTTTTGGTTGTGCAATGTGGTTGGTCAGTGGCTTGTTATGGATGAGTGGCATTTGCCTAAGTGGACTGAGAGTCTTGTCATCTGAGCCTTTGCCTCCCTCTCCCTTTACTATCTCTGCCTCTGGCCCCTCTGTAGCAATTGTGATGGAGTTGTGCTCAGGAGCTCCGTGGGGGGCGTTTCTAGGTGCTCAGAGGTATCTGCACAGAGAGCATGAGCTTGTGTCATCCTCTCCATCACAGAATCACAGAATCATAGAATCATTAAGGTTGGAAAAGACCTCAAGGATCACCGAGTCCAACCGTCAACCCAACACCACCTAACCCACTAAACCATGTTCATAGATGTCCTGTCCAGACCATACTGAGAAAGAGTTCAGCCTTAGCCTTCCACAGCCTTATTCAGCTTGGCGTGGGAACTGAAAACTGATGCTTTGATTAGTAAGATGCAACATCATAAAATTGGTGTAGGAGTCCATGGAATGGGCAAGCAGTAGATCTCGCGACTGCTGCCCATCGCTGGGTATGTTCCTCCATCCAGTAATCATCTCTCTTACTGGTTTCCTGTGATGGTGGCTGTGAGTGTGCCTCTGTGGTAAGAGCGGGGGAACAGGAGGAGCAAAGAGCTTCTCCAGGGGCATTTAGTCTCTTTGGGTGGGGTACTGTATGGTTGCTATTAGAGTTAGGGTCTGCAAGAGATGCATTTTATAGCAACATCCTCCTGAAAAAGAATTTGTTCTCCATTGCAAAAAAGTTCTTGCTCTGGGGTGAGCCTGCACCAGTCCCATTGCTCCCCGTCAGCGGTCAGCATCAGGATTGAGATGTGAGACAGCAAGTTGGGTGGATGTAACAAAGGAATGAAAATGGATGAGTGTAGTTTTAGGTGGCTTAGACCTGCAGCCACCTTTCAAAGCAGAAAAGCTTTAGGCAGCCTAAATGGTCTGTATAGTTGAGAACTGAAATGCACTGACAATAGTCAGGATGCATGGGGAACCTATCCATCTCACCTCCATCCATTTCTGGTTAGTTTATTTGTTCACCTATCTATACATCAAACGATTTCTAATCCATCCTCTCGCTGCTACAGAAGAAGGTTTGACAGGCATAGAGGGAAAGTGCCAAGTCATCACTTCTATTATGGTTGCAAATGAATTTTATGCGTGTATATTTAGATATGTATATATGATCCACTGCTATTTACTAAAGAAAGACACTCCAACCCGTAGGAGGTTTCACTGTGGGCAAGATCTTCTCAAACAGAAAAAGCAATACAGAAGAAAGCAGCTCTTCAAGCCCAGAGTCCCATTCACTGTCTCCTTCCACCACCACCACGCAGTGACTTTGGAGGCATTTCCAAACTGCAGATGCCTTGTGGCAGAGGCTAAGTTTTGCCATGTATGGTCCACAACTGAAAGCATATCTCCTTGCTTCGATGAGACCCTGGTAGGACATCCAAACCATATACCTGCTCTGACCAAGGCTGCCAGCTTTGCATCTCTCAATGTTGCAGATGCCGCCGTAAGAGAGTTGTGGTGGTCTGGCGTCAGCCTTGTCAGACCTGGATTTGATCCCAAGGGATGTTTTGCCAGTAAAATGCTCCCTCTGCACTTCTTCCTCTCTTTTGGCTGGAGTTGGGTATATTGAGCTGGATGTGTTCCTCCATATGTTTCCCTAAGGCCCCCTTCCATCTCTGATTGTGGTTTTATGAGTCTGGGTCCTTCTCCTAAGCACAGGGCTATTTCCCCTCCTCTTTGCTGATTTGGTCCTGACTCCTCTCCTTCTCCTGAACCTGGCTCTGCCCACAGACCACAGGCAGCTAGTTCATAAAAGAGTAGCCTTGCAGAGGAGCTACTCTTCCTTCATTCAGCTAAATTGCCTCCCTGTGCCTCAGTTTCCCTGCTATGGGTGGTGGGTCATTGTTTTGCCCCTGCAAATATCACAGCCTTAGTGCCAGCACAGACCATATCCTGTCTCATAGTTGCCTGTGAGAGTTTTGGTCCCAGCATGACCTTTAAAGCCTCAGCAAGACTGACTAAACTTGAATGAATCATAGAATGAATCATAGAATGGTTAGAGCTGGAAAGGACCTTAGAGATCGTCTAGTTCCAACCCCCTGCAGTAGCCAGGGACACCTTCCACTAGACCAGGTTGCTCAAAGCCTCATCCATAAGCTTTGGGGAATACCTTCCCTTCTCCAACTCCTTGCTGGTGCTCAGCTGATGGACACTCATCTTCTGGCCCCAAACCAGATGGCTGCTGGTTGCCCTGTGTCGCAGATGAGGACACCCAGGATGTGTCATAGAATCACAGAATCATAGAATCACAGAACGGTTTGGGTTGGAAGGGACCTTAAAGACCATCTAGTTCCACCACCCTGCCATGGGGCTACAACCACGCCATATCAATGCAGCTTCATGGAAGATATTCCCAAATGGTCTTTAAATTGCATAGCACGTAACTGCTCTGTCCTATTGGGCCACCCAGTGCAATGGTCTACACAATGTGTGGTGTATGTGGCACCCACAAGGCTCATGGGACCCATAAACATCAAGTTTTGCGGAGATAGAAGATGAGAAATGATGAATGAGGAGGGTGCTCTGGTGACAGAAGATACAGAGAAGGCAGAGTTACTGAATGCCTTCTTTGTCTCTGTCTATACTGCCGGAGGCTTTCCTGAAGAGTCCCGTACCCTTGTAGCCCCAGAGGAAGTCAGAACAAAGGAGGAGTTTGCTCTGGTAGATG
>WKFP01013916.1:13997-130964 GCA_011057875.1 Pterocles orientalis
GTGGCAGACTTTGGAAGACAGACTCCCATGAGGCAAACCTGAATCTTCATGAGCATACAGAAAACACCAAATCTTCCCACATCAAGCAAACCAGATACACTTTCTCAACTTGCACGAATATGCTTTGAGTCACAGAATCACAGAACGGTTGAGGTGAGAAGGGACCTCCATAGGTCATCTGGTCCAACCTCCCCTGCTCAAGCAGAGCCACCTAGAAACAGTTTCTCAGGACCAGAGCCAGACAGCTTTGGAATATCTCCAAGGAGGGAGACTCCACAAGCTCCATGGGCAACCTGTGCCAGTGCTCGGTCACCCTCACAGTAAAACAAGTTTCCTGATGTTCAGAAGGAAGCTCTTGTGTTTCAGTTTGTGCCCACTGTCAATAGCACCCCTGAAAAGAGCCTGGTTCTGTCTTCTTGGCATGGCCCTTTCAGGACATACATTGGATAAAAGATCCTTGCCGAGTCTTCTCTTCTCCAGGCTGAACATCCCTCTCAGCCCTTCCTCACAGGAGAGATGCTCCAGTCCCTTCATCACTCTTGTGGACCTTTGCGGGACTCTGTCCAGTATGTCTCATCTTTCTCTTGGGCTGGGAAGCTCCTTGTTTCACTCCATGGCTAGGACCACAACAGATCACAAGGAGTAGGACACTGGCATGAAGGTATGCAGATCAGTATCAAGCTTTTGAGTTGCTGCACATTGTTGCTGTGAGCCAACAAGCTGCCTTATTTACAAATTGTGAGCTGCTGACCAAGAGGAAAAACCATGGTCACATGTAACACACACTATGAAGCATAACCCAAATCTTTAGATTTTAAAACTACATATTTATTTTTATCCATGTAACCATTATAATTTTTGTGTTTAAAGAAAGGTAGACTTAGTATGGGATTTTGGGAACAATGGAAAATAGATGGTCTATAACCGGTAGCATTCTTCCAGCCAGGACAAACACAACGAACTCAACAGTACACTATCAACAACATTGATCTTAGGCAAAAAGAAAAAAGAAAGCATTCCTGGAGAAAAAACTTCACACATTTTCCACCCACTTTTGCTCTGAGCTAACTGAATTAAAGCAGGGATACAGAGAGCTATTCAATTACCTCCTACAGTACCTGTCAATCCCCAAGCATGCTTCATTCTCGCCTTTCATCAGTAACACCGTACTCGTGCACTTGCTTCTCTATAATACACATGTATCTCACCCCTCTTAATTCGTAAGAGAGCATGCATATCAGTCACACAAAAAAGGTCAACACTAGAACTGTCAAAGACTAATGGCATTTCTAATATATTTTCAGAGATATTCTTCCGTATTAAAATTGATCTTCACCTCCCTCCAGACTTGGAGCTGTGAAATTCTGGAAATACTGTCAGCCTGCTCTTGATTTTTTTTATTGAGGGGACTAGCTTCTTTTTTCCTTCACTGATTTAGCATAGAATTGAATAGCTGAGTGAGTAGTTCTTAGTTTTTCAAAACTATCTGCCTTCCTCTTACAGTGCTAATAAAATTATGTTAATTTTAGTTCACTTCAAAGTACTTGACACATATTACAAAACTTCTGTCATGAATACAGTTTTTCCATTAAAATTAAGCATCCCACAGTAAAAACATCCTTTTGTTACACTTATAGGCATGTCAAAACCCATCAAAAAATAATGTTCTTCTTGTCAGCCTGTCCAACCTACCAAAAAATGAAATCTACACATCCCTTTTTGCTGTCAACATTTGCCTCCCACTAAAAGGGATTCTGCAAGCCTACCTTGCACCTTACTTATCTGGCTTTTCTCATTCTTGTGTTTGCAGCACTGGCCTTACTTCATTAAAGAAACGTGAGCTGCTGTTACAAGGTCAGGCTTGTATCCTCTATCCAGTTGCCTATATTAAAAAATGTAAAGGAAACATAGTGAAGTGACCATACCCTTTACTCAGTACTCATTAGACCACATGTAGAATGCTGGGTCCAGATTTGCTCCCCTCTTTCCCAGAACAGGAAAGACAATGACAAAAGTAAAATTAAAGAGTCACAGCAACACTGGCTACAAGAGATATTCTTAAATTGCTTTTGGGAGAATATGGTTATTAAAAGGACTGAGCAATTATAATATTGATTAAATATCTTTTTTTATCAAATTGTTAAAAAGAAAGCAAGCCACTGGGTAAGATTTTAAAGACTAAGGTTTTTCCAAAAGTGTCTCTTAAGTCCAACATGTCTTTGGGGAGTTAGCTTGCACAGGCTGTGATCAAAGTTTGCGATAGCAGCTGTTGTAGTGCTAGAAGTACAGCACGCAGTTCACTAAGTAGCTGAACTCAGTACAGTTCTCCCTTTTTACCTCTTACCTTCAGAGCAGCTTAGATGGTATTATGAATATGCCACTGGTTAGATGAAAGGCAAACTTGAAAGCTGCTGATATATTTTTTATTTCATCCTGGTTTTCTTTCATCTCAGAATGAAACTACTCATAAGAGGAAGGAGAGAGCACGAAGATTTACTCAGACCAGAAAAAAAAGAAGCCAAAGCCCACCAAAAATATCGAGTATATTTATTTCTGAACATATCTCTAGGTGTCCTTGAATTTAACATCCTAGAAAACTGTGTTGCTATGATGTGTAAGGGAAAAAAAAAAGGTAGCTCTTTGTCAACAAAGATTTTTATAGCTTCTACTCTGTTAAAGCCCATTCAACAAGGCACTTTAAGACATGCTGAAGTGTTCTCCTGGATTAATCTGAAGAGAAAACATCAATGCTGTGCTGGGTGCGGAACAGATAAGCAGGGGTGAAAGATGGATTGACCAATGAAGTCACAGTAAGTCCCCTAGTGAGATATCCATTACCTATCCCTGACTCTCTGAAAGCTGATGGTATTCTTGAGAAGGTGGCTCTGCCTAGCTGGAGCAACTAGTGAAAAGGAAGTTTTTCTGTCTCTTCAAAGTTTCTGGAAAGGAGGAAATACTTTCTTTTTCTCTCTTCAGTCCTAGAACTTATTAGCAATAAAAATGTATGCTATTCTGTCCTCAGGGCAAGAGAGAGAGGAACAGCACGCTTCCCCCCCCCCACTCTTCCTTAGCCTTTTCAGGGTTTTTCTTTACTGTGAGAACAGCTACAGAATAAGACTGACATCTGGAAGTACACAGTATTGAAAACTAAGAAAAGATGCCACTTACTGAAGTTAAGAAATGGTATAAAATTTTGCTTGAAGGTCAGGCTTCTCACTGACCTCTCTTGATTTTCCAGTTAGCAATGCCTCTAATGAGCTAATAACCTCTGCTCACACAGTTATCAAAGGAGCCAAAAGGAGTCTACAAATCTTCAAAATAGTAGTTTCCATTTTTTATGCCATTTCAGATCTTGAGCTCAGAAAGTTGACTGTATCTGCAAGAGGGACAGGAAAACTGAAGTTCACGGGGGAAGAGATGATGAAACCCCAAGTAAATGTGAGGAATTGCTGAGAGGTGGAAGAGATTTAGAGTGTCTTGAAATACACCCTTTGCTTCCTAATCTGCTTCTGTCAGCAAACGGAAAAGATTGTCTCTGACTGCTATACAGACAGGAAAATACCCTGTGCGTGTACACACACATATTTAAAATGAATAGTTACATATGAAATAAATATTTTTTTAATAACTGGTGAAAACACACGAAAAAAGGAAACCAAAGGTTCAGTGCCGGTATATATGATCATATATATATTTATATGCCTCTCTGCAATGGCATTAACTCTTAAACATTCATTGTTTCATCACAAAATAATTTACAGAAAAGTTGCATCCAGGTGCTCATTAACACTACATAGCCACCATGCACATTACATTTGTTTCTGGCAAATGCCAAGTTTAACGGTGTTCAAAGATCCACTAAATGTTACCAGGATCTCATAATGCATCCAAAAGATCACACTGGATCATCCTATCACAATGGAAGATTACTGATCTGCTTCTGCTGAAGCACATTTCAGTTCACCTTATTTCAGACTGAGAGCAAAAATTACAAATAACACCTTTTGGATAAATTCATATTTTAATGGAAGGACCAAACCAGTGATATCTAACAGCAGAAAGGTATGTAAGCGTTTACCCACAAACCCATGGGAGGGCATATCTTTGCTCTCAGCCTCCACTGTCTGTACAAACAGATCCTTGCTCCAGTGGATCAGTAATGTACACTAAAAGATAACCAGCCTTCCTGTGCTGCCTCTTCAGGATAAACTGTCAGCAAAAACTAAAAATACATGGCTTATGCAGCAACATAAATTCACACATGTATAAATATGCAGTGAAAACTGAAGAAGCTGAAGTGGAGAAAATGAGTAAAATTTAAGATATTTTAATAATCTGAGGAGTTTTATTGTATAAAGTCTCCTGTGGATTTTTCTGCAGATTTTTCAATGAATTTGACAGAACATACTCATGTGCACACTCATAAGGTTTTCCTCATCCATACTACTCTTCAAGCCACATCTAAGTACTAACTGCTAAAATACTGATCTACCAAAACGACAGATGGAATACGAACAAGGTGCCAATGCTTAGGCCAGTGCATCGTTCCTGTTCAGTTTAATGAAATGGCCATAACGTAAGGATATAGAAACTAGCCTAGTAATCTCCCCAGAAGTAGAAACAAGTACTAGTTGTAACAGATAGGTTTAACAACTACATACTATTTTTAGTTAAGTGACCCCAAGTGTTCTTGGCTACTATTTACCTATGCAGGAAAGCACACACAGCTAGGGCTCTTCTTATGATCGAATATAAACCAAGTATCTACAAACTATTCAACAAAAAGCAGGAAGAAAAGAAAATTTCACGCAAAAGGACCTGCATTCATAGGAAAGAAAACACATTAGCACCAGGTAATGTGATTTTATTACACCCAGTATTTGACACAAGGAATTAAAACTCATCCTACAGTGGTATTACAGCCTGACATTGCAGCAAACAAGAGGCATGTTTTTCATAGGCTTGTCACTTTGCCTTAAGAGTACTTGTTTTCATTGTAGAGGCCACAGAAATAAATTAAAACCTACTGATGTCAAGGAGACTTGTTTCACTTCCTGCAAATATCCTTCAATTCCTCCAACTATGTTTCTAGGAATCAATTTTAAAACATGAAGACGACCTGTTTGAACCTGTCTGCAACCCACACCATCACTGCTACACATGAAAGCCTGTTGCCTTGTCAAGGGGAAGAAAGGGGCCCAGGATAATGTTTTCAAATAATATGAGTACAGTGTACGCTCCAGGCATATATCCAAAAATCAATGATGGGAAGCTTCCCTTTTTTTCCATTAGATTCTTTGCTTCTTATTTAATAAAAAGAAAACCCACAAAACCTTTGAGAGTTAAGATCCAAGTCAGCAGCTCTACTAATCAGGCAGTATGGATTCACATGCCAAGAAGACAAGTACCACAGACAAGCTCACTAACAAAGACCAGTTAGATGAAACTGAACCCAGAGCAAGCAGGAGTGCTGACAGTCAGGAAACTCTGTGAGGAACCTGAGAAGCTCCCAATGGCAGTGAAACCTGCTCATAATGAATCTACGTGGCTGCTTAATTTGTTGTAGCCTGGAAGTATCCTTGCTGAGCCCTTACACAACTGGATATCCATAAATGACACCTTGGTGTTATACTCCTAACTCCAGCTGGCTGGAGGACCCCATGCTGGCACATGATGGCCAGGTATCATTTTTTACCCTGTCAAAAACTCATAGATGCATTTCTTGTTCTCAACTCTACTTTGAAGTACTGCAGCTGTAACAGTAACATATTATAAACCCAAATATATTCCAGCTCCCATATACGGCTTTTCATAGTTTCAAGTCAAGTTCAAGGCAATGGCACTCATTTTCAGGGCACTTCCTAGCATTTCCAGACCTTATGAGAAATGAGTTCCCTCCTCAGGCACAGTGCACTGCATTATCAGTGTGAAAAAGACTGGGTTCAGCTCTGTGGGAAATAACAGTTCTTTCAGGAGCCAGTCCTTCCAGAAGGCTAAAGTCCATTATGACTCTCACGAACAACTGATCTCATGTATTGTTTTTACCTTGTTGTCACTACCATACATATATGATAAATAGAGCATATTTAATGAATTTCAGTTTGCTATAGATTTGCAAACAAGATCTTTCATGACCCGTCCTTGCACACAATATCTTTGTTTCCTGTGTCCTTTTCATCTCACCTTCCTCCTAGACCTCTCATCTGCTTAGGAGACAGCAGATATCTTGTCTGACTCAGAGGTTAGTTTAAGCATCCGTTTCCTACCTTTCAGAATGGATGTAGGGTTGAGCTACCATGTTTTCCCTAAACATGGCCACTATTTGTAATATTTCCTCTACACAGTAACCAGTCTTCCTTCTTAAAAACATGTAGGAACTTCATATGCATTGATTTTTATCCTTAAATCAAATATGGCTGAAATTAGTCACCATGTTCAAAGATTACTTGGGAAAAGAAGACTGTCAGACAATAGACCACTTAATTGTGCAAAATACTGTATTTCCTTGGAATTTTTTCCTTGAAATTCCCATAAAAGATGTTTCAATATTCCTGTTTTCCCTAGGACTTGAGAACAAGAAATAATTGGAAAATACTGAGGCACATGAGTGGGAGGGAATGCAATAAAATTATATTTGATGCAGGAGCCCAGAGGCTGCCACTATGCAGGGTCTTCATTACCATTCTCCTTAACAGCACTATCTAGAATTACACTGCTTAGTGAGTAATGCACAGCAGCCAGGTACTGCAGTATGAACCCAGTATGAATACTTGTGCAGAACCGGATAAAGAACTAGAAGAAACTAAGTAAACAGACACATTACATTTCAACTAAAAAGCAGAAGTACCTTTCAGTTTGTTTTTTTTCACCAGTTAGAATGCTGTTTTATTCTGTTATCCAGACGCTAGCCATACAAATCTGGCATATGCCCTGCTTCTCTTTAGCAGCAATTCTTTCCTACAGTAAAGGTAGCTGGCAGCCAAGCCTTTGATTGTAAATGTGAAAAAGAACAACTGCCATACTTAGAATTGTCAAGCTAACAAAAACACTATATTTCTGTCTATCTGGTAACATTTTTTCTTTTCCTGTCTCTTCCACTTCATATGTCACCTTCATGAATGGCCTCATTATTACTGTTAATTAACAGGTACACAAAGAAGTCGTTCTGCTGAGATTTCTTTTTCCCCAGCACACTGGTGAAACAGTAGTGAGCTCTCTATGGCTGGCCAGCTTTGAGAACTGTCCTGCTTCACAACAAACAGCCTAATTAACCATACCCAGATGAAATGGCTTATGCTGCTGCAGCTTACGAATCATAAAATATTTAACAAACAGGGAAAAACGCAATTCACAATGAAAATGTTAAAGGAAATTGCTCAGTTTGCCTGCATTTTATGTCTCAGACTAACAAGCCTTTCAACTGGTTACACATCTGTCACTGACGATCTCAGTAGCTGGTAAAAAGAAATATCTGCCAATCTGTTCCTGTTCCTAAGGGCGTACAGGGCAGAGAAAGAACTTGAGCAAACCCACATTGACTCAAGCATGCTGAAGAGTTCGTCAGCTGCCTTGATTAGCACTGGAACCAGCCTCCCAAGTTCAGAAAATGCCATGGGCTCATTCTCAAAGAAGAAGAAAATTTCCAGGAGCACACCATGTTGCAAGACAATCTGTTCCATTGCAAAACAGATCTGTACCAGCTCAGCCCTACACAAGAACTGCAATTTGCTGCTGAACTAATCAGGAATTCAATATTTTTGTGGAAGTGTTTCTTTTTCAACAAACTATAACCATTTTATACAAAAAATACTTCAGCAGGACTTGGTATGTGTATTGCTGGGGTTTTTTTACTGCTGATAAAAATCACACAGCTTTCCCTTTGTTACGGGATGGATGTTACCAATAGCAACAGCTGGAAACACCCAGATTCATCATTTCAGTTTTATGGAGTAATGAAAACAGAAGACAGATTTATTTTTTTTTCAGTTAGAAAATACCCAGCAATCTTAGTATGGAAGAGGTAGAATTGTTGATAACCACTGGGAGCATGTCAGTTCTTGCAGACACAGAGCTCCATGGCTGTCCAGCTGGATGACTAAGAATATTAACATCCATTTTAGAAGTACTTGTTTAGAAGGATGTTCTGAGAAAGAAACACTGGTCTTTTAATGCACCTACAAAAACAGAAAGGGCAAGCAATCTCAAAAGAAAAATAACTAAAAAACGAGGGTTTGTTGGGTTTTTTTAAAAAAAAACAGAGGGACAGGATAGACACACACAAAGTAATATTGGAACTTGGATTTTTTTTCCTTCC
The DNA here is from genome assembly GCA_011057875.1 of Pterocles orientalis. NCBI lineage: Eukaryota > Metazoa > Chordata > Aves > Pterocliformes > Pteroclidae > Pterocles > Pterocles orientalis. Next base: position 22,312 of record WKFP01013916.1, read on the forward strand.
TTTTCAGAAACATCCAATGGTTTAAAGTCCTTCCCTGCCTGAAAAGACTTTCTTAAATTCTAGAAAGTAAAATGAAGCATTCTGAGAGCTTGCAAAGTATTGTACAAGAGACAGCGTTAGACACCCTGTAGATATAGTTTGTTTTTCATTATAAAATGTTTCTGGAAAAGGAGTAATCCAGGATGAAGCTGGAAGGTAGAGGCAAGGAATCAGGGAACCTAGAGAGAAAGGTGTCAGGAGATGACCAAGAGACACTCAAGGAAATACGAAGCAGAAAAACAACAGAAATTACAAGATCAATCAAGGGAAAAAAAAAAAAGAGAGGAAAGGTAAAAGTTCATGTCATTTGTTGTTAATCTTCTGTTTGAAGAAGACTGCAAATTATCAGGTAAGACAAAAAAATCAAGGGAACAAATCTGAAGACTGTGCCTGAGGTGGATAACAAGTACAGATATCAAAGAGAGGAGAAACAGAATTGCTTCTGAATGGTAGCTGAAAGAGAAATGGGCAATTGTAGGCCCTCTCACCGACTAAGCACACACCTTGAACTCAATGTTAAATGTTCATTTATGCTATTTATATATATATAGGTATATAAACACATATATTTATGTATATATGAAATGTGAAACTACACATTGACTTGTGTCTCTGTGAACTAAATTTAACTTGCTAGCAAACCTTCCTCCTCAGTCAATATTTTTAGGTTCAGACAGTGCCTTTCTGTCTAAATATGCCACCATGGAGAAAAAGCCAAGGCTGGTGATTCTCAGGCATCAAAGTGGAAATTATGCCAAAACTCTGAGCCTGACAATTCTTCCTGCCTTCTGGAAGGGCAGGGACAAGTAGGACAATCCTGTCCGGGAATGTATACTCAGGTTCAGTACTTAATGGGAAAAGGCGTGCCAGGGGCACTGAAGAGCCTACCTTCTTCCACTTGAGCACAAACTACTAAAAAAAGGCAGAGTGGGTGATAGTTTTATATTATAAGTTAACCGGTGGTACCTTCAAATCACAAAGTCCCTGACTGTCAGGGAGTGTGAACTGGAACTTGACCAACTATACCACCCAATGGCCAGATGGACCTGGCAGGACTTAGACTGCCAGCCGATCCTGGGGCACAGCTGAGGAGCACACTGTTAAAGGCCAGGGACCATTCACAATAAGAAGTCTGCATTCATCCTTTGTTTCGGAGGGCGGGAGATATTCATATGCATGGATGCAGCAATTTTCATGCCAGTTATTTTGAGTACCAAAGAATGGTCCCAGGCACACTTAAAATACTTACGTAGACATAGCTTACGTTTGCATGGATCAGGGCCTGGTGCATTGAGAATTACAGCTTAGTGATTCTGATAGTCATTTCAGGTTTTCCGAGATTACCTATAATGGGGGGGTTCACTCTGAGACTATGTAATTTTTGCCTTTTCCCTATGGCCATGTCACTTCCTTATAAGAGCCTCTTTTAGGGGCTTCATATAAAGGGTTAAAAACAAAAGTAAAACCTGAAAGATAATTTGTACGTCTTATCCATTATTTCTGCTAGTCTTTGTAGATTCTCAAAATATCTAATAACTAGTATCTCAGGGATAAGGGGGGAAAAAAGGGTGTGAGGGGGGAAAGCAGCAAGCTTTGGAGAAGAAACCCTGCAGTCCACAACCTGGTCAGCGCTACTGCGAAGAACCAATACCTGATAATGGAACCTGCAGCACATCAGTTCCTGCAAGGAACCTGCAAAGGGTGAAACTAAACAATAACAATCCATTATACCACATTCTGTCCTTCATAGAAATTGAGTTTAAGTGTAGGCTACATGTTAAATGCCACTGCGGTATTTGCTAGGGTACCCCAGAAAGCCCAAGGCATCCAAGTCAAGCAAGGTCAAGCAAATAAATTTGACTGGCTCAGCAATTCAGATAATAACAACGTCCTACTTTAAAATACTTCTACAACTGAAATTACAGAGACATAAAAGGAATTTTCCACAGAATTTCTTAATTTCAGCTTGGGGGGGGGGGAAGTCATGTTACATTTGAGTCTATGTACCTACCAGTAGTTTAGAACGGAGCAGGGAAAAAACACCATTCTGTAATCAATCCAAAAAATATCAACAACTTGGTATTAGAAAATGTTCTTGGAATGGCACATTGGCAGGCAAAAATTCAGATTTTGGAACATAACATATAAATAAAGTGAACTGGAATAACAACAGGCTTGGTATTCTATCTGCATTCTTGTCTAGCTTTTCTGCCTAGAAATTGACGCTGCTAACATGAGCACTCCCGTGACTCAGCCTTCATTAAAAGATGCATGCTGCTCTATTTCCGAAGATGTATTCTGCTACAGCAAACATCTTTACCAACTAAAACCGCAGCACACAAATTAAAGTCTAGGCTATTGCTGTAATATGAAGACAGATTCCAACATGTGCAAACAAAAAAGGTGTAATTATTTATGTAGTTAACTGAAAATCTTGGAATAATGTAACTATTCATAAGTGGTTGTCTGGGTATGTGCCAAGAGGAAATGGAAAATGTGCAGATTTACCTTTGTGATCTATACTGTATTTTGGGTATTGTCTGTTGTCCTCTATTAGTCTTCTGTTCCTCATGCCATATGGAAAACATTTCATAAAGACAAATTCTGCAAGTTTGAAAATAAATGTTTCAGAAGAAACTATGCTGTCTTTAACAAAGGAGAAGCATCTGGGAAAGCTATGTGTGAGAGTCCATGGAAATGCCTAGCTGACAATGAAATCATAAGCGGTGCAGAATAGGGTAAACGCAAGACATGATGAAACTGGAGTGGAATCTTTTACTTGTGTTGACAGCAGCTCTAACAACTGTATGCCATGGGACTAAGTATCAAATGTGCTGTGAAACCCATACATCAAAGATAAATATAAAAACACATTAGTGCTAACAGATATATTCTAAAACTGTCGTTTTTAAGCAAAAACTGAATTTGGCCCTGGACTTTAAAGACATTTAAGTGCTTAATACATACTGAAATTAAAAGGAGTCAGGTGACTAAATATCTTTTGAAGCCTTGCCCTTAATACTTATGAATAAGGCCAGAACTGAATCGTAAAGTTCTCTACAGACAAGTCTAGCACTAGATCCAACACTATGAGGCTTGCATAAGATTCCCACAATTGTGCCAACACAATCTCATTTGTAGGATGAAAAGGCTCTTTTGAGATTCAGATTCCACTGAATATGCTCAGATCAAGACATATGCCATTAGGAAACCAGCAGGAATAAGACAAGAAAAATGCATGCCTTGTTTTCAGTGACCATGAAATAATCCACACCCTGTTTTTCCTTCTCTGTTTTTCCTGTTATGCAAAATCCCAACCAAACAGCCCAACCAATACAGTTGTATTGCATTTGAGCAATGAACATACACCTACTACACTCTTCAATACTGTCGTTTAAAGAAAGGAAAAACTAGTCCTAATCTTGTTTATGTTGTTATCACAGTAAGAAATTGTTGAAGTAACAAATCTTCCATATACAGTAACAATATTTTTTCTTCTACTTTTGATCTCTACACACAAATGACAGCTGAGTTTACATTGAAATCCTCAAAGAAGAAAGGAACCTGTGTGGGAGTTTATACTGAATTCTTCGTTTTTATCATTTACAATTATTTTTTGCACTTACGAAAGAAAGAAACCTGTGTGGATATCTGCTTACTTCCTGACAACCGAGGGATAAACCCACATCTGTATTCCAAATGCACTTGTCAGGTTGGAGCAGAAGTCTCTCTACAAAGGTCAGAACCAGATCTTTTTTGGTTTCCTTTCACTGGGTCAAATGCACAAAATGTTTTCCAAGTCAGAACCTTTTTTATGTTGGTGCTGAAGAGGAAAGGCGACACTTTCAAAACCATCGCATTATTTATGAGTCTAGTTCCTACCCTCCAAATTCAAGAAGGCGCTTAATGCTAACCTTAAACTCAACTGACTGCATATTGCCTTCTATGAGCCAGATTTTTGAAGGAATTCAAGTTCCTAATAGGGTGAGCACCCAGTTCAACTCCATTAATTCTGGACTTAGACTAAATATTTACAAAGTATAATAAACCTCTGAAGGAAGTTTAACTATTCTGGATAGTGTAATTTTCATAGGACAATATCAAAGTAAAACTGTTCAATAATCATATTCTTAAGACTACAAGCTTGGGTACAGGCACAAATCTAGTCACCATTACAGTGAGAAAAGATAAAAAAACCAGACTGAACCTGTTCCTGTTAACTCCTAGTAAAGTTATTTAATAAGACATATTCGGAGAACAAAAACAAAGATGTTGATGGAGGAATGGGAATCCGCAGTTAGAGCAAAACCAGTCTCTTCTGCATGGCGGAGAAAATCTCAGCTTGGCACCTGCCTACAGAGAGTCGTGCTGCAGAGTTCTGCGGGCGCTGAAGTGGAGGTGACACTTCAGCAAGCATTTGCAGAAGGATGAGGTAACGGCATCATAACTTTCAAAGGAATTTCATCCTCCATAGGAAGGACTACGTGAAAAGTACAAACATTACACAGGCAAACGAAAAGACAATCAGACTGATGATGAGGAATTGTCTTAAAATTTCTTCTTAAAAGATAGAAGAAATTTTCCTCAGGCATTGACACGACCCTGGACCTTACTCAAACATAAGGATCAAGAACTAAATTCTACACTGCAGGGCACATCCTTTAAAAAGAGTCTATTATGTAACACTCTTAGTATTTAAATACTAAATAGTCATAAACAGTAATACAAACTAATATAAAAAAGTAACACAACTATTACTACCTGCGTAATAAAACTAACTTATTTGCTCATGTATTTGCGGTATTTTTTCAGTATTTACAAAAATGTAGCTGCCTGCAGCAAACATCATCAGCTTTTATTTCAATGCCAGTTTATATATTTTTCCTATTAAATCTTCATTATTAAATATCAGTGTTTGTTTAAAATTTAAGCACTGGTTTTCTGATATGAAACTGATGAACCATTTAATGGCAGAACGGATACACACACAGTCACTACTCACAAGCACATTTTTTTCCTGAAAATCTGTTCATAACAATACATTAAACTACATAAAAAAGGTAAATGGGAAGCGCCTCAATTTGGAATAATGGAACAGTATATATCACCAGAGAAAGAAGAGCTTTTAAGTATAACAATTCAGCCACTGCTTCTCAGTAATTTTGTTGCTATAACTAGTGAGGAGAACTTTTTGTAATAATCAGAGTTATAGGGATTGAGATGCAGTTTACAGGAGTTAACATGGAGGGCCACCACAAAAGAAGCATGAAGATACTTCATTGAGGATCTGTAAGAGGGATGATGAAGGCTAGCTCAGCATGCAGATCTTAGCTGGAAGAAGACATCTCGGTAAGGAATGATGAATGGCTGGGTGAGTGGCAGAACCAAGAATATGCTATGAAGAGATCTGAAGACAGGAACATATATCCTGTTTGGTGTAAAAAGAAAAGAGAACTGCAGGTGAAATTCTACGAAAGGACAACATCCACGAAGGTTATTTCAGAAGAGGCTTGAAGGGATAAAAATAATGCAGACTTAAGCTGTCATCCAGAGAGAAGGATGTCGAAGCAACAAGAGAGGAAAACAGTCTACATGAGAAAATTAGCTGGACAGATAGATAGGAAAGACTGATCCTCCATTGCCCACCTGTGTGTCTACGACAGGAAGGTGTGAAACGAATCTGTATTTTCGCCTGACACCACGCGGTTAGGGTAGCACCCTGAACTGTCTTGTATGTATTTGGCACTGAAGGCAATGTGATATTCCCTAGTCAGAACCTCAGATCAAATTCACATATGCGTAAATATTCATCTTGCATTGCATCATGCACTGCAAGCAAATCCTATTCCTAATATTAAGAAGTTCCTTCTATTGTCATAAATACATTATGACAATAGAATTTAATACAAAGTTAAACTTTTTCATAACAGAATTCTAATAACCATATTCTATTAAAAAGTCACAGAATCACAGAATGTTAGAGATGGGAAGGGACCTCGAAAGATCATCCAGTCCAATCCCCCTGCCGGAGCAGGAACACCTAGATCAGATCACACAGGAACTCATCCAGGCGGGCTTTGAATGTCTCCAGAGAAGGAGACTCCACAACCTCTCTGGGCAGCCTGTTCCAGTGCTCTGTCACCCTCACTGTAAAGAAGTTTTTTCTCATATTCAAGTGGAACCTCCTGTGTTCCAGCTTGAGCCCATTGCCCCTTGTCCTATCACTGGATGTCACAGAGAAGAGCCTGGCTCCATCCTCCTGACACTCACCCTTCACATATTTATAAACATTGATTAGGTCACCCCTCAGTCTCCTCTTTTCCAGACTAAAGAGACCCAGCTCCCTCAGCCTTTCCTCATAAGGGAGATGCTCCATTCCCTTCATCATCCTCGTGGCTCTGCGCTGGCCTCTCTCCAGCAGTTCCCTGTCCCTCGTGAACTGAGGGGCCCAGAACTGGACACAATAAGTCACTGGTTTTATTTATAGTTCAGGCACATTTTTTAATGCTTTACTCTTTTTTCCCACTAGCAGAGGAGTATCTTCCATACACCTAATAAAGGCAAGCAGAAATGAAGAAATTACTCTTTCTTTCATTTAATTTTTTTTTCCTCCAAATCTCCATTGTTCTGTGTGAAAAGTTAGTAGGATAGGTACAACTCTACATTCTTAATAATGATTCTAGTTCTCAAACTATTTTATAGAACATAAGGTATTGTGGGCACAGTATCAGTGACATTCTGAAGTGAATTACATCATTCCTTATGTTACTGGGACATGCTTTCTACTGTGACCGTTCAAAATTCTTTCTGTCTGCAAAAGCTCATCAAGCACAATGGAATTTTCATTTCATAAATAAAAGTAAGTATTCTTCAACAAATCATTCAGTATTCTGAAATACTTCTAATAAGCCATCAAATCTTTGTCCTAGGGTAGCCTTAAGTAATGCCAGTAATTTTGTGTAAGGATTGCTGAGCAGTGTAAGTAAATTCAGCTGCTCGTTGTGCATGAATTCATACTGAACTGAGGCAGGAAATATGAATACTACGTGTTCAAGTTAAATTAATTTTGAATTCAAGATTCAACTGGAAAATAAACTAATAGGGGAATGATGACTTTTTTTTGTTGAGAGACCTATTTATTTATAGTAATTGTGTTAAATTGTAAAGAAGCAAGCTGAAGGAAGCGTTAGTAAACATTTTAACAGTCCAATCCTGCTATTAGCCAGACAAGATGCATAAATAAATTACAAAAACAATAACGTAAATGTTATAACTGTCAAATATAGCCAATGTTATGAATTATTCCGCACTGTGTTGTGTTTGTCATAGTCCAAAATTGACTAAAGTCGTGATTAATGTAGGAAGAAGAAAGAGACCTCACAACAGATGTTAGTCCCTCATTCAGAGTTGTGGAAGATTCTGCAATGACAAGAGGCATAAAATAACCAGAGCATAATGATAAGTCACTTCATAATGAAGCCAAAACAATCATGGCAAAAGCTATCTGTCCATCTACACAGAAGTATCTTCTGTACTTTGATTATTTTTTCTTTCTAATTTAAATATGCTTTTTACTTTTTTTTTTTCATTCACTGCAGTGGTAGTCAATGAATAAATGGCAGATAATAAAACTTGAAAGACCTGGGGTTACCTTAAGAGCAGTCTTGAACACAGTACATCTTCCAAGCCTTCAAAAGATGAGTCCAATTCTGACAGGAGTTATTACATCCTTGTTTCACTCTCATTACTCCTACCCTCAGAGCAGCACTACCAAGCAGTGCACTGGATTCTTGCTGGGCAAAGCTTTCTGGTTGCTCTCCGTGGGTCCCAAGTTTCACCATCAGTCTCTAGTTCACACACGTTAGATTCCAGTTAATCTCTCTCACCATCCACAAAACACGCCTGCTGCATCTGAATGGCTCCACAACAATTGCTTAAATTGTGGTAAGGATGATGAGATCTGACTTTCTACTCCACTAAATACCAGATACTCTAAAAAAGATACTTGCATTCTCAGCGATAACTTATTTTCAGTGAAAAGCACGACATACCTGTGGAAGGCTGACATTCAGCAGCCATCTATATACTGCAGTATATACTTCCAGAAGTCCCTAGGCAAAATCAGAATTCTTCCAAATATTCCAAGTGTTACATGCTTTTTGTACAGTCTGCAATTATATTGATACCATACAGATAAATCACTGTATCTAAACAACAGTGTCACCGATGAGAGCAAAGAAGGCTGCAATGCAAACCAATACAAAATGTGAAGTCATCGTACAAAATAAAAATGAAGAATTACAACCTTTGCTGCATCGTATGAGGCTCCAAATAATAGATTTGTTGTCTCATCACTGCCTCTATAGCCTTCTGTTATACACCTTTTTAATCTATACTTTTAATTTTTTTTTAAAACCACAGTATTTAGAAATGTAGTTGTGGAAGGAGATGCTCATTATCCATGTTACTTATAATTTGGTTCCATGAAAAAACAAAGAGATATTTCAAGAAAAAAAATATAGATTTTCAAATACCAGTTTATCTTCACAGAGTAACAGACTATTTGATAGATACTAGAAACTCCACTTCCAGGCAGTGTATTTATCATGCTTTTACTAGAACCATGACAACTTATACCTCACACCATGACACAGGTGTAAACAAACCCCAAAATAGCCAAATCCTCAAAGAAGAGTTAAATGACTTTGTATTCTAACATGAGGGTAACAGTGAATTTTAGCAGCAGTTTATGGCAAAGAACGTACTTAGACGGTGTCTTAACGACCCGCAGAAGACAATTTCTCACAGTGCCTAGGATTTCAGCAGATATATGAAGGTAAATAAATTTATTTCAAACAAGGTATGCATACTACCAGTACCATATGAACCTACCCATTTGTCTTCCTACAAGTCCTAAATTATACTGTGGAAAAAAAAAAGCTTATTATGATATATTTTCTATTTCATAAAATCATGTGATTCTTCAAATAAAAAAAAATTAAAACAACACAAAGCACTGACTAACAAAGTATAAGCAAAAAGTGTTGAGTAAGCAGGTTAAACCTCACTACATCTGTGTGCGAGTATCTAGGAAGTATCTCATGGTATAATCAGCAGAACAGTAACAGACATTAATAAATTACCTGTCCATGCAATCTACAACTCTGGTCACATAAGTTTATTTTCTGTTCTCAAGATCAGGCAGAGCAAGTACAATGAACATAATTTAGCTACTATGTTTTCTCTTTCCCAATGACTGTAGGTCTATGCTTTACTTAAAAGGCATTTACTTATGTTTATTGTGATAAGGTTAAAATAAATTGCATTGCTATTTTTATGTACTCCTCAGCTACTAATCTGTCTTGATTGCCTGATGATGAATTCTTTATAGTGTGATGTTATAAATATTTCTTATAAACATTAACACGCCATTTTTCATAATGAATCCATGCATTGTCAAATACATTAATATGTTTTGAAATCTTTTGACTGCCTGGTGCAACCTAACACTGAAACACAATGTTAGGTTACTAAAACTACAATAAGCTTATTCCTTGGATAATTATGAATCTGATCATCTCAGGTGTACATATCATTATATAAGTCACAGAAATACAGAAACGTGTCATCTCACTGATTTTAAATCAATTCTTCAGGGTTTATCAGCATATCTTTACATGTACTGCTTAAATATACGACCAAAATCACCTTCAGGAGTTTGAGCACATCTTTCACTGATAACAAGAGTTCTGAAGAAGCACCCGTGCAAAAAAATACAGGACCTTAAAGTAAATGTCAAAGTACAAAGAGCAGTATAACTAGTGGGACATTTATTAACAAGGAGAAAAATTATTTGAAGAAGAAAGCAAATTAAATGCAGACACATGCCACAATAAAGATTAAAAGATATCAAAACACAATGATGGGAAATAGGAAAGACCTAGGACTTTTCAGTAAATGAAGGATAATAGACATGACAGCCATACGGTCATTATTAACAAACACCAGCACTCAAACAGGGTTAGAGGAATACTTCTAAAGCCGGTCTTAGAATCGCTTCAATCTGAACTATGGAAATGCACTACTGAGGTTCTCCATCTTTTAATCTAGAAATGCTGACACAATTAATGAATAAGCACCTGTCGCCTCAGGTAGAAGCCATTTTTGGAGACATTTCTTTCCACGTTATTCGTTACCCAGTTACTGTGGCTCCACAGGGCACAGTTACAGGTCCGCTTGCTGCAAAAGCCGGGAAGCAGATGAGGCGGCAGAAAGCCGTGAGAGGAAGGACAGCAATAACTGAACGGCACAGACAGGGAGCTGGCTGGCAAGCCTGGAGAAGAGAGTCCTGAAAGGGGAATAGGGTCACAGCGCTGGTGCCTTGGAGCAGGTCTCCTGACCGTTTCTATCCACTTCTCTTCCAGCTCCAACTGACACGTGCTTTGGACTCTTTTCACACTCCTACTCAAGCTGCCCCCCCTCTCTTCTGATTTGCACAGGCACCCCCTTCTTTTTCACTCTTCAGCTTTTTTGCTCCCCATGTGTCTTTTCGGTGTCAGGAGAGAGTGGTGGCCTGTGAAAAGGTCACAAGTACGTACAGCTATGATGGAAGACTTGGAAGTGATTTTTTTTGGTTCTAATGAAGGAGTTCTGCTTCCCCTGGCTGATTTACACCTTATGCAATCATAACGATGGTATGTAACAATATCTAATAGTTGCTAAGAAATCATGAGAGCATAAGTATTTAATTATTAAAATAAATTATAATAGATAATTTATAGAATTACATATCCAGAAAATAAGTACATATCTTCCAGGTTGCTCTACTAATTTTAACTACAGAAAAACAGTAAATTATCTCTGAAATACTACTATTAAGGTAACCTGTGGGCAAATTTGTCTACTCCAATGGTAAACCTCTGAACAGATCTGCTTTTACATCACAACGAAGTGCATCAGGAAATCTGGTTTTAATAGGCCTTCAATTTTATAACAATAACTAGTCATACCAGGCTGCAGGCCTTAACTGCCTTGTCTGGTCTTGACCTGACTTTAGCTTGATTTTAGCTCCATCTGCAAAAATTATTTGAGAAACTTTTGCTGCAACTTGCTCTAAGATCAGGTCACTCTTGTCTAGCTTCTCCTAGCTAAAACAGTAAAATTACTCCAAAGGTCGGGCATCTACTCTGTGCTTTTGAGCTTGTATAAGCTGTGCTGCTTATCACCTAACTTTTTTTAAGCTTAACTTTTCCTCAGCTTTCCACTTGCATGGTTCTCCTTCACCAAAAGAAATAATACCATAAAGGGAAAAGACTAACAAACCTGAGCAATCATGCTGTAAGAAGCCTTACAGATCAACAAAGAAGCAAAAGGTATAATCCATTACCAAATATGAGGTTGAAATAGATAAAAATAACCCTGAGCAAACTCAGTGTCAGTGAGGAAACCCTTCATCACCATCGGTATTTCTGAAGAACTGGGATGCTGACAACTCACTAAACTATCCTGTCCTTGAGCTAGGACTATGGATGATCAGAGAGGTGAGAAATCAGAGGACACAAGATATTTGAAGCTATTGATTTCATTGTATTACTAACGAACCTCAATAGAAATGGTATTATTTTGATTGTGTTAGCACTGTTACAACTAAAGTAAAAATTAGTGGTTGTTATGTTCTGATTAGGCTGTTAAAGCATTAAGTAAAGCAACAATAAATTCTAATTCTTGGATTCTCCTACACAGTGTGTTCTTTTTTATTACCCCTGTGAAATTACGTAAATAGGAGAGGATTGCTGTGTTTCCTCCCACAGATCTAGAACAAAATGACAAACGTTAAAACATACCATGGAACACTGCATGGAATAAATAAATAAATTCTAACTAAATAGGTGGGGTTTAGATGTTTGAAAGAGAATGTTACTATTACAACAGTGGATTAACGTGGCAAAATTTAAGGTGAGAAATTATTAATGGCTTTAAGCTATGCACATAACGAGTTTACTACATGATGGTCAGAAGTAGGGTCAGTATTTATTGCATGGACAGTCCTCCTTCACAGCTTTGTAATCCCCAGCAAAACCCCTTCAAGTGTTGCTTCCCTCTTTCACAAGGCACAGAGAGCACACACGCTAGCACTGAGGCCGGCACCACAGCACACTGGAGTCAGAGTACCTACCAGACCAGAGAGGACCCACTGCAGCAGGGAGCACCTAGCACTGCGCTTCCTTGGCCACCCCCACGACTGCAGCAATGCACATGCTGGCAGTCTAGGGCTAACTGTGAAAAGGGATATGTAGGAGATGGGTACAAAGTCACTTACAAGGTGATGGCCATTTTCTGTCTTCTAATTTATAACAACTAAATATTCTCAGTTTGTTAGGATCACCTGGATAATGACAAACCTGTGCTGTTCTTGTTCTGCATACTCTTCCCTCTTCCTGCTGTGCTACACTCATGCAGATGCACACATCCACATCTCCACTGCACCAGCGCCTGTTGAGATTCTCATCAGCTAAAAAGCATTGGAGCTATCACTGATCAGGAACAGTGCTGGACTGGATTTTCAAGGATGCTGTCAAGTTCATTTTTATATACACCACACTGGAATTTCATCATGTTGCAATTAATTGGAAATTCATTTAAAATTACTTAAAACTTATGGGAGAAAGAGCATATATATCACAAAGTACCAATTTATTTTATGGACATAAAATCCTCCCAAGAGTGTCCCTAATCCACATAATTTTTGACTGATGTTTGCAATAGAACATTTTCATCAGCAGATATTCAAATGAAAATACACGAGCCTGACCGTCTTTTTAATGAGTTCACAGAGAGTACAATACATACAGAGAGTACATACCCATTATCCCACAAAAAGCTGGAAAAACTGACTACTAAGCTGACCAGTACACACCCAGGGTTTGCAGAATTATTTTAATTAACTGCCCTCCAAGTTGATTCAGTTTAGGGCATGGAAATACAGAAGATGCAACTTTCCAAAGAGCCTTATTTTTCTGAAATTCTACATTATTGTCAGTATTTTATGCTGCTGAGACATTTTCATTTAGCCGAAGCTTGCATGGGGCTTGCTGTAACAGAATATATTGCATGTACCATCATTGGACTGGAAATAACATTAGTTTACATATCTCTGATAAATCAACATTCATAAAATATGCACTTCAGAAATATCAACTGGAAACACTAATGGGTATGAAGATAGAAGTCAACTATTCCATAAGGAAAGAATGCAGAACTTGGTAGGGATTGGAAACATGTAAGAATTCAGTAAAAAAACGAACAATAAGATAGTATCTTTGGGTGCTCATTTAGAGGGACAAAGTAACTTCAAGAGCTTAATAAGCTGAAGTAATGGCAGCTCCCAAACTTTCTGAAGCAACACACTGCACCAGGGAACTGGCACTCTCACATCCCCAGCTCCTACACCCTGGTTGCCCCTACCACCAAGGTTTCTCCTCCAGGAGTTCTGCCTGCAGGCAGTTCTCATGCTGAATTCCCTCCAGTGTTTACCTTGTAAGAGCACAAGTATCCTGGAAGCTTCTTAGCATATCTTTAAAAATCAGGAATGTGCAATTTCAACATACAAAAATACTTCACAAAGAAAAATGACTAAATTATAATGAATCTAGTACTACATGTTCCTGAGGGGCAGAGTCAGTAACAGAGGAAGAAAGGCAATCAAGAAGCAACAGTATTTTTCACTGTGTACAATTAATAAATGTAACAAAGTACTCATTGAAATTTAATAAAAGCAAATGGATTTAAGCATAAATGACTACATATAGTTATGAAATACAGTTATGAAAGGTGAAGTTAATTTTTCTCACAAAAACCTGAAAATAGTATTTATTTTCCTATATTCTGTGGTTATTATAATCACTACTTTGTAGTTAATCAGATGAAGCGTAGCAACAACCATGCAGCACACTTTGGCTGTGTTAAACACAAGTGTCAGGCAGCCTGGTTAAGTGCTTCAGGCTGTGATAACGCTATTACCAAACCCAGAACAGTGCTCTGCCATTGGTCCTACAGGCATTCACAGCTTTACTAATTACTGTACTATTATGAGTGCAAAACTACCACAAAGCAATGCCCAGAAGTCAACATTTCTTACCCTGTCCACCCTGGAGAAAGTAATAGGCTTCACACTCCGAAAATATTAAAGCCCTCATTAACTATATAGTAAGTAAAAGTCAAAGACCTACACATCTCAAAACAGAGACAAATACAGGTGTGGAATAAGTCTTCACAGTTGCTGAAGGCTAGATAGGCAAAAGAAAGTGCACACAGTAAAAGCAATTACTGTTCTTCTAGTTCAACATCTCAATAACTAGAGCACTCACCTAGGACGCGGGGATAATGGAACAGGATACACTTGTTAAAATGTAGGCTGCCTTGCTATGTCTAAGCTTTGGGTAACTAGGTCTGGAAGTGAATGTCCTAGAATAGGCATCTACATCTCTTCTCTAGTCAGTGGAGAGCAGCACACGTGATGGAACAAAGATGGGTGGCCCACAAGAGTGAGACAATCCTCTTTATTCATGCGCTGCCTAAAGCAGGACAGAATCTGCTCCACTGAATTTCAGTGCCCACTGCTCCCTGCTGAGCATCCACTGAACTGATGTTAACTACATGCACCCCCAAAGGATATAATTCTGGGGTATTTTTCTGAGCATCTATGAATGAGTAACGCTGCCAGAAAGCTTTCAGACCTAGCAGGGAAGCACCCTCTGCTACAGTCAGACAGCACTAGGAAAGGAGGGGAACTGAATTACCATCTGGGACCTAGGAGGTTTTCACACAGACAGCCTCATTCATTGATTAACTTCCTCGTCAGTCTGAAAGGATACACATATATATCTACTAATTCTGGGAAGAGGCTACTTTGGAATGGCAGAAGGTGTTTCTTAATGTCCTCTGCTGAAGCCACTGCACAGGATTATATAATTTCCCTCTGAAGAGTGGCATTCTTTGTGGTCTGGTCAACTGCACCGGCATTGCTTATAGTGATCACACAAGGACCATGGTATGAAATGCACTTCAAGGAAGAGGAAAAAATGTGAATCCTTTCTAAAAAGAAACTAAAACTCTTGAAAATTAGTAGTTTTTTCTTCAAAAGCTTTTCTACTCAAAAATCCCACCACCACGATGAATGTGTAAGGGAAAACAGAGATCAGTAAAGAGAGTAAGAACTAGAGAGCTTTCTTGGTAGAGCTCCATAATCACACCATCATAAAGAACTATTCGCCCTATATCTAAAATTAATTAGATTCTGTATGTTAGACATCCAGACACCTCAAACTCCTGTCATCAAATGTCAAAATAAAAATCAACCTTGTATCTTTTCTTGTAACAGGGAGATCTGTCATATTACTAGAACTATACTATTACTAGAAGTATTGTATTACTGAAACTATATACTGTACACGGGTAATTCTGAAGTTTTAGTAAAGGTAGCTCTAATTTACTCATGTCCTCCGGCAATCAGAAATAATACAAAAAACAACACAGACCTAGTCAAAGAACAAACACAGACCTAGTAGGCAGTGCTCTTCTAATTGAGAATGTGGAAGTCTGCTAGAGCTAGGGCACAGAATTAAATTTCTATAAAAACTGCAATATTTTCAATAAAGTGAAAAAAACAAATATTTTCTTTTCAAATTGTTCTGAGTCACACTTCACCATAAAAGTTGCTTCAAAAAAATTACATCTGAATCTAATTTTAGTTTTCTTTATGTTTATTTAAGTTTGCAAGGAATGTAAAATGAAAGCTCAATCATATACTATCTGTGCTTGACTCATACATAAACATCCCACTGCCTCATTAAAAAAAGGATTTCCTTGTGATTCTGCTGACACAAAAAGCCTTTAGCATAACTGCTCAGTGTTACCTACAGCAAATAAAGTGGTAGAGGCCAAACAACTCACCCAACACATGTAGGAATAACAGTCAAAACCCAGGCCATGGCAACCACAGCACGCATGAACAGTTGAACTAGAGCATCACCACCTTCTGCATGACAAAAGCAGGGTTTAATGACAGATTCCAATACCATAACTGAATTAAAGTCCAAATAAACACTACCCTCAGTCCAATGAGAAAGTTTATCATAGAATATTTTTTATCTTATTGCCATGTGACAACTTACAGTTTCTTTCCATACTGTGACTTAACATTGAGAAAAGTCAGAAAAACAGAAAGCAGTCACAATAAAAAAAGACATGCAGTTCTAACACAGGTTGATTTCTCAATCCCTAGCTCTAAATGATTGTCAAAAGACTATGACACCTGTCACTAATTGATATCTCTACTAATTACCTAAAATATGTTAAACTACATTACTCTGCTTGTATTATAGGTTTAATGAAAATAAAAAAATATTTCAAATTAAACCCTCCCTGAGGGATTCATATACTCTTAGCCAGAATGAAAGCAAGTATTTGTGGCTTTTCCAACACTAAGTAATTTCCCAAAATTGCAGCTGGCTGAACTAGAGGTTGATTGAAAGAAACAAGATTACTACATAAACAAAAGCAGTTTTTCTGTATTAAAAATATTAAATCTCTTGGGGAAGAAAAAATTGAGAGCTCACCTCTCCACACTGACGAACTGGGACAACTAGCTTCTACATCAGATAATCAAGAAAGGAATGAACAGACTGCCTAAAGTGCGTATTTTATATGCTTCCATCACAGAAATTACTAATTGCCCAAGATTCCCTGAGATCACAGATCATCTTCAGCCTGTCAGGCACCTTTCTCTTACTAGATTAAGTTTTACAACTCAATTGTCATAACTTAGCAACAAATAGCACCTTTTAGATTCTTTTCAATAACAGACTCACTATTCTAATTCATGAACTTAAGCATGCACACAGCCTCAGCAGACTAAGGCCTATACATCAACCTCTTCAACTGATCAGACTAATAAAAATATAAATAATGTAATTTTTCAAAGTTACATTCCATAATGAAGAACTACCTCTTAAACATCACCACCAAGAGCATTAAAGTTTTGAAAGCTAATGGTATAGAGGCTGCAGGAAGGGAATGCTGTAAGCCTTCTGAATGAATGGTAATTGATACACATATTTTTACTGAGTGCACTGTGCAGATGGGCTGATGATGATGACTGATATAAGTAAAGCTATTGGCATCTGTATCTTTTAAAACATAATGCCTAAAGAGGTACAATACCTGTGATTAAGGACATGCAAAATGAAAGTTGCCCTAATAACAGAATCATTTAGGTTGGAAAAGACCTCTAGGATCATCAAGTCCCACCATAAATGCTGTCAAGTCCACCACTAAACCAGTCCGTAAGAGCCACACCTACAGATCTTTTAAATACCTTCCAGGATGGTGACTCCATCAGTGCCCTGGGCAGCCTGTTCCATTTGGTGAAGAATTTATTTCTTAATATCCAATCCGAACTTCCCCTGGCACAATGTACTTCAATGTACTCTTTCCCCTCGCCCTCCATCTGAAATGAAGAAAAAGGCCTGAAGCTTCACATTCACTATTTTGTTCTACTCTGTTTCTCCTCCTTGTTGAAGACAACAAGACTTGCAAAATCCTACATCTAGATGCAACAGTCCCATAGAAGTATAACAGCCTCATAACATGCTAACAGCATTAACGGTCTGAGAATGCAATTTATTTCAATGTGTAAGTTTAAGGAAATTGGGAAGAGGAAGTGTTTGGGAGGTTGACCCCGGCTTGACACCAGGTGCCCACCAAAGCCACTCTATAACTCCCCCTCCTCAGCTAGACAAGGAAGAGAAAATATAACAAAAGGCTTGTGGGTCAAGATAAGGACAGAGAGATCACTCAGCAATTACTGCCAAGGGCAAAACACACTCAACTTCAGAAAAAAATAATTTTAATTTATTACCTATCAATGAAGTAAGATAATGAGAAATAAAACCAAATTTTAAAAACACCTTCCCCCTACACCTCCCTTATCCCAAGGCGCAACTTTACTCCCAGTTTTCTCTACCTCCCCCCACAGGCGGCACAGGAGGATGGGTAATGAGGGTTGAAGTCAGTTCATCACATGTCATTTCTGCTGTTCCTTCCTCCTCAGGGGGAGGACTCCTCATACTCTTCCCCTGCTCCAGTGTGGGGTCCCTCCCATGGGAGACAGTCCTCCATTAACTTCTCCAACACGAGTCCTTCCCACAGGCTAAAGTTCCTCACAAACTGCTCCAGCGTGGGTCCCCTCTATGAAATGCAGTCCTTCAGGCACAGACTGCTCCAGCATGGGTCCCCCACGGGGTCACAACTCCTGCCAGCAAACCTGCTCCAGCCTGGGCTCCTCTCTCCCCGGGTCCTGCGAGGAGCCTGCTCCAGCGTGGGCTCTCTATGGGGTCACAGCCTCCTTTGGGCATCCACCTGCTCCGGCGTGGGGTCCTCCCCGGGCTGCAGGTGTGTCTCTGCTCCCCCGTCACCTCCACGGCTGCAGGGGCACAGCTGCCTCACCATGGGCTGCACCAGGGGCTGCAGGGGAACCTCTGCTCCGGCACCTGGAGCACCTCCTCCCCTCCTTCTGCACTGGCCTTGGGGTCTGCAGGGTTGTTTCTCTCATGTACTCTCACTCCTTTCTCCTGACTGTTGCTGGTGTTGTGCAGTTGGATTTTTTTTTCCCCTTCTTAAACACTTTATCCCAGAGGCGCTCCCACTGTCACTGATGGGCTCAACCTTGGCCAGTGGTGGGTCCATCTTGGAGCCAGCTGGCACTGGCTCCGTCAGACATGCGGGAAGCTTCTAGCAGCTTCTCACAGAAGCCACCCCTGTAGCCTCTGCTACCAAAACCTTGCGACGCAAATCCAGTACAACATGTCAGAGGGACAAACCCAATGTTTCTGTACATTACATGGTTCCATTCATGTTATGCTACCTCTAGATCCAGTAGCGGAGTTAAGGTCCAGTATTTCAAGTATAAAGATAACTGCATTGGTAGTAACAGTACTGCTTCTCTGTGCAGGTCACAAGAGAGCAGCAAAGTGAGTAACATCAAGATGTTTCCAGTTTACTATTTCAGGAGCAATCTTTTTTCCCAAACCTACAATTATTATTATAATTTCTTTAATTCAACTATTGATTCTTTAGGGTCCATGACCAAACCACTAATAAATCTCTCAAATCAGTAACTCTTACAAAGCAGAAGACAGATATGCAACTGCTGTCATCTTATGGCTAGCTCAGTTCCTTCCCATTCTTTCCCATAAAACTCTGAAAAATTACATATTTCTTTTAATCAGTCTTTACAATGACGAACATTCACAGGGTCATTTGTTCCAAGCCTGCATTTTGTTTGCACTGAAAACTAAATTGGCTCTCAGGCATTTCCTCTTGCCACTAACAGGATTTAAGAGATTTAAGTAATATAAAGCAGTCCCGTGCAACATATTGAAGTTTTAAATCTGAGCACTACTTCAGTGTATCAGGGGTATTAAGAAGTCTAAAGAAAAATTATGGTATATCTAGAGGTGTTTGGAAACACTGAATTACATATATTGATACACTTGTTAAGCATGTCAACAACAAGCAATAGGTCTCAGCAGCATGTACAATCTACCTTTTAGAAAATGTGAATTACTAGAAGCAGATGCTGAGAACCTCTTCCTGAAGAGACAGAGACTGGCTCAATATTTTAGAAAAACTCATGAATGCTTCCCTTTATGAATTAAATATGAATAAATTTCTTCATCCCCAAGAAGTTTATTAATACATGATTATAAAGCAATTTTCACTTCCATCGCCACTATTAACACTTACCAATTACAACAGCTTTTCACTTACTGCAGCATATTCCATTTGTATTATCTTTCACACTAACAAATTTTAATAATGACATACACTTCTGTAAAGACTAGCCTACGTTCATTACTACGGCCTTTTGATGCCATTTAAAGGTTTACCAAAATAGTCAAGGGTTGAGAAGAATCCCCTGTATTTTGAGATAAAAGCCTGCCCTAAGGTTTTCTGGCCTATTTTTTGACATCAAATGCAAAGACAAAACCAGATTTCCATAGTTTGATCTCACTTAAAATATTAGTTTTGCAGTTCTGTCGACTATTAGGCCCATAAGAATGGCAGACGAAGTATAGCTATTTTTCACATACCTCTTTCTAGTATTTCTGTGGATTTCAGAGTATATGAAAGTGAGGGTCAAAACCAGCTCCAAATATCAGCACAATTTTATGGAGAGGTCCCTTTGCGGTCCAAACAGAAATGAAATCTAATTTAGACTCCATAACTGTTTTGCCTGCAGAATTTAGAATCTGAATTAAATCTCTATTCTCATTTTTAATTAAAAAATAAATTAGATCCAGCTCTGAATTTCAATAAGGCTTATTCATGGCTACTTTTAAGCTTAATACTGCTTTACATCAAATCAATGCCATAAAGTAAATACTCCTCCACAATATCAGACTACCAAATGAACTGTAATAATTCTGTGCTTCTCCACAATCCTTTTGGTATGTATCTTTTTCTGTTTCACCCTCTAAAACCTCATGGATGCTATAAAGAGGTATCTTCAAATGTTTATTTCCTCTTGTCCTCCCAATAACTCAGATGAGATTAAGACCTAACCTGCTTTGTATACATAAGTATTTTTGTTTTACAGTGACCAACTTCAGAAATTTCCTTTCTAAATTTTAGTGGTAACAGAGCATTATAAAAAAACCTGGCCAAAACGTTAGCAGTCATCACATCACTGCTCATGTGTTTGGATATCAGAACACCCAAGTCAACCTTGAGAAGGAACAGAGA
Source organism: Pterocles orientalis (assembly GCA_011057875.1). Classification (NCBI taxonomy): domain Eukaryota; kingdom Metazoa; phylum Chordata; class Aves; order Pterocliformes; family Pteroclidae; genus Pterocles; species Pterocles orientalis. The sequence continues at coordinate 43,153 of WKFP01013916.1, forward strand.
AGAGGTGTCACTTAAAAACTCCTGATGATACACACCCTGTGCGAGACTGGCAGTTTCACAGGTTCCCAGGCAGAGGCTTTCCTCCTGCTCCATGTTCAGCATACCGCTTCCTTGCAGCCTCCTCTCCAAACTTCATGTGATCAAAAACTCCTCTCTTTAAACTCTTCTCTCTCTCATTCCAATCTTGGCATCACAGTTTCCCACCAGTCCTCCCTCTATGATCTCCAATAAGCACTTCCAAATATTTCTCAAATACACATCATGATGTACACTGTGATGCTACCCTTACTTAAACTGTCAAATTAAGTTAGCATTTTACCCAGACTGATCAATACAAAAGACTAAAGAGTTAAACTACCCATTGTCACATTATGTTTTGTGAGAAATTTATAGAGACTTACTGGGTACAATGCATTTTTTCCCCCCTCTGTATGAGAGCCATCACAACTCTAACAAGATTATTTTTTTTCACAGTATAATTGAATTCGTGTATAATTGAATGTGTTTAGACAAAGTATTGCTATGTTTAGTATTTCAAGTATTTCTCTAAATGCTGCTTATGCAGTATGAGGTTCTTGCCACACTGGGGTCCACCAAAGTTCTGCATGTACTTTTGAGATTTAAGGTTGGAGAAATCATGCTAACATGACACAAATGAACCATTTTAAACTTGCTTACATAGCAAGCGCTCTGTTGAATTCTCCTACAATACTAACAGTCTCCTCTGTGCTTAGGGTCTGAGCATCCTTTATTAACCAGAGCTACAGATAAGTTTCTGCTCAGAACTGAGGAATGACATTTTATGAGCAAGTGTAACAAAGCTGTGATACCATATGGGTACAATGCTCAGCTGATGAACTTAGTTTGGCACTGAACTTCAGGTTTTCCACGAGACTTCAATATAGATCACAAATATAAAGCTTCACTGCAGCTACAGACGGTCCCATCACTCTCTGATGGCCAGTTTCAAAACTTTCAGAGCCTTCAACAATGAAACTTAATAAACCAGACAGATATTATTATGCACAGCTTGAATACATGCATGAATACGCTTAGTTCTATGCAGCATTCTAAAAAAACAAATCTTCCAACACAGAAATTCAAGTTTTATTTATTAGACTACAAAAGTGGCCAAAGTTTGATCATTTTGCTCCTGTGTTTTGCTCCTTTGCTCCAATGTTAAAAGGTTTGTGTTTTTTCTGCACTTCATTACTTCATAGTGCCATAAATTTGCTTTTTCTGAAACTAATTTTAATAATTTGACTAATTAACAAAACTTTACTCATGACCCATATACACCTTTCACCAGAACTTATCTATACAATCTTCAACAACAAAGAAGAAAAATACTATTTTACTCAAAGACTGAACACCCAGGAAGGAACGACTGAAAAAATAGGGAACAAAACACTTCAATGCATGACTCCTTTTCTATTCTTAAACTTCCTACTAACAGCATTAAGGCAGCTGACTATTGTCCTAAGGACATCCACCCTGTCCTGCCAATACGCTCTGTTTATACAAGGCAGTCACTTGACATGTTTTAATACATAAGCTCTTCTGTTTACCTAAGGTTTCACTTTAAGGTTTAGGATTCCCTTAGTTCTGGGGCTAACAGCCCTGGGAAGACGCCAGCCTGGACAGAGCCAAATTAATAATTACTTCCAGAACAATACTGCGGACACTGCTATCTTAATTCACTTGAAGCTGTCTATCCTGGGTATTTTCTCTTTTCCATTGTTTCCTTTCCTGCCAGTTTCTCCTTTAAAATGTCCTCGTTATCAGGCATATCAGCATTAAATACAAACTCAAGTCACATGTGGTATTTGTTAAAATAAGAACAACCCACACTTCCTTATATTCACATACATTATTAGCACGTATACCAGACAAGTTTTGAAACAACGTTTTCTATATCATTCACTATTCAAATGAAACATTGTTTTCAAAAATTTTAAAATAGATTCCAAAATACAGATTTTAAAGCAATTTTACACGAAATAAAGTTCAAACACCATGGTAACCACAATTCCAAATTCAGTCTCAGATGTAAGATAAAATATTTATACAGCGAAATTTACTTTTAAATTTTTCTTTGAGGGCAGAAAGATATAATTCTAGAATACAAAACAGCACCAACACTCCACTCTTGTTCAGATTTCAGACTGATACCCTTCTTTGTACTTTGCTTTTGCAATAGAATGTACTTTGCTTTAAACTCCATTTGCTACATGACGCATCCCGGATTGTCTCTCTTGAGTAATCAGCCAGGAGGGACCTGGGGCTAGTTACAAATTTCCCAATAAGAACAAAGACATTCTGAGTTTTGACACAGATAGAAACTTTGGACAAGGGCCAACACAGCTGTAAGGAGCACTGGACCTGCACAATGCATCGGGGTCAACAAAAAGTAATGAGGAAGACCACCCCATCTTCATCCCCACAACCCTCGGCGACCACCACCAGGAGGCCCCGCACAGCTGCAGATGGGAGGAACCTAATTAGCATGAGACATGAGGACAGGTCATGAATATGTATAAGCAAGTTTTGAAATCTTGTGAACATGCATTAATTGATGGTGTACAAGGAAGTGAGCCACTATGCTTGGGGCACATGTCTCTGGAGGGGATACCCCCCCTGCGCCCGGGGCTGAATAAACGTACCTGCTTTACAGTCCTACAGATTGTGGAGTCTTTGTTCTGCAAGTCAAGACAGTCTGGTCACTACCACTTCTCTGGACTGGAATAACCACATAATATTTAACTGATTTCAACAATTCTCTTTATTTTACTGTATTTTTTTTATTACAACTCTGAGAAAATAACACTATGGTACATACTCTGCCCTTCCTTCAGTTGCTCAAACTGAAGCACCTGGCACAATTTGAGATACCAAAGGACGCCTCACCTGTCCTAAAGCTGCCAGCGCAGCAGAATGCAAATCTCTCGTGGGATTCTGTCTTATCTGCAAGCTTTTCATGGATGTCTCAGATGTGAGGGGAATTCACCTTCGGATTAAGATACCTCAATTTTGATGTTTACTGGAAATGTAAGGATTTGATTCAGTTACCTAAATAGAGCAGTTTTACTACTACCCGAGATGTCAGACACTGTGTCTAGTCTCCAGCTGCCACTCTGAAGGGCAGAGGTCTCCCACAGGCCCTGTGTCTCACCCGCACCTGTCAGATCTAGTCACTTCTCTGATTCACAGGACATCTAAGACAGCACTGGACCATCTTCAGCTAAATTAACCGATCCAACCCTAGATCCCTTAGAGACAAGAAAATAGCTCAGCTGTGTTAAGTGGACATTCAGCTGAATCTCCCCCCATTCCACAGATGGCATTAACTAGATCTCCATCAACTGTAATGAGTGCCTAGAGCTTATCTTGCCTGTAGATACATGAATGTAGGTGCCTTAGTAAAGAACTGCACCCAAATGTTACACGTAGCAAGAAAAATATCATCCCAAATTACTGATTCTGCAAGGCAGAATGTGAATGTGTCATCCTCACTTTGCAGATTGTCCCAGCATCTGAAATTGTTATACTGGTGGGCTTTCTGAGACTAAATTACTTCCAGGACCTGATCTCTAAAAGAAAGAGAAAAAAAAAAAACCCCAAAGAAAAACAGGGTGAAGACATCCTGTGACATAAAACATGATGAAATATTGGTTTAAAAGTGCAAATCTGAGAGAACAATGACAGAGGACTACAGTTAATCCAATTTAGAGGCAGGCAGAGTCTGGACAGGCCATGCTGTATTAACAGACTGCCTGCCACCTCATTCAGCAGGAAATGGACATCTGAAATGTATCATAAGAAAGGCGTTGATAGCACATAGATCTAGTGGTATGGTTCAGAGTTTAATTAAAACAGTGGCCTGTTACTTCTTTTGAGTTGTCAGTTATTAAAAAAAAAAATAACAATTTGGGTTTTTTCCTATTTATTTCAGTACTTTACCAAATTAAAAAAAAAATCACCCTCCTTTTGTGATACAAAGCAAAATATATTTCAGATGGAAAATGTTCTTCCAGCATTACTATATTCAGCCTGATTTCTGCTCAGGGTTTCAAAATTATCTCATCTACAAAGTCCTCATAATCCAGCTGAAGCTGAAGTAACATCTACTTCAGGACATTAATACCCACAGTCAAATTCACACTCAGTTTCCTAATATTTCAATTAATCTTAAGATATATTGCACAGCAGTCCTTCTAAGTACTCTTTTGTAAAGCAACAGTATGTCCCTGAGAGCATGATGACTTCAGTTCATTTTTCATTCTCAAGTTATATCAGAGACCTACATCCCCTTAGTATAACAGATGGCAACTTTGGACAGCACCTCACCTCCAATCCTTATATGGGAACCACTAGATTCAGAAATTTCTTTTCTCTGCTTCTGGGGCTAGAAACTCTAGCTACACTGAGCATAAAATGAACTCTTCCCAGTTTAGTCTATTTCTTTCCAGTGCTCTGCATTATGTTTCATATACCAAGAGAAAGAAGTTCTAATACAGTCTTCACAGTCTTTGTAATAGAAGAGGGAAAAATGTTCATTTCCCTGTTCAATTTACAGAGAAAAGAACCTTACTTTACCTTTGCACTACAGAGAAATACCACACCATTTTCTTCTAAGGAAAAACGTGTTTCTAGCAGCAGGGTGTTCTCCAGGCTAACTTAATGCCTCAGAATACCGGCATTGCAATTCCTTGGTCTCCTAGATACTCAAAATTCATGACACTTTAATACGATTGTGGTAGCACAGAACTTGAGTTATCTGTCTCCAGTATAACAGTTCTTGAAAGAGAGAAGCCAACACTCCAGACACAAGCAACAGATACAGGACACAGTCTGACTTCAGACGAGCTGGTAAACATCCAAGACAGACATTTTGACAGGTAGGAAATACACTTCATGTATTTTTCAATCATCAGTCATGATGCAATGTCCTGTATTTTACCTTGACTTGAACAAAAATTATCGGTGCCGATCAGTTTTAATATACTAAAGACAGATTGGCAAATTTATGCAAGACTTATAAAATATGATTGTTCTTAATTTTAGCAACACACTGCAAGTGAAATATAATTTTCTTCCCATCTCTACCCCAAGAAACTGGCAAGTTCACAGTGATTACAGAAAACAAAACCAAATATGTTTATACAGTTCAAAATGAAACTTTTTAAAAAATCTATTTTCTCATCTTAAAAAAAAAAAAGATAATACACTTGCTAACCAAAGAGTGAAAAGTCCTTGGCAAAACCTATTCCCATTTAACTCCTTTTTGACTTCTCAGAGCAATACAGATTATTGAGAGCTTTTACAGCATCCTGTTCAAATTATCTGTCAATTTTTAGTACCTCCCGTTCTATCTTTCAGGTACTGTCGTAAAGAAGATTTTATTCAAAGCTTCAGTTCCCAGCCTACTCAGCTCTGACAGCACTTTCCTAGACCCATTACCACATGCAGCACGGACATTGAAAAGTGCATCCCTCTCCTAAACATCCTGGGACTGGTTTGGATACAGATTTGCCAGAATTCTAGTCAGTTCAGACAGATATAAATTAAGTACTCATGCCATGCTTCCTCTTCCAGATACTACACAAATCTTGGCATAAATACTACCAGGCAGCAGACAGCATAATACAACTACATCTGTAGAAACATAAGCACAGACACTTAGGCTGTATTTTTCCAATTTTGAGTGTTTAAGACTATTTCTAAACTATATTTAACAAACTTTATAATGTAAATAAAAATGGATAATTATACTTTCAGAAATATTTTAGAAATGTAACTTTTAAGGATCTCTTAACATGGGCAGATGCAATGTTGAAAACTACTTATATAAATATACATATTGTGCATGTACATTTCAACAGACCTGAAAAGATCCAGGAAAAAAAGAATATATATTTCAATATGTAAATTTGGTGGATTTTCTGTTCCCTTGTGCCACCCTGTGTATTCTCCTGGTTTGTTTCTATTTCAGAGGCCCTTAACTCCTTTAGATCCTGTCATCCCAGCCTTTCTGGCACATGGACAAGCACTGCAAAAAAAATATGCTGCAGACAGCATTATATCTTGCACATATTGCCCATTGACAAATTGAACAGCTTGAAATTTCAGATCTCCAATACAACATCAGCAGCTTTAAGCAAGCATAAACTCCACAGCTTCCGGACGGTTCCTCTGATGTGCAAACACTGAGATTAACCCTGCCTGCACAAGCCAGGAAGCCCAAACAACACAAAAGGGTGAGGCTCCTTCATTCTCATTTTGTGTGTGTATTCCACAGCCACTGTAATAACACACAACAGAACAGGCTATCCCTTCAGCCACTGTCTGCAAGGAATGACTTCTAACTTGTGTTGATGGTTTCCAGGCAGTCAATGGAAGCAAGCATACTGTTACAAGCATCCTACTCTACGAATTAACTGATTCTGAAGATGCAATTTAAATCAAAATTGCCTTATATTTATTTTCTTTTCCAGTATTTTCAACCTTTATTTTTATTTTCTCCAATAAAGAGTAGGACCGATTGTCTTGCATTCCTTCCAACTGAAAGAGTCTATTTTATTCTATCATTTGAAGCTCTTCTCTAACACCCCATTTCTCTGTTACCTGCTTCCAACACAAAACTGACCTTAGCTCATTGTAGTTATAAATAACCCATATGGACAACTCTGTGGCCATCAGTAGCATTATGGCTTTAGAAAGATTAGCAGAAGCTTCTGTAAAGCAAGATGTTCCTTTCACCATTTCACATTACTCATGAAAAAAGTCTGGAACCAGGCACAAATGTTTCCTGCCTAAGGAAATTAGAACCTAAAATATAGCAAAACTAAAACCATGTTGGAGGGTGTGCATGTAAGGGAAGAGGGGTGAAAAATCAGGAAACTAGGAGAGATATCGTATGTGTTTTGCTTTGTAAATCATCCTTTCAAATTGTAGCCGTTCTGAATCATTTATTAAGTAACACAGAACAACTGAGGTTTGAAGGAGGAAGCAGCAAACATGGCAGCTTAAAGAAATAGGGTGGAAAGAATCACCTAAAATGCACTCAAGAGCAAAAGCAGAAAAAAGTCATGACAGTAATATGAAAGCTGTTTTGTGAAGAATGGAGAGAGAAAGTGTACAATGAGGGATGTAGTCTCATGATGTGAAGGTGTACAAACCGACAGCAGGAAAAAGGACAAATGAAAGGGATTTGACATTATCAGCATATCTCAGTTTATACCTATTAACTACATACAACAGGGTCAACAACCTCTCTGGCCCCGAGACCAGCTGTCACACACAACTCACATCTGTCCAGCTAAACTCTTCTAACCAAGGAAAATGCTTTTCCTGAATAGTGCCTTGCTTGTGGTAAACTCTGAACCCTGACCAGGCCCTGTCTGAGATAATTCCAGTTGGACTGCCCCAAAACCATACAAAGAAATATCCCACAAATTTAACAGAGAGAGCAAAAGTGCCAGTCCTTGTTCCTGAGTCCTCATCCTGTTTCATCTACTACTACAGATACAGCCTTTGTGTAAGAACAGGCAGGGGATTAAGAAGAATGGGTACTCTAATTCCCTCACCACTCTTCCACATCTTACACCCACTCCCTAGCAGAGATGCATCCCAGTTCACTTTAAAGAGAGGTTTCAGATCCTTCCATCCAAGCCTCATGCCTCTGCCAGTACATCAGGCAAACATGATCCAGTGCATGGTGGTGGTCATGAACCATTGATCATCAACTTGCTTAGTCATTTCCATCTGAGAAAGGGACAGTAAAATACTTTTCTCCTGATCTGACAGCACTTTTTCCACCAATCTTATACAGATTTAAAAGAATATATAAAGTACTCTGTGACAGAGAGTCATCTTGATTTATTTGTTGCTAGGTATGCAGCACTTACAGAAAATTAAAGGCAAGCCTCAGTTTTTGATTAAATGCCTTATAAAGTTAATTAGTTTCATGGGATGACTATAGTGCATAATTATTTCATTTTATAGGTCTTTAATGCACTCCTTAATTTTACAATTTTCTGCTTGTTTTATGATTTTTTGGAAAGTGTAAAAGGATATAATTAATTTTCCAGAATACCTCACTAAGGCATGTCTTCAACCACTGCAACAACCTCCCAGGGACATGGCAGAGTTCCCATCACTGGAAGTTTTCAGGATGTCATTGGACAAGGTGTTAGATAATCTCATTGAGGCTCTCTTTCCCATGAAATGTTAGACCAGATAATCTTTTGAGGTCCCTTCCAACCTGGGATGTTCTATGATTCTTTAATTTTCCTGCAAACTTGTTCATAATTCAGGGCAAGCCAGTCATACAACGGTTAATTGCATTTTGTACTTCACCGGTTCTTGAAAGTAAAAGGACTAAATGCACCAATTGCTTCTGGTAGAATTAATGTTTTCATATCTCATCCTTACCAAGCAACATATTCTGACAATATGTTATAATTATTTTTTGTTATGACTTGGTTGCATAAACACAACGGGTCCCTTAGTACTTTATCCTGCACTAAATATCCATAGCAAATGATAGCCTCCTGTCCAAAAAGCCTTACCCATTAAGCCAGCTACCCAAATGTAAGTGCATCTGACTGTATCACATTTATAATCTGGAGTTTCATACAGCTCTGAACAGCTGTTCGTAATCAGAAGCTACACATACATGGAAATTTTGCCCTTGTGCAGCCCCCTTTTTCATCAAAATCAGTAGTGTTCATTAACTCTGGCCCTACCGCTACTTCAGAAGCGGATGACCTCTGATTGTTTTCAGCATAAGCAGTTTTTAAACCATACCTAAGTTATGCTCCTTCCCCTCTGTCGCTATTCATTTTCTTTGCAGCCTATGAAGAATCTCAAAGGCTTTATGAAAATCAACATTATGTCTGGCAGGTAACCTTTACATACTTTGCCTACTTTTTTTTTCCCCCCTCAAAGAACTCCAGCAGGCTGAAAAAGCACAACCTTCCTTAAGAGGAACTCTTGATACTTTCACCCCACCATCCTATACAAATGTACTATTCTGTATTGAATTATAAACTTCACCTGAAATTCTCAAGAAACTTCCTGGACTGTAACTCAGTCTCCCCCCTGCTCTCACAAGGACAGTTCCACAGTAGTGATGCTGAAGTCTTCTGCAACAACTACTGGTTAAGAGGGAAAAAAAAGGTATTTAGAGGAACATTATCCAGATCTAATTCACTTCTACTTTATGTCATATGGGTTATTCTATGGAGATAAATAATACATTATTTAATCAGACGTTTTATGAAATAAGGATTTTGATTCTCACTTTAGGGAAACACAGAAAGTGGATGTGAAACAAAGTATACAACTAGAAAGCTGTATTTTGTGTGTGTGTGTGTATATATATAGTTATATCACCAATACAATCTCCCATGAAAGATTGATAATTACTTTGTAAAAAATCAGGGAATTATTTAAAACAAAAAGGAAAGCATATATACCAACAACTGACCTTAAACTATCTCAAAATATATTCTCAAAGTTGTTTATTCAGTGCAACATCACGGTAGTTTTCAAAGGTGTCATTCAAACATCAGGCTTAAACCTGGCATTGATTCCTCGATAGAAAACACGAAGCTTATGCTCAGACCTTATTTTCCTTTAAGTACTTGATGGGCTGAAGCCCATGTTTAACTTAGAAGTAGCACTCCAGCTTTTTTGCTCATTTGTTTGTTTATACTGGCATCTCGCTGGCCTATTGACATGAGAGAAAGCGTTTTGGAGCAGATGAAAAACACCTCTGAAGATCCTAGAAGATTAAGGAACACTAGCTTTCCCTGGAAGTCATTCTTGAAAATGTTAGCGTGGGGAAAATGAGTTGAAGCAGCACAAAAGAGATACAAGCTGTCAGTTTTACCTCCAAGCAAACTAACACATGTGACTACTGGGGAGGAATTGTTTAGGATCAAAAATCTGCAATACTGACTACTGAACTATACTACCCCTGTGTATACCATCTGCTATGCTATCTTTATATAGAACTTATTTGGTGTGGGCTTTTTAGGAGCTGTTTGGCTAACCGTTTCTCCATTGTTTTTTTACACATATACATACACAAAAAGACATGTATGTGTACACACACTCTAGTATTTCCACACTATTTCCAGAACAAATGGGGGAAATTAAGGCAAAAAGAAAATAACTGGCTTACTTTAGAAAAAGCAAGCAACAGCTGACCATGTGGAGAACACACACTGACAGCCCCCTCCTGTGTCCACAGCAGTGTAAAACTGAATGCCTGCATAAGTGAGTAAAGCTTTAGGAACAGAAATAGGAAGAAAAACTTGGAGAGCAGGTGGACAAGATGGAAGTATCCGTTTTATCTAACTGGGTTGGTTTTTATATACATTTTTATTATTCGTTACTACTACTGTATCTAACTGCATTCAGAATTCCATGATTTTTTTTGTAGGTTGTGATGAGGAACAAAGACAACAGCTTGCTCACTAGAGTCAGTTTCTGTTTGTAGTTATCTATGAGCCTATTTCTATGGCAAATCTGGTCTCTGAGCTACACTGACACTTACTTGCTTCTAAATGATGATGGTATTCCAAGTTTCTTGATTGCTTGACATTGCCAATAGAGAGTCCAGATTGACAGAAGAGTTGCAAAGACATGTGAAGCATTCTCACTCACTGACTTGAAGATAAGCATAAACCAGAAGTATATCTCAAATAGTTTCTCAGTCACTGATAATTGTAAATGAACATAAACACGCAGGGTCAACACTGGAAAAGGACGTTGTGGAGGGAGCAGGGGGCTAACAGCATCTTCAGAACAGCAAATCTGTTTCCATTTTAACTCATAACATTAAAAAAATTGTGAACTTAATTCTCAAAATTTCAAACAAATGTGTTTGTAAAGTAAATGTAGTTCTATTTGGGTAGAAAAATAATCTTGAATACTTCATCTATGTTAGTTCAATATTATAATTTTGCTTATTCATCTACTTTATACTGTAATTTGCTGTTTTTAAATATATGAAAGATGACCCCTTAAAAGAATACGATTATGAAAACCCAAGAATTCATAGGTACATGTTTGTCCTCATGGAAGAAATCTAGATTTACTAGCAATGTGTTTTGGAAATGGTCCTCTTCATTTGTTTTAAAATTCTTGGCACCATAAACCAAGTCACACTTTTAGATTAAGTTGAAATTTAAGGAAACACTGCTACACACATTTCAGACTTGCACAAAGGGATGCTAAAGCTAGTAACAGATAACATCAAGACACCCAGGGTAATGAGTGTCTTTTTTATTTCAGCCTTTGTTTAAAAAAGTTGCTTTGATTAGATGATTAACACAATAAAATTATCTTAAGAAGTGAGAGATCTTGCAGTAGTTTTGGATTAAAGACTACTTACATCAATCAGATGTTTTCAGATTGGTTGAACCTCATGGAGTTTATATTAAGCTCCTATAGGTAAGACATGGAACAAAGATCAACCAAACAATCCTGACTAAAGCTGTAAGTGCTCCACATAAGGCACTTCTCTCTCTGCACTATGGTCCAGGAATCGCCTATCAGTCATACCAAGTCTTTCTAGTCAAGATTAACATCTTTGTATCGCTTTTTCAGCTGTCAGCAGGACCTCTGCAAGTGGGACGAAAGAGACTGCAATTGCTTTGTGGCAGCTGGTAAAAAAAGAGAAGGAAAGAGAAGAGAAGAGAAGGGAAGCAAGGAGACAGTGGTAGAAGCCTCCAGCGAAGAAAAAGGAGGAAAAGAACATACCTAATGCAACACGGAGGACTTATCAAAGGGTTAGGAGACATGACTGTAAAGGACTTGGAAAACTGGCTGAGATAGCGCTAATACAGGTTAGCAAATATTTCTAAAAATTCAAGATGAGATTTCAAAAGACTGAAAAAGCTAAAATACTACCAATCTTCAAAAGGAAAGAATAAAAAATAAAACAAAATAATAAATTAATAGTAGACATGATAAAAATATTTGTAAACATTAGGAAGATACTAAACAACTGCTAACACAGGCATATTACAATTCATGGCATGTCTGCTTTTATAACAAACAGTTTAAAATTTCTAAAGATCTTTGAAATTTGTTCAGCTTTTCAGACCAAGTATCTTTAAGATGAACAACATTCATTTCTACTGAATATAAAATCATTCTTGCACCAACAATACTCTACAAGGCTATGGTATGTCATACTTTCAATGGGATGTCAAAATCAGTTCCTTCTACTGAATTTGTACAGCTGTTCTTTTCCACTGGTAAAACCAAAGGAGCGGTTTAACAAAACTAAACTTAGAACAACGCCCTGAAGATGAGACAAAACGCATAACAAGAGCTAGGAATTAATTTCGTGTACTTGAAAAAGGGCCCTTTCAAGTATACACACAGATTTAAGTTGAAATTGGATGCACAGAAGACATCCAGACCTTTTGGGCACTCTATGAAGCTTTCAGTACCACAGTTAAATTTGAAAGAAGACTGTAGAGTATAAAAAAGTTTAAAGTTTCGTCCTTTCAAATCCTATTTTTCCTCTTAATCCCTTATAACGTAATCTCAGAATTACAGTTTTCCACTATCTGGGTGGACTTAGAGATGATCTGATAGGGACTTTCCAGGATGAAGATCAAAGAAAGCTTTATACTATAGTTTGTAAAACATAAACCAGACATTTGACTCATTCAAAATGCAATTATCTTTTAGACTGCTATGAATATGGTCTTATAGCTGGTATCCTTTAAAAGCTCAGGTTCAGAAGCCCATATTTATTGGTGTCATTGAGATAATTGCATTTGATTTTCTTTGCTGGCTGTAAGAACTTCCAGTAGCAATTTTATTATCTGACCTAAATGTATAAATGATTAGCAAAACGTGACTTGGCAAGTGGAAGTTTAAACACTGCCTGCAGCCCATCGTGCCTTAAAAGACATAATATATTTTTAAAATAAAACTCTAGAGCTGAAATGCTGGCCTCCTTCCTGCAGGGAAGAACTCCAGCATAAGATTGTCAGGAAAAAAATGAAAGACACTGAATATGAAGACACTTATGCCAATCAGGAACGGGCACCCAGCTGGCAAATACAATCATCACTAGAGATTAATGCAACTCCAACCTGCATTAGTTTTAATATGAAACTATTTTTCAAGCTTCTGCATTAGGTTAACATTTAGCCTTCCTGAACCTGGAGATGGAGTTCCTGTGTCAAATTAAAAGACTTCAACAACACTGATCTCATTGTAAGCAAAAAATTATACGCTGGAAGAGAGCAGAGAGCCCCAAGATGAGGCATCCACAACATGGAATTGGCAAACGGGGACACTCCTCACTTCTGCAGCATTGTTCATCATCTCAACAGGTAAAGCAGCTGCAGTCACTCAGTGTTACAGGTCTTGGTAAAGCTTACGCCATACCCTCTCTGCATCCAGCCATATATATTTGTAAGGGAGTCCTAAACGGCATTTGTCAGAGCCAGTACTGCTTTACCTGGTCTGCAGACTTGCAGGAGTAGTTCACCTTCACTCTGCATGTAACGAGCACCCTCTTTACAGTGCACACAGTAGTGCACAGATCTCTCAGAATTTAATACTCAAGATGTTAACTCATAATGGTGTTACAGTTTTTGACCTGTCATTTCCCTCACTTCCCTTCTGTGTTGCTCACTAAGTCCCAAACTCTGCTGCCCAACATTCCTACACACTCTGATTTACCATTTGTTGTGAAAGAAAAAAAACGGTTTCACGGTATTGCAACACAGAATTTTATTAGAGGGTATCTCATTTTGATCTGCCTATTCCATGAACAAATATATTTCCTATAAATCTTTCATACCTTCCTGTCATTCCAAAGGGATAATGTTCTGTTTGTATTTTGCTTACTGTTTATTCTTCATTCCACAAAAAACATCGGTTCTTCAAAACAGCTCTCTGGTATCCACAAAAACTCCTGAAACAGTTAACATTGTAGCCTTGCTCCCACGTAAAAAGAGAAGAGTATACCCTACACAATTCATGGTAAACAGACAGCTTTTGGCTGATACAGAGTTATGAAGTTTTTTGGTTTTTTTACTTAAACAAAAAGCAAGTGATTCACAGGTTACATTTCAAGATAAGACCAGATACTGTATAAAAAACAGAACTACATAAAAAAATATGGTGACACCACTGGCAAAACTATCAAAGAAAATTAGAAGATATAATGCAGGAAATCAAATGCTAACAAAATAATTCCAAAGGAGGCTACTAGCTGAATCCAGACTACTTGACTGAAACAAATTAGTACTAAAAAAAATCCAGAAAAAAAATCATAGCAAAAGGAGAAAACACTAGGAAAACAATAAAAAAAAGCTACAGGAAGTTAAATGTTTACTGTGGAAGTAGCATTTTTAACTACTAGACAGAGATGTATTATTAAACACTCGCAAGGAACAGGTTGTGTCAAATAAAGTGCAGACAGACTGCTGCTGTTCTACTTGTCATACTAATCTTCCTAACTCCATTAACCACACAGATCATCGACAAGAAAAAAGAGTCTACTCACTTATCTCGACAATATTTGCACGTGCTCTCCATATTCTTCTTACTTAATATATTCACATTTGGAATCCATGTAAGGGTAGCAGTATTCAATTCAAGATTAAGGCAATTTAAATTAAGACTCAAACATTTGGTCCAATACCATTTAACACCCCATGGATGACAGGACAGAGTGCTCCCTCAGCAAGCCTGCCAATGACACACAAGCAGGAGGAGTGACTGATCCACCAAAGGGTTGTGCTGCCATTCAGAGAGACCTCACCAGCCCGGGGAAACGCATCAATACAAACCTCACAGTTCAACAGAGGGAAATGCTGCGTCCCACACATGGAAAAACTCCATGCACCAGTACAAGTTGCAGGCCAAACAGCTGGAAAGCAGCTTCACAAAACAGGACCTACCGGTTGTAACAGACACCAAGCTGACCGTGAGCCAGCAACCTGCCCTTGTTGCAAAGGTCAACAGCCTCCGGGGCTGCATTAGGAGGAACGTTGCCAGCAGGTTGACACAATCCTTCCCCTCTGCTCATCACTGGTGAGGCCACATCTGGAGTGTGGTGTCCTGTTCTGGGCTATCCAGCACAAGGGAGACACAGACATACTGGAGAGTCCAACAAAGCGCCACAAGGATGACCTCGCATATGAGGAAAGTCAGAGAGCTGGGACTGTTTAGCCTGGAGATGACAAGGTTCACAGGGGATCTCATAAATGCCTATAATATGGTCCCAGGCTTTTCACAGTGGTATCCAATGTGGGAGGGATTCTGTGGGAAGCTTCCACGGAGGATAAAGCAGCTGTCCAGTGCTGGGAGTTTTTCCAAGAACATTCTCCCGGAAGCACAAAAACAGTTCATCCGCCTTTAAAGGTAAGGGAAGTAGGTGGAGCAAGAGACACCCTTGGCTTACCTGAGAGCTTCTGAATCTTCTGAAAACCAAAAGAGAAGTATACCAGAGACAGAAAAGTGGATGAATACCCACTGGGAACTACAGGGGCATTGCCAGGGCGTGCAGAGATGCAGTGAGAAAAGCAAAAGCTCATCTCAAATTAAAACTAGCCAAAGATGCCAAAAACTATAAAAAGCAGTTCTTCAGGTACATAAAGAACAAGCAGGAAAATACTGGGCCACCATTAAACAGAAGAGGTGAATTAGTCACCAACAATGCTGAAAAAGCAGCAGTTCCCAACACTTCACCTTTGTCTTTACCAGCACTGTTGGGCCCCAGGCCTTGGGAACAAAAATGCAGCTTGATGCAAACCCTGACCCACTATGAAGAGATGGATGTGAACTATTACAGGAGCTTGACCTCTACAAATCAATGGGCCCTCAAGTTATCCACCCGAGGGTGTTAAGAGAGCTGGCTGATGCTGCTGCAAGGCCACTCTCCATAATCTTTGAGAAGTAATGGAGATTAGGGGATGTTCCAGAAGACGGAAAGAAGGCTAATGTCACCCCCATCTAGAAGAAGGGCTTAAAGGAGGATCCAGGAAGTTATAGGCTCAACCCTATTTCAGGCCCTGGGGAAGTTATGGAACAAATCCTCCTGGGGACTAACATAAGTCATACGAAGCATGGGACTGAGAAAAGCAAGAGAGATTCACCAAGGGCAAATCGTGCATGGCAAACCTG
Organism: Pterocles orientalis; assembly: GCA_011057875.1. Taxonomy (NCBI): domain Eukaryota; kingdom Metazoa; phylum Chordata; class Aves; order Pterocliformes; family Pteroclidae; genus Pterocles; species Pterocles orientalis. The sequence goes on from WKFP01013916.1 coordinate 59,323, forward strand.
ATTGCCTTCTACAACAAAGTAACCTGCTCGGCTGATGTGGGACGAGTGGTGGACGTTATCTACCTGGATTTCTCCAAGGCTTTTGATCCATTTTCCCACAGCCTCCTCCTAGAGAAGCTGACGCATTACAATCTAGACAAGGGGTCTGTGTGGCAGGTGAGAAACTGGCTGACAGGCTGCACCCAGAGGGTGGTGGTAAACAGCTCCTTTTCAAACTGGCAACCTGTCATAAGTCAGGTCTCCCAGGGATCAATATTGGGGCCAACACTGTTTAATATCTTCATAAGTGGTCTGGATAACAGGATCAAGTGTACCCTGATGAAGTGTATCATTTGCCAATGAGACCGAACAGAGTGGGGAAGTGGACACTCTAGACGGGAGAGCCACCCTGCAGGAAGACCTGGATAGGCTGGAAGAGTGGGCTAACAAGAACCTTCTGAAGTTCAACAAAGACAAATGTAAGGTCTTGCACCTGGGAAAACATAGTCCAGGGTGCAGCACAGGCTGGGATCTACCTGGCTGGGGAGCAGGTCTGTGGAAAGGGACCTGGGGGTTCTGGTGGACAGCAAGCTCAATGTGAGTGACAAAGGAAGCCAACAGGACGCTGGGTTGCGTCAACAAGGGCAACAGCAGCAGAAACAAAGTCGTCATTATCCCACTCAGTGCTTGTCAGGCCACACCTGGAACACTGTGTTCAGTTTTGGTCCCCACTATACAAAAAAGATGTGGACAGGCTGGAGAGGGTCCAGAGAAGGGCCACAAAGATGATCAAAGGACTGGGAAGCCTGCCATATGAAGAAGGGTAGAGAGAACTGGGTTTGTTCAGCCTTGAGAAGAGAAGACGTGGGGGAGACCTGTATCACCATATTCCAGTATTTAAAGGGTGGCTATGAAGAAGATGGGAGATTCTCTTCTTACAAGGAGTCACATGGAAAAAATTATGGGTAATAGGTACATGTTACTCCTGGGGAAATTCTGATCAGACACAAAAAGAAATTTTTTCACAATGAGAACAATCAGCCATTGGAATAATCTCCCCAGGGAAGTGACAGATTCCCCAACATTGGACACTTTTAAGATTCAGCTGGACAGGGTGCTGAGCCATCTTGTCTAGACTGTGCTTCTACCAAGAAAGGTTGGATCAGATGAGGTTGAGGTCCTTTCCAACCTGGTATTCTATGATTCTATGATCCAGTGACAGACAGGACAAAAAGCAGCCAGCAAAAATCCAAATAAAGGAAATGCCATTTAAACATAAAACACTTTTTTTCTACCCGAGCCATTAAACTTTTTTACCTTTTATTCTTTTGAATCAGGTGGTCTTCACACAGAGTTCTGTGTTTTATGTATATTTTGCCATTCTGTATGAGACTGTTAAATAATAAAAAATGGGACACTAAAGGCTAAAGGTGATTTTTTTTTTCCTCCCCATAACCTCCAGACCTTGTGAAGACCACCTGAAACCAACCATTTATGCAGAGTTAACTCAATTTGCCTTAACAGTATCATTTTTTCATCGCCATTATCACTGTACCACTACAGTACAGCAAAGAACTGCATTCCTTATTGATGCAGTTTGGTTTCTAGAACTATAACTTGGTACTTGCCTTTTCATCCTGTATTATATGACTGAAGACTTCTCCCTATTTCACATTTTGCACAGTTCTAGAAGAAAAGTGATGCCAAACATAATGGAAAGTGAGCACCCAAGCATGAAAAGCATGGCCTTGACATTAGTATACAGTCAGCTTCCATTCTTCTGCACAAGCTCTGCACTACATATTTAAAGATAGAATATTGTTGCCACGATCATGCTCCTAGCTTGAGCATCAACAGCAAATGTTCTAATAAAACAATGCTGAACTCTTAGAGAAGACCATGTTTTCAGAGTCTGGGGGGAAAAAAAGAAAATATTCGTTATCTACTGTCAAAACAAAAATCCCACCGAGGCAGACAAAGCCTTTCTTCAAAGGGAGCTGTGTAGCGGCCCTACCACATCAATGACAAAGACATGCACGTGGCAGTCTCGTGCTGAAAGATTCCCAGCTGGGTCCTCAGTAAATCTTCACTGTCTCACCCTTTTCCACAGAAAGAGCAAGGAGCGGTAGCAAAATAACAGGAACAGGTATTATAGAACATGCACCTAATAAAAGAGTTAATAAAAAATAAAACCTTCTATTAGGGAGAAAGCTGGAATATTAAGGTGTGATTAACGGACAATAACATAACACATAACAGTGTGACACCACCTCTAGGTATATCATTTAACTTATAAAGGAGAGGAATTAATGACAGCAAAGTAAGATTTTTCAAGAACAGTGTAGTTGTGACTTTTGTTAAGCAGCAAAAAAGTCATGTCAGGTGTATACCTGTGTGACATGCTCCTGCGTGCTGATAAAATGCTAACAGTGGTATAAGATGCATTTTCAGAACTCCTCCTGCTGTTGATGCAAATATTTTTTCCCTTGAAGCTTCCATCACATTACAGTAAAATATACATGTAAAAACTTTCCTGTTTTTGCAGCCTTATTGGAACCCTATTTTTGGCCTTAGATTTTGCTGCTGCTGCTATCTTATCTTTTGTAGTCTTTTTATGACTGTAAGCAGCAATACGAGGATCGCTCCTCCCCTACTCAACTTTCTCACCTCACTTTTTATTCTCTTGCAATGCATTTCAGCTATGTTGGGGTTTTTTTACTTCCTACGTGACTGTACTCTCACACTAGCTTCCCTTCAAATTATTTCAAGCTTAATTCTCGAGCTTGTCTCCTATCCCTCTTATGTCCAGTCTCCTCTGTTATCCCAACCAGTGGCAGCTGTTCAATGATAACTCAGCCTGTCCCCCTATTGTCATTCTGCATCTTTGACTACAAATCTAGTGATTTGAGGTTTTGCAGATTTTTCTTTAAATATTGTTTATTCACACAATTCAATTCACATGGACTTACTTGCTCTTCAGGGCATTCATTCAACCGAGCTCTGGTGCCTTAGACCCAGACTGGTTCTCCCTCTCCAAAAACTTCTCCTTCCTCAAAAGGAAACTGATATTATCCAGCCCAGTGTTCACCCTTTTCCCACTGTCCTGCCAATCTGTTATCAGTCTACTTTGCTGCAAATCCATAAACTAATTATTTGAATACATCAGTGTTTATTTAACTTGAACAAAAAAAACCCCATGATGTTGGTTTTAACGTAGTACATTTGATAAGCATGAAGGCTGCTACTACATTTTTTCTTAATTTTATGAGGATGTGAAATTAGTACGTCTCAAAAATAGAAGCAAGAGGAGTGATAAAAGACTGATTAAGATACACATTTTACAACTTAATGTGTTTGACATTTATTGAAGTCAAAATAGAAGGTGCGGGTGCACAAAAGGTAGAATAAAGTCAGACGTGGGCAGAAGCAGCTTGCTATTTAAGAAACAAAGAAATGCCTAGAAAAAGATTACTGTGTTGCACGAAGTACACTAGGAATTACTGGATTATATTCTTTCGTAAAGAAAAAACAGTGCAGTCTAGATCCTATTGTGAAGGCAGGAAGGCCTTCCTACTCAGGCCAGGATGCAGTGGTTATCAGTTGGTACACTTGCAGAGATAACCAACAACTTCCAAATACATTAGTGGAGAGAACAGTTGGAGAGATGATGGGCTCAATATTAAACTGGAAAAGACCAAGGATTACCAAAGCAAACAGAGTTATTATGGATGGCAATGGAAAGCATCTTTATGGAAATGTCCACAGGGGAAGAGCTCAACAGAACTCAACCTTTGAATAAGCAGGTAATGTGAACAGAGCAACACTGGGGCAGGAGGCATCTCCAGAACAGACTCCAAACTTTAGACGGTCTCAAACCTGATCTTCTCCTACAGCTGGCGGTTCTTCCTTCTCCCAGTCACCGCCTTTGCCTTCTGCAACTTGGGCAGTGTGGCTCGAGCTCTTGCCAGTGAAGACTGAGGTAAAGAACTCGTTAAGTACCTCAGCCTTCTCCATATCCTGGGTAGACAGGTCTCCCGGTTTCTTCCAGAGGGGGCCCACATTTTCCCTAGTCCTCCTTTTATTGATGACATACCTATAGAAGTTTTTCCTGTTACCTGTAACATCCTTGGCCATATTTAATTCTGTTTGGTTTCCTAACCTGACCTCTGGCTTCACAGACAGTTTCTCTGTGTTCTCCCCAGCCTACCTGTCCTTGCTTCCACCCTTTGCAGTTGTCCTGTTTTTTTCTCAAAGTGACTGCAATATCATCATGATAGGTGAATATTTGTATTCCTGCCTGCTTAAATACTGATACATCCTCTCATCCTACAAGACTCCTAATTGTAGACATCTAAATTCATTTAACCAAGATTAGCTAACACCCGAAAATTATTTTTTAAAGGTCTCCATCAAATTGTTACCATAAAATGGTGCTGCTTTTCTTTCCTAATAACTACTGCTCAGAGTAAGATCATTATCTTGGCAGTACTGCGACATGCCTCTGGACCAAACATCCTTTCCTAGTCCATGCACCTCAGGCTATAAAGATTTAAATCACGAGAGACGGGGAAGTTTTAGAATTCAGAGGTCATGAGCTTGTAATGGCATTTATGCTACTAGGCATTCAAATGAGGGACTCAATTCCAGAGGGCATTTTGTCAGCCAGATCATAAAGTACCTTATGGAATACAATAAGCAACAGAGATGACTCACAAGTTAGACAATTTTACCTTGATTCACTCATTTTTTCCATGGAAAGAATTGGATAGTGAGCTGCTGTCTGGATTGAAAGCTCCTAGGACAAACACATGATAACACTGAAATTTGTAATGGTTGAAATTATAACCCTCAATAACGAATTAATGAACAAAACTAGTCTTAAAAAAAGTATCCAAAACTTCACAGCTTGGCAACTGATCAGCTGAAAAACTTTAGTCTAGCAAAACCTAAAACCGTGTTGATGTCATGCAAACTGTAGCTGAAAGCAGAAGCAATATAATGCAGATACTCAGCATGTTCAGAGATGAGAGAATTTACTTTTACTGAGCAGTGCTGTGTTATTTCAAAAAATTTTTACACGCAACAAACCATAACAGAAGAATTCTTTAATTTTCCAACTTAGGGATACAAAATCATTACTTTATACTATTTTTGTTAAGCTTTGGGAAAGGCTGGGTAGTAGCCACCTGTGCAATAGAATCAGGAGTCAAGAATGTATTTTTGGAGACCACTTAAGAAAACATGTCAATTTCAATTGAGTAGCAAATAGAAAAAAAAACACGCTCAAAACAACTTATTCACTACTTCTCATTCACACACTATATTTTCTACCCAAATTCCAGTACTTGATGGAGTGTTCCTCGATGGACAGCTGTTTGAGGCAGTCCGTATCACAATACAGTGAAAAAAAAACAAAAAAAATGCACTTAAGACTGAATAATAAATGACCAGACAGATACTGCAAATTTAAATTGTGCGGTGCATCTGTACTGTAATACATAATATTCAGATGACTGCACACTGTACAGTGCAATCCCCTTATGACCAGATTCTGAATCCATAACAGTATTGTCAGATTCAGACTAGTCTAATTTAGAAAAGCCTTACTCTTTCTAAAATCAAATAATCTAACATATAATAACTAATATTCCAATATATGTAATAATTAACTATGCATAGGGAAAAAAATGCTGCATCCTATAAATTACCCTTGATCGTTCTATTCCATTCCTTCCTACTGGTGTCTAGTACTACTTGTTACGAGGAGATTCCTTCTTTTGCCATAAAAAGCAGTTAAAACAATACAGAAATACATCAAAGCAATAATCAAAGAAATAAGTCATTATAATAGACAAAAAAAAAAGCTTTCCTTGTAGTCCTGAACCTTAGAAGGAACTTTAGCCTATACATTCCCAGCAATGGAAGGCTGAGGCCCGTGGAAGTAGTGTATGTGATAAAAGACACCTGGTCATCTGCCACTGGGCAGCTACACTACATAATGAAAGCAATGGGATAACAGGCAAATCCTTTATCTCCTGTGAAAAGAACATCCTGAAGAAGGAGGAAATAGACTGAGACTCAGGAGATCTATGAGCAGTTCCCAGTCTGATTGCTGATTTCCTCTAAGACCTTGTGCAAGTAATTTAATCTCAGTGCCTCAACTCTTCACCTCTAAAATTCCAATGCGTTTTTCTTTTTAATTTATCAAAAAATATGCACGACAAATACCTATACAGATGCAGAGATAAGCACAGTGGTATGTCTGTATTTAAGAATTGCAGCTGTACAAAACCAAAACCTGTGTGTTTTTATATAAATATATATATTTATATACATATGTTTATATATACACTGGCCAAAACAACACTAGGGCCCAAGAGGATGACCTTTATTCCTTTCCTCATATTTTAGCCAAATTAAGGACTAGTCTACAATTTCTGCAAACAGGACTAGTCCACAGCTTATGCAAACTTGTAATGATCTCAAAAACCTTTTTGTAACATTTAGCTGCAATTAATGTACCTTGTATTTCAATGTATAAACATTTTTCTCTGTTTTGCTGTTAGACAAATAGACTCAAAGCAAATGGTATAATAATCATAGAATGAAAGAGACCTTCCAAGGTCATCAGCACAGTCTTTCTTCATGCACAAACCCTATATATGCTGCTAAAACACCCAGTTGTAAGCTTCTTCCTTACTGCACAGTAGTGCCATCTGACAAGTTTGACACAACAGACACCAGACAACCAGCTCTTCACCACCTTTCCTCCTCGGGAATTTTAGTGGCATCTCTTAGAAAAGGTTACGTTTTTTCCTATTAGTTTTACGACAAAGCTTCAGGTTTCCTTATCTGTATCTTCTGTTCTGAGCTAAGCAACATCTGAACTCATTATTTTTACTTGACATTTATTATCTTCTTAAATACTGTCATACTTAATTCCACCACTCCTGGACTCTGATAGAACTCAGTGCTTTCTATAATGTGAGAAGAATATCAAACAATTTTGAAGTAGGCTTTTTTCCCATAAAATGTTGGTGAGGTCACAGCCATCAGAACCCCTCTTCAGAAGCTCCTGACATTTTTAATAGTTTTCATTCAGCTCAAGCAAAGGAAACATGAAGCTGCTAGAAACAAAGAAGAATACTAAATTCCAGTTAGATTTTTCTACATTGTTTAAAATAAGATTGACAATGTAGAACAAGGTGAATGTTATCTAAGGACGTAGAACACATTTTTCAACAGTAGGAAGACTAACCATCACAGTGTGATATATGTGAAACTGATTTGTGTCAGTATGAGACAATGTTGCCATTGTCAGAAGTTAATTGTTAAGTGTTAAACAGTCTAAGGGCCCTTGTATAATTGAAATGAGATTGTTAAGAGTTGTTTTATGTTTTATAGTTCACTTGTTATTGTTACTTACCTGCTATTGAGCGAGCCTGAGAAAAGCGAATGAAGGAATATTACAGCAACCCCTAGACCAAGCCACTAAACTAAGAAGCTAAACCCCTAGACAAGAGAGCAAGAGCCACAGAAAAATCTGGAAGGAAAGAAACATGAGCTTGAGGGCATCAGCAAGGACTGAAAAGTCACACTTTGATTGGACATTAACCCTGAACACCGATTGGACCTTAACTCTGGACACTGATTGGACCTTATGTAACACTGCTGATTGGTCAGTTTGGACCAATTCGGATCAGAACTGGAATGGTGTCACTTGGTATCATCAGTTGATTGGTGATTTTTTGATCCTCTCGCTGATTGGTTAAGCCCTGTTATGTAACACCAAGGCTATAAAAGTGGGTCAGTGAAGCACTCAGTGTGCGTTTTGTGGAGCGGTGACTCCAGCGCACCAAGGGCCCGTTTGCCTGTCTCGATTCGCAAATAAATTTTGATTTGAACTTATGTCCGCTTGATACTTGAATCATTCATAACAATAGCATAAGAGAAACTGAAATTCGAATATGGGGAAAGATGCTCAGAAAAAGACTGTCTGAATATTGGGTTTCAATTGAACAGCTTGAATCTGGCACATAAACAAATCTACACACTTGTAGCTACAAGAAGGTGCTCTATAGAAAAAATAAACCTCACATGGGAGGTGACCAGAGGTTAAATAGAAAGACCGTCAACTTAGATGCTGCAAACAAGGTACAAAACCAAGGTACAATACAACCACCAGTGTCTCCAAGGAAGATCAATTTTTATGAGGCTGAGGACAATAAAATTTAGATAAACTACAGAAATCCTCAAAGACTTGGAACAACCCTGGAAAGAGCCAAGGAGACTTGAGAAGACTTGAGAAACAAACATATGATGTTCGGGAGAAAAATTATCACAGTAAATTGAACAGATCACTGTAAGTAAGAGATAATATCTAAGCTGTGTGCCTCACAAGACAAATGGAAAGGTACAAAGGTGCCTTGGGATAGTGAACTGTGTAACAAAATCCTACCTCACCCAGCCATCTGAAGCAACCAGTGATGACCGCTCCTGTCCGAAGTACACAACAAGCAACTCCAAATACAGAGTAATGAGAAAAGAGATTATGTAGTGAAACAATCTCAACTTTTTAAGTATTATGGAATAAACATGACCAAAATGACTACATGACTTCTTCATCTCAAAGACTACTGAAGCAGCAGTTCAAGGGCCAACGGCTTCTGTATTTTGGGTGCAATGAAACAAAGTGTTACTATACATAAACAAAATTCAATAGGAGACACAAACATCAAACCAGATGTTCTCATGGCAATTTGAGCTAAAAGTAACCATAAATCAGTCTGGAAAGATCTGGCAGTTAGAAGTCTTTAGAACTTGAGGAAAAACACAACGGAGCAAATCCATAAATAATGTAGTCTCACACAAAACTCCTACTGCCGGTGTTACTGAAGAAAAGAATGCTTATCACAAGATGGCTGCCAGAATAAATTTTTAGCTGCTACATTAAGGGGAAGCCCTTTAAGGATTTCAGGTAAAGCCCTCTGTAGAAAAAAATATTTTGGTCCAAGTTCCCAAGATCACAATTTCTCAAAAAAACATGCTAAAAGGCATACATGAACATCACCATGATTACAGATTAAGAAACATCTATTAAAATTTATCAGACTAATATTTGTATTGAGGAAAACCATAGAGGCTTGTAGCACATGTAAAAAAAAAGTCAAACAGAAGGAAAAGCCCTTATTGTTGTCATACGAAAAGTCATCTCTCTGGAATACTATGTGCAAAATTTTGATTATGTTGATCAGAGGGGAGTGGAAGGGGAGCAGGAGAAATCAAACTGTAAAGCTGTAAGGCTCTTTTTTTTTTTCTAGATGATTGTTCTCCCTTTCATGAAATAACTTCATGAGAAGATGCTACTACACATAATATGATCCTGCATATCAATTCTATTAGTTTATTCATCTACTGTATCTGACATAAGATGTTCCGTTCATATGTTCAAGCCATGGTTCAGTGACTGTATTTAACAAATGTATAGGGAAGTGTGGCTTAAGGCACATCTCAAATAATCAATATGCCCAACTTAGAAAAGCGAAAAAATAATGTTAAAATAAAAACAAGCCTCTTAATGTTTCTGGAGTTTGATTCTGATCCACAGCCACCACTGTCAAAGAGTGGTACAAATCATGAACAAAACGTCAGCAGGTAACAATTCAACAAGAACTGTTAGCATTAGGGCTCACGCTGCCAGAAACTAATGCAGGAATCTATCTCTCAGGATTTTAATTTATATAAGGAACAAAAAGCGAATGAACACCACAATCTGACTTCCAGTGCTACATGTGGCCAATATTTCATTTAAGCCAAACTGCTTAAGTCTGTCCTTTCGAACCTGGGAGCAAGTCCCTGCTCTGGTCTTGATCCAGGTCAATGCTGGAACAAGACTACAACACACAGCATTGCTTCTCTCTGTGACAAATCTTTGTTTCCTTGAGAAACAAAAGCATGTGAGAGGGAAGAGAGCAGCACTATACCCCAAGAGGTAGGCTGACCCACACAACGAGGGGAAATAAAACTGCAGTCTCTGACAGCTACAGCATAGCCTGGTAAGCAACATGGGGAAAAAAACCACAATCTTATTGCATTGTATCTTTTCCTAATTTTCACTCTACTTCTTTGTTTTAAATCAGTAAAGGAACCTGAATTGCCCTTTACTACTGCAAGTGGATAAGCCACCCAGAAAATGCCTTACCCAGAAAAGGCTTAAAATAAATAAATTGTAACATAACTTTCCAATGTTTTATGAATTGTGCATATATTTTTAATGACGTATTTATTACATGAGAAAGTTAACCTTCACTGAAGGTGCAATGTCTCAGAGTCATTCCCATTGTTTTCTTTTTACCATGCAAGTCAGTAAGAAGCAAAAACCAATAGTATAGCAGAGCAGTCCTACCTCAGAATTGCCAGTCCCCCTTTTTAACCCACTGCTCTATACAACCTTTTCACTATTTGCAGTTTGAAGCTGGTTTTCTGATCTCAGAATTTTTCATTTCAGTGTATGGATACTACAGAAGTTACTTTTAAAGACAGAGGATAATTTGCTGCCTGTGAATTGATGCTCACGTCACTGTGACGGCTGCTGCCTTCTACTCAGCTGCCAAGTCCACAATCAAACATTTCTTAATATGATGTCAGCATATCTAACCTTTCTTTTGTGAAAGCCCATGCAGCTGGATAAAGTGTTCACCATCATCTCATTCTTGGCCTGGGAAAGTATTAATTCATGGCATGGCAGTACTCATGTACTTTGAGCCACATTTCTGGCAGATTCATGACATTTAATTTGGGGAATACATCAGAATACTTGGAAATTCCAGCACCTGAGTAAGTTTATCTCTATGGATGTAAAACATACCAGAGTCACCATTTCTGGAACAGTCAGCTTTGAAGTATGCATCACCATCAGAATGCTATCTTCTTTTCAAAGGAGTATTTGCAGCATTACATTGAATTACCCGTGCACTGGGGTATAGACACAGGGTTATGGCCTACAAACATGAATAATCAAATGATGGAAGTGAAGATTTTTTCCATAAGATAGGGCACTACTCTACTGCTATTGTATTAAATACACCATTATTTTTAGGTAGAAAAATATTTCTATATTTAGTAACTACTTACCTGCTTGTATGGATACAAATACATAAAAGTTCACGTTCACAGCTCATAACACTACTACACTCCAATCCAGAGACAGAAGGCTCTATGATGTAAAACAAGAAGGAAATTCCGTATGCAAAACTTCAATCTGTTCACTACCTTTTAAAATAAAAAGCATAAACAAACTATTAACTGGCTGGCTACAGTATTCCAAAAGGACTGTAAATGCTGTTACTACAAGGAAGATCTCAGTTGCTGTTTATTATAAAATTGGGCGCATCTCTGCAAAACAATTGTTATGTTTAATTACTGCATAATTTAATACATACATATGTATGGCAGACACCTATAGTGTTTTTCTAAACACACGAAATACAGCAGTATCAAAATACGTAATTGTTCACAAAAGCTTTTCAGAAAGACTTGAACCTCATTTTAATTTTTCTTAAATAACCAACAGCATTTTATTAGTAGCTACTTTTATCTATCCATTTTAACAGAATAAAACTTAATTAAAAGCCTTCAGAAGTCCTTAATAAAAGTTCAGTATTTCTAGCTTTCATCAGTTTCTTAGAGATAAAGTAACTTAACATTTTACACCTGTTAAACCAGAATTTAATTCTTAACTTTTAATTTTCTTCTTGATACCCTTTTCTGTACTACTACTCACTTCTCCACTTCCCTTACAATCTTCCATTATTTTTCTTTTTCCACCTTTTCTGTATTTTCTGTTCCTTTTCCTCCCTTTCTCTCCATCCTAATTTTTCATTATTTACAAAAAAAACCCTTTAAAGGCTGTGAGAAGAGACAGAGAGGAACTGTAAAGAACTGGAAAGCTGCAGACAAAAGTTGGTATTAGCTTCTAATTATTTTCTATCTATCTCCAACTCAGGACTTCTCAGTGTTTGGATGGATGCAGAATCACATCAAGCTCATGCTTTGTGTCTAAACGAAGCTCGTCCATTTCCACTTTCTGATTAAGAGATCTCCTTCCACTTCCACAAGAAACATTTAGGTAGTTGACAGTACAAACATTCTTTATTTAAAAAAGCGTCATGTTGGTCTTTGTAGCAGTGAAAAAAACTTAGTCTTCCCTTCTCCCTCCCAACTGAAGTATCATTTCAGATTATTCATACGCCTTGGGGCAGCAAGAGCATTTTCATGCTGGAACAGATGCTTTGTGTATTCTAACGAGCTGGTACTGTATGAACACCTTTTTGTCATGCACAACTCAGCATAAACTATTGGATATCCAGGTTACCTTGCAGTTTAGCCTTCCAGAAAAAAAGAGTAACAAAACAGGTAACATGAACACCTGTTTTCCCACATTCCCTGTTGACCTACCGACCCCTTGGCTTTTCCACTGATCACCAAAACACTTCTTACAAGATTTTGCACAAACTGTTAGTGTTTACACTGAACTATTTGCAGCAAGCAAAGAACAAACTACTAAAAATAGTAGCAACACAGCATCTGGAGAAACCCTAACAAACAAAACAGAATAAACTACAGGACATTCTGCAATCGTGTATTTACAGAGACAGAACAATCTTCTTGTTAAATAGAAGCGTGTAGGATAAGGAAAAAGAGCCCACGTAACACAAGAATTGAGCATGGCAGATTACCCAGCAATGACTTTGGAGCATAACAATGAAGGGATATATTATTCATATATTTACCTTAATCTGCTAGTATAAGGAGGAAGTTCTTTTCAATTTTAAAATGGGTTAAAGTAAAGCCCAGTAGTTTGCATACAAATATGGATGAAATAATTGCAAACGTGTATCTGTAGCTAAATCTATTGATAGTTCTACAATCCTATGGACACACCAGGATAATAAACACCATTTACTAAAATTAACTCTCAATATTCCTGTTGAACAGCTATCTGAAGACAGAGAGGGAGAAAGGTCTCTCGGAATTCTCCTTCACTTTGTCATTCCTTCATTTACCCTTCAAATGTCAACACAAAAGCCAGTAAGTCACTTAAGAGTTTGTCGCTGCTCATGTTCAGCAGAACTGAGGAGAAATCAGTTTAAGTTGCAAATTGCAAAGTCAGGGAGCCAGCTCCACAGCTGCAGCAAATCATCATAGTCCTAAGTATTTAGGAAAAACAGTCTCACTCTTTCCCCAGCGAGAACTCAGGCTCTGACCCCAAAGGATATGTGGCACAACCCCCAGACAACACCAAGAAGTTCTTACTGCAATCTCAAAAAAAAGACGAAATGCAAGAAGCAAATTTGCTTAGAAATACTCTGAAAAATCAGCAATATGAGCCTACACTATCAGAAATACAGAGCATTAAAACTTACGTTGTGAGAGCTGAGAAGGTAACTCCAAATTTTTTAACACTGAAAAGCCATTTTCAAAACATACACACCCAGTCCCTGATTTCATGGCAAGTTCCTTAACTTCAAGCATTTGAAAGACAGCTTTGAAACGTAAATTTGAATCCTAGGCAGCATTAAAGCAGAAGAATATGCAAAGAGAGGATTTGTTTTACTTCTCCAGTAAGTTTTACATCTCCTAGGAAAACTGCTTTTCCTCTTATTCATCCAGGCGCTCTTTAGAAGCTGATGGATTATGAGCCAGGGGCTTTGATCTCTTACTTTTGTTTTTGCTTAAGACATACCTGCCTTCATCAGTTAGCAAATCTAAACTGCTTCTGCTGTAAAAGTAGAATTCTTTTCCTTCCAGATCCAAAGCAGAGCTAAAAGGAAGACTGCAGATTTTAATAAATCTTTTACAGACCAGCATAAAGTATTGCTTTTTCCAACAGTTACATCAGTTCCCAGAATTCAAAGTATTTTATAAATCAAAAGCTATTGAGGTTTACATCTTTCAGTGTAACCTTTACAACAAGAAATAGATGCTAGAGCATCTGATGAACATTTCAGCAGGTGCAGAGAAATCCAAAGGCAGCAGTGACCAGCCCTGTCTTTTATAGGCTTTGGATCATCCTAACCCAAGAAGAACAAACAGGAATGCCCATTACTAGCTGAGCATTTCAAGTTTTAAAGATGCCTTTGGTTATATCACATACAGTCATATACGACCATCAAAATTTGTATCAATGTATTTAAACATGGATGATCTTCAGTATTACCCTATTAGCATTATTACGAGTTTCACTTGATAAATGTTTTAGTATTCAAACTAAAAAATTCAATTTTAACAGAAAAACTTGTGAAATCAGAAACAGGTGTAAGAAGTTATTCCAGGAGTTTTTTAGGGGCTGCGGAGGTTTTCAAGCCTCTGAAAGTCTTAGATAATTTTTCTTCATATTTTTATTAGTTCAAGTCCTTTTTAGGATAAAGAAATAGCTGTACTCATTTCCAGCAGGATTCTAATTAAAATGTGACAGGATTTACAGAGGACTGTAATAACCAGGATTATTTTTGCCTGCAAACTTAAAAAGAATAATTTTGTATTAAAAGTAATAAGAATAACACACATTTCTTATAAAGTTCTTCTCACTTAGAGATCTCAAAGATTAAAATGAAATTCAGCATTAGTCTGCATCTTACAGCTGAAAGCTTTAGAAGGTATTCATTGAAGGTATACAGTATAAGGATGAAACAAGTCAAAATTTCATGTACTACGCACCTCAGTCCTTTACCCAAGTGCCAAAGTTTTTCATTTCTCTGGTCAGACTGCATAGTCCTTATTTGTTTGTACTTTACACACTTAATTTTTAAGAAGTGTCCACTTCCTCACTCTGTTGCAGTGCACTGGTACAACCCCGTACCCATCCAACAACTGAAAAATACAAGGTGAACAAAAGAGGAACGCATACCCTCACATTGCTTAGGCACAATCAGCCTGCAAAACAACATATTTTTTCTATCATGCATGCTTTATTAACACCTCAAATTCCTGAGGAAAACACTGATATTATTTCTTTATTCTCAAAGAAAAACACGTATTCTGAGATAAACTGTGATGACTCCGAATTTTCCTTCAAATTCAGCAGTTTGTTGGAGAAAAGAGATTTAAATTGATACAGTGAAAATCTGGTTTTTGAAAAGGCATTTTTACCCTGAACTGAAGTACGCGCTAACTGCGGTGACCTTGAAGGTCAAGAAAACCCTGTTTCATCTAGGCAGTACATTTAACCTACGGTACAGCTGCAAGGCACAGAAAGGTGTGATGCATGCCTATTTTAATAAAGCTTAGAGAGGAACTACCAAACAGCTAGACGTAGGTGTTCTAAAGTAAGACCCAACACATCGCATACTTTGAGTTGGAAACCCGTATCCTCAGATGTCATGGAGGAACCATCATCGCTTGGCAGGCTGAGTGGATGTTCAGCCTTTCTAATGCACTGGTCACTACTGATCATATCAGATCTTCTAGACTATTAAATAGCGCAGCATGCTATAGCAAATCTGGTTGTCAGTATATGTTGTCTGCATATTGCTTAAAGGAGAAAAGCACGCATCCAACGCAGAAGAATGTATCTGATGTATCTGTTGGGCCAGACTAGCCCTTTCCGAGATGGTGCTCAGATGAGATGCTCTATTTTGGATGTGGAGCCCAATCATGCCACCTCCTGGTTAGGAATGGCCACTCTATTCTACACATTACACAGGTGTTCAGTGCTTTTGGGAAGTTAACAGTTGACTGGGATTTTCTACCCAGCTATCCTTTCTCTTGGTACTGACTGCAAATATTATCAATTTTTCAAATCCTTGAGCTTAAAAATATCTACTTGGAGGCATAAAGGAAGAGCCAAACGATTACAGAAGTTGTTCCCTGAATAAATACACCAAGCAGAATAAGTATGAAAGAAATTTACTAAAAGAATTCCCAGAACAAATAAAAACCACTCTTCTCCTTCCAAGGAAAACACTGATGTTGCCAAAAAATGAGTGCATTCTGTGTTGATGAGGCTATGGCCATCCAGATAAGCCTCAGCAAGTGCCTTTGACCTTCCCTTAAACAGTTGGTACTAAATTCTTCTGTTCGTACTGAACTGCACCTCGAGCAGCTCCACCAATTCAAACAGCACCATTTAAAGAGTGAAGCACTATTTTTTTTTTTAAACAAGGCTATCAGAATCTAACCTTCAGTTATTGCATTTATATTGTTCCCTCTTTGCAAAAGAATTTAGTGTGTTTCAAAGTACGTTTTCTAAGATCACAGATCAAATGGTCCTAAGCTGCTTCTGATGTCCGAAAGAGAGAGGTTTTTGTTTTTTGTTGTTTTTTTTAATCACATCTATCTTTTTTTTTCTCCTCTTAAGGAAGCCTAGCTTTTATGACTGACAACTTACAGTCAATATAAACACTTATAAAGGCTGCTTTGTTACACTCATTCTAACATTTCATAGAATTTTGTTTTCCCTAAATCCAATTATCACCTGGGATTCATCTGCATTACAACTCGCAAAGCAAAAGCGCTTCCTAAGATGGTCAAACCACAATAAAAAAAACCTACTGACCTTTACAAAAAAATTAAAAAGCAAAACTCATCACTCAGTTCTAAAACATGCAGTATATTCTACTGATTTTCAGGATCACAAGGATATTAGCTGCATCAGACAACACATTATACTTGTATAAGGACTGCCTGGTAGCCCATAATGGCACCAGAAAGACTGCTATTAACTCTAGTGAGTTGTGAACCAAGTTCATAATGCCCAGCACATCGCTGCTTTATAGAAATCATAAGTACCTTGTATTCACCTAGAGCGTGCAATGATGCTACTGCTTTTTTATTTAAAAAGATCCAGGTGATTGATACATAAAACTAGTTTCTAATGAAACCAATATATCTAAAACACATGCTCGAAACATTAATGTGTTCCCTGAATCAATCTTCCAGTTATTTACACTGCACTTCTTGGGACAGCAAAGTAAACAATGATTAATACAAACTATTTTGTGACCACAGATTCCTTCTCACCTGATGTAAACAGGAAAAAAAAAGAAAGAATAAGCAGAAAAATGACTGCTTACAGATTAATATTAATGTTCAAATTTACATTAAAATTTTACATTCATCTTATTTTAATACAAAGGCTTGTTTGGACAGAGTAAGGTAATAAATTTGCAAATATATTTTCACAGTTAGTTTTCAATGGAAAATTTTATAAAAATTAAAAATTATCAGAGGCCTGACTCTAGGAGGTCACAAGCTTGACCAGCAGCCTTTCACATCTTGGGCTAAGGATATGATTGTCATGTTATATATCGCCAAGTACTTTTCACACAGCAACCTTATTATTGCCCTAGGTTTTTCATAGAAACAGTTACGAACAGTTATATACAGTTACAAACAAAATCTGCCTCCTTATAGCAAAAGCAAATCAACCTCCAAGAGTCCAAAGAAATCCAAAACCCACATAAGCCAATACTTTAGTTGAAACCCTGAACATAAGACAAAATAAATCTGCATTACACCAACAGTTTTCAGACCAGCTAGAACAATTATTGCAGGCTTGAAGGAAAGACTGCACTAACACTCACTGAGTGTAAAGGCTGAGTAATTATATACCTTTTGAATAATCATGTCCTGTCCTACAAGGAATTTTATGACACTGAGCTATATGAGCCTAACTGACATGATTGGAGGTTTAAGAAACTCATGTAATGCCACGTGGAATAATCTAGAGACTTAATTCAAGATTGAAGTTAAAGGCCTAATTCTCATTGCCTTCAGAATGCCAATTCAAAGTCTGAGGTCAATTGTACTGTCATTACATAGAGAGAAATTAGCTACCTCATTACCCAAGTAATGCCAGTATTTCCATGGGGAGACGTGCTCTTATTTTGGCCAGCTCTTTCCAACACGTCTCTTTCCTTCACGTTTATATTACAAAGCACATAGGTGGCTTCAATAACATAGTATGTAAGATATTCCAAAACCACGCACATATATAAAATGTGCTTATCTACAGTATATAGACAATTAGCTGACACTTCAGCTTATTAAAAATAATGCTGATGTAAAACAAGTTTTGAACTACCAAACAGTTCCAGCCAGTTGTAGCTTTCTATGTCATCCAAACCTTCACAGCTGAAGTCACATATTTATTTTTATATTCGTAATCACAGACACCTTACACAAAGCAATAAATATTTACATACATGCAAAAATAACACACATAAGCAGCTCATTAGCTGTCATGGTAGGTATTAGCACTCGAACAGAGAGGCTCTCAGTTCTCACTGGAAATTTACACTGTGCTGTGGCATAAGCACAAGTTAGGTAAAAAAGGTACCGCTCAAGAACACATTCTTCACTTGTGACGTTCTTCATCTGACCAAGCGTTATCTGACCTCATACATTGATCAGAACATCTCCTTACTAGAAGCAGTGCAATCTTACCTAAGAAAATAACAACCTGCAACCAGTTTACAATAAAATCATTTGAAACTATCCAAGAAACAGTGTGATTCTTCCAGCTCTTATAACAGCCTTGTATACAAAATAGTTCAGTCAACACAGAAAAGCCAACAGATGGAAATTCACCTGTTCTTTAGAGTTCAGCTACCTATTACAGTTAAAAGAGGTCTTTTTTGTTGCTGACTAGATTATATTATCAGAATTAATATGTTCAAGGCATTTTGCAGAAGTTTGAATAAGCTAACACAGACTGAAGTAACTATCACCAGTTCTTCACAAGTTCTTCTAACAGATGACTTATAAATGTTTTTTCCATTTCTAATAGTGTAATAATCACATAGGAGCTACTTCTATATGAAGCAGGTAATGACCCAGGAGGAAATAAAGTATCTTCTGATCAAGGCATTAGATCAGTCATTTAGAAAGTGTGTTCATTTTCAGAATCCACCACAGATTCCCTCGGTGATCTTTAGAGAAATTACAGGGTACATGCCTTCACACTTTGTATATAAGAAGCGCTGGTACCTTTTTCCTCAATTTTTCTTTTTGTGTTGTTTGGTAAGTATGCAAATACTCTGTCACAGGAAAGGTCCCTTTTCTGTGGGTTTCACCGCACATTGCACCATGGGGGCTCTAACCCAGATAAGGGCTAAAGTAAATAATTCCTATTTATCCCTCAGTGGTGAGAAGTAAATAGCTACTGATTCGAGTATGTATCTGACACAGGTCAACCTGTAGGATGCAGACCTATGTATTAAAAACATAAGTAATCCGCTGCTTTTAAAATAAGTTACACACACCAAAATGCACAAACAAACAAAAAAAATCAAGCAAACAAAACCTATATTAATGTGGAAAAACACGAGGTCCTATCTTTACAAGTCAATTCTGTGTCATAAATCAAAACTGTATTTCTGGAATGCTGATCACTTGTGTGCCCTTCTGCAGTTTCACACAGCAGCATGTCTCTTCTCAACCTCAGGTTCTAGCAACTGACATAAAAAAATCACAGCACTTTCCAGTCAGAGTGAATGCTTAAGGCTCTCGACTCTGAAGCAAAAACCTTCAAATCTACACTAACACATTTTACACAAAAATCTACTGGCAATCAAAAAAGCTTAGCACACCATAAAAATAACACCTGGCTGCTACTGTTATGTATGCAGCTGATCATACATTATATTCTAAAAAACAGAAACCCAGGGTCTGGAAGCATTGCTTCATTGCAGATGCATCCTAGAAATACAGTATTCCGGAGATCCTTGCACAACTGTCCCCTGTTCTTCTGACACTCAGAAAAGAATTCAGCCAGTTCTATACATTTCCTTTCTACATATACCCAGCAGTAAGCAGTCCATTAATTCTTGCTTCCTTAAGTAGCTATACACTTACCTTGATGAAAGTGTTTTAACAGTCATCATATGCCACTCTAAAACGAATCTCTAGAAAGCTTCACAGATGGTGTTTTGAAGGATAATGCCAGGTACCTGGTGTGAATCTGACATCAGCATTCCCTACAGCAACTCACCTTCATCTTTTAGAAATCCACTAAAATATACACAACCTTAGTTACACTAAGAAGGAATGAGAAATCTAACCATTTATTCACTCTCACAATTGCACAAGATGCAATTTCCACAGGGACCTGACACCTAGAAACACTTATTTTTTTCTCCTCTTTTTAACTTTACTTCGCACGCTTTCGATTTTGTCCTTCATGCTTTTTCTTTCTTTCCCATGCATATACGGACACTCTCAGCAGATACCTCCCCCCTCTGGGAAAAGATCGAACTGCAAGGTGCAAAAAACAGCCCTCTAAGAAACGAGGACTTTGTTTATTGCATGCTTATTAAAAAAAAAAAAAAAAACGTAAAAAGTAGCATGGCTGCCTCTTCAGCAGCAAGGTAGCTATGACAAAAGTGTACGAAATGTGTCAGTATTCATACTGAATTTCCAAGCTATCGAACAGGAGCACTGTAGCACAGCCTGGACACGGTATCTGCATTCACAGTCAATAACACGTATATTAAGGAAAGACAACATAAAGGCTGCTGACAGAGAAAGACACTTACTGTTAGCATTGTAAGTTCTACTTAGTTATGATTTTCCCTAAGACATAACAGAACTTTGGAAATTATTCACCACCTCTGGACATGAGTTTACTTGAATTTGTGACTCTCTCAAGAGCTTAACCATACATTTCTTTGCCTTAGGCTCATTTAGGAGCTTGATAGGTTCTCTCGTCTATGCATTGTTCTTTACTACTTCTTTTTGCCATTAGGTTCCAAGTTTAACAGAGATTTTTAAAATGAGTATTATATACCCCAGAAGAAACAGAAGTATAAGGAGAACTTGGTGGCTTACACTTCAGCAGAAGTTGAAATG
Source organism: Pterocles orientalis (assembly GCA_011057875.1). Lineage (NCBI taxonomy): Eukaryota > Metazoa > Chordata > Aves > Pterocliformes > Pteroclidae > Pterocles > Pterocles orientalis. The sequence goes on from WKFP01013916.1 coordinate 80,149, forward strand.
CTGTACCACGAGGCCTACACTCAGTAACTATATTGAGCAGTTATTAAAAGACAGACTAAATTATAAACTTTTCAAACAATCTCCGGTAGCACTAACTCAACCAAAGCAAGGAAGGCAGAATAAATTACAAGGAATAACAGAACGCTACAAGCAGTATATTCTGGATCATCACACAAAACCGAGAAAGTCACCAAGTCCTGGGTGAAACAGTGTCGATGAGATCGATAAGCCACATCCAACCAATGCCCGACACTGCGCACTCCACTGACACAGTGCCACACTAACGACACAGCCGTGTCACCCCCTGCACCTTCTTACTGGAGCACGGGAGGGGAGATACAGCCCCTTCAATGAGAAACCAGCGGCTGTCTTTGCGTAAACAAAACGAGGAGCCGCGGAGCCCTCCCGCAGAGCCCAGCCAGCCGCAGCAGAGGCGATGCCCCTCGCACACACCGTCGGGCGGCATTTCCCCGGGCGGGGGCAGAGGCTCCGCTGCAGCCGGCGGCCCGCTCCCGTCAGGCGGGCTCCGGCGGAGCGGGGCTCTGAGGCGCACACGGACCGCCACTGCCCGGCTCCGCGCCTCCCCACGGCCACGCGGGGCCAAGCGCCCACTCGGCGGGGCGGGCACCCGCGGGCCGTTCCGGCGCCCGGGCTGGTGGGGGGAGCGCGGCCGCACCGCCGCCGCCCGGCCCGACGCCCGCGGACACCGAGTTCCCTCGCTGACGCCCAGCCGGGACCGTGCAGCGCTCACCGGGAGGGCGGCCCCCGCCCCGCGCACCGCTCCGGGCTGGGGGAGCGGCGGGGTCGCGGCGCCCCACGGCGGCTGTTGGGCCGCGGCGGGCGGGAGCGGAGCCTTACCGTCGGCCAGGAGGCGCATCGCATGAACAAAGGAGGGATCCAGGCTGTCCTTCTCTGCCATCAGCTCGGGCAGGTACTTCTCCTGCTCCATCGCCTCGGGGCCGCGGCGCCTGGGCTCGTCGGGGCGGGCTGCGCGGGGGCCGGCTCGCTCCGCGCCACCGGCCGCCTCCTTGTCGCCCGCCCCCCTCGGCGCCCCGCGGCTCGCAGGTGCGCCGCACCGCCTCGCCGGCACCGCCACTCCCGCGGCGGGGCGCTGCCCTCGGCGGCCCCGGCACCGCCTTCTCCTGCCCCTCGCGCGGGCTGGGGCGTGCGCGGGTCGGCGCGTGCCACTGTCCGCGCGCCTCCCGCGTCCTTTCAGCCCTCCGCCCCTCCCTCCCTCCCTCCCACCAGTGAGCGACCCTCTCCCACCGGCGGCCTTAACTAGGGAGGCGGGGCGAGGCGCGCTCCGCCCCCCCACTGCTCTCATTGGTGGCTGCGCACGGCCGGGCGGGGGCCCACGCGCGAGACTCACCGCGCCATTGGCTGTCGCCAGGCGGGAGGCCCCGGCCGGCCGGCGGGCCCGGGGTGGGGCGGGGAGCGCGCGTGAAGGATAGCGTCCGTGCGCGCGTGCAGCTCCGAGGGCGCGTGCCTCTGTGTGCCTGTTCCTGCGTGTCCGTGGGAGCGTGAGCACGTGCCAGCACATGCGATGGGCGTGTCTGTGCGCGTCGGCCGCGGTTTGGGACGGGACAGTGTGAGCGTGTGTGGCCGTGTCGGCGTGTTGCGGTGCACGCGCGAGCGTGTGCGCGCGTGGGGTGTGCGGGAGCGGGTGGCGTCTGCGTGCGTCGCGGCTGTGTGTGCGGCTGGGCGCGTGGGCCCGTGCCCCTGTGCCTGTGTGTGCACGCGCGTCTCCGCGTGCACCTCTGCGCGTGCACGCCCGCGTCCCCGCGTGGGCTTCTCTGCCTGGGCGCGCGCGTTGAGTCTGCGCGTCCCCGCCGGTGCGCGAGCGCGGGTCTGCGCGGTGGCCGGCTGCGGCCGCGCGTGTCCGGCCGTGTCCGTGTCCGTGCCGCCCGCCCCCACCCGCGCGTCCCCGCGCCTCCCGGCCGGCGGCCGCTGTCCGCGGTGCTGAAGCGGCGGGCGCTGCCCTGCCCTGCGCTGCCCTGCGCTGCCCTGCGCTGCCCTGCGCTACCCGCTCCCCTCCCATCGCGGCGTCCCCGCGGATCACGCGGCGCCCTCCCCGAGCGCCGCCGCGGTCCCGGTGCCCCTCGGGCCGCCCGTTCCCCGCGGGGGCCGGAGAGGTGACCCGCTAACGGGGTGCCGCACGGGCGCTGGAGCCGCCAGACGCGTCTCCCCCGAGGGCGCGATCGGGGAACCAGCCACCGGGAGCGGCGTCTCACCCGGCGCGCTGGGAACGGCTGTGCCCAGCCGGAGGGAGCACGGCAGGTGCCCGGGGGTCCCGCGGGGCAGGTGCCCGGGGGTCCTGCGGGGCAGGGGCGGTCTGCGCCGTGCTGCACCTCCGGGAGCAGCTGTCTGCAGTTCCCGCGGCCCCACGGCACAGAATTAAAGCTATTACGCAATTAAAGTGTCTGCAGCTGGAGTAAATAAAATTTATTTCCATTAGAATGTAGTTTTAAGTATACATTTCCGATAGGTTACGTTTATCCAGGATTCTCCCCCAACAGACAATTTGGTAACATGTTTTGATTTGGAGAGTAAACAAAAGGTGCCTAACTCATCTTAAACCGTTAAAACTTCATTTGTGGGATCTCAAGAGTACACATTCTCCCACACAACCCCGTGTGTTACGCTCAGTCCCGATGTGAGATGCTTTCAGAATACTCAGCACAAAGACTACTAACCGATTATTTATTCTAATGAAATAGATAGTTGCTGCAATAATACACTTATGTATTTCCTACTACCCTTCATCTCAAGAATATTTTACTGTGGTGCTTGGAAATTTTTTAATTTTTTTTCGACAGAGCATGAAGGAATGAAGAAAGGTAAAAAACAAGACAAGACAAAAACTCTGTAAGGGCATCCACAAGGTTTTGAAGACATTGTACAGCCATCCCATAAAAATTTGGTCTGTGATATTTTCAAAATCCTGAGACACATGCAGGCAATCTTTATGCAATTTCCACTCACCGTGCAGATAATTGTTCGACTACACATGCTTACAAGAATGTCTTAAGAATGTCAGTGGCCACTAGTATTTCGGGGGGGTGAGGGGGAGGGAATAAAATACCTGAGGACTAACTTCCCTGATAAGAGTAGGAGCAGGAAAACAATGTGATTTCAACAAACTTGTGAAACACTTAAGCAGCAGAACTAAAAGGTTTAATTGGCAATCAGCTTTACTACAAACTGTGTGTGGGGATAAAGGGAATGCATAAGTCCTCCTTAAAAAAAAAAAAAGAAACAAAAAGAAGCATAGAACTAAGATATTTTATTAATAATTTACCCTGATTCAATTTACCACATGAATAGTTCTTTTTTCTCAGTTAGCAGTGCAGCAATATATGGCATACTGTTTGCCACACAGCTCAGGACTGTCTTGCTTGAGAGATCGCCTGTGTCTTCAAATCACCCTTCTGCAGCTCTGTTCATCAGAATAATTCAGGCTGGTGCCCCTCTGTTCAAAAACAGAGAAGACTAGTGATAGGTGTATCTTCTTAAAGCGCCTTCCAGATGAATCCAAGCCGTCCTCACTCGGAAGCAATCCTGGTCTGGTAGCTTCCAAAACATACCATATGGTCACGTACATAGAGAATGAGTTTTGGGGGCTTTCCATCTGGGGTGTCAGAAGAACAGTGTTACTGTAGCCTGTTTAATTGTACTTAACCTACTTAGATCACAGGAAGCTTTGATTTAAACACCTTTAAGTTTATTAAACAGTGGGAAGTGCTACTTTCATCAAACTCGTTTTTTTCTGATCAAAGGAGTAGAGAGCAGGTTTGCTTGCACATCTTTTTACAGCAAAGTAGACAGAGACAAGTTTCTTGTACATTCATTTTTCAAAAGTTATAAAGTTAAATTGACTTTCAGTGATATGTAGGCTCCAAAACCATTGAGATGCTTTTCTGAATTTTACCTTATAACTCATTAAAAAAAAAAAAAGGCATTAAAAACTGCCAGACAGGAAATATAGACCTCTAATGACATCAAGCATGACTTCATTGCTAGTTGGAGATCAATTTTTTTCATAGCTACTAAAAACCAAAGACACATTTTACAACTTTTTAGTTTGAAGTGTCAAGCCAAATTAAAGTTTATCTGTACTATGCTTTATGACTAAATCTGACAATGAAGTGGATAACAGCATACCAGATTATAGCTTATTTGAAGATAGAACAGGTAACTGTCATTATGTATTTTTGCCAGTGCCAACTAAATATATTTGTATTATCATGTAGCACTAAAGTCAAAAGGTAGTGGAAGCAAGCAATTGCAGGAAAATCTCCAAATTTTCCAAATGCTTATTTAAAAAATACAAAATCTTTTGAGAATATATAATAGGAAGAATGGTCAGTGTGAGCACAATGGCAATGAATTACCTCTCTGACACATCACATTAAAGTCAACAGAATAATTTAAATCTGTACAGTTATGTGTGCATGTGTGAGTACACCTAAGACCTCAAACATCAAAGGTCAGATTTGTCAAGAGTTTTCAATTTCAGAAATTCCATTTGCTTTCAAATTTCTCCTCTGTTTCACTTGCTTTAGCTACAGGTAAGGGTTATCTGGTTCCTGAACTGACTAGAGATCAGGATAAAAAAACTAGGAAGTTTCTCCTACCACCTATGTTAACCATATCCTTCCCTTAAAGTGGAATTATAATTGACAATATAATGAATAAAGAAGCAGCAATACATGTGCAAGAAAGAGGGAATATCCCCACCTCCTTTAGTTTACCTAATTCCTTCTTGGGATATTGTCTGTATCCAGAATCAATCCTCGGCCTGTGTGGCTACACTGTTTGATAATGAGGCACCGAAACGTGCTCAAGCTGTCAATGCAAAGTTTGTTTCCATGTAATGACACCGGGATGATGTATTGGGTTTTGTCTAGTGGAAGGTCCGGCTGGAACTGGCTGTGCCCTCTCCTCACAGAGGCCACCCCTGCAGCCTTCACACTGCCAACACCTTGCCACATAATCCAGAAGGCAAGTGTGCACCAGCAAGTACTCAGGTCACTGTAAATCACCTTCAGGCTATCCCAGGCACAGCAGAAGACTCAGCCATATGGTCCAACCCACAGCTGATTGATCTCTGGGGCAAGTCCCTGATTTCAGCAGCATTTTGATCTCTCCACTCATACAACTGAATAAATGCTAATTTTCTGAAAAAAGAGACAAGTCATACAGATTAGTCTTTAATCTATATCAATCATGTATATCAGCTTCAGTTAAAAAAAGTATCAGTACTTATTTCCTTCCAAGACATTAAATAGTTTTATATACTTGGTGAGCCTAGGACTCCGGAAGAGTTCAGTGTGACTTCTAGGTGCACGACAAACGCTGGCGTATGCTGTAACTTGGTTTGTGATACCCCCACTGCAAGTTCTTGGTTCATCAAAACACACATCAAATAAAATTATGTATGCTACAGCTCTGTTTCATATTTAGCATTCTCAAGATGTTGTAAAGAAGTAACTGGAAAGGTAACCCAGGGTAAAAGGCATGGAAGGAAGTATAACCTCTAATAAACCATAAAAAAGCAAAACGCTTACGAAAAATTGCGGTCTAGCATGCTTGTTCTCTTCTTTCTTCCTTGTGATGCTACCAAAACCGACAGACAAGTTGTGAGTCTATAACATAACTGTAATTTTCATATCCCTACACATTGGTGAACACCAGATCTTATGTTTTGCTTGCCCATGTTTGGAGTTCTGTCTCTGCTGTTCCTTCTGACATTTATATTACAGCTGATCCATTGGAGGTAGCTCAAAAACTCACAAAGATCTTCTCCGTGATCACAGCACAGTCTCCGTGTTTCCTCTAACCTTACTGCAGTCAATAAGTAATAGATGTCTGAATTTCTCTTTCATCCTCGTCTCCAAGATTTAGAACTGTTCTTTTCATACAAAACCTCCGATTGCTTTGCTTTCTAATTTTCTTTTCACACGATGCAAAATTATTCCTTTTGTACACTTCTTTTACCTTCTCCCTTTCTGCTTATTGCTTCTGACATCCTTTCCCAGTGTGGAAACATCCCTTTAATCCAAATTTCTCCCTTGAAGGGTAACAACAATGACAGTAAAAACTGAAGTACCAAGAAGGTTATATGTGATTTAGAATAACTGAGCTACAGTTTCCAGACTCCTACGAGTTTTCCTTGAGCTAATCCTTCAGTCTATAGCTAAGCACCGATTATTCAGCACTGCTGAATAGTCAGTTGCAGAGGTTGGTAGTCTCTCCTAGTCTTAGGCATCTGAAAATCAGACACCCTTTGCAGTCAATAGGTTGAAATAGGGTCTTCAAGCAGCTTATTCAATGGACCTGCAGGCACCTAACTTTGCTTGAGATGAGTCATCCTATGCAAAATCTTATTTCTTTCCACTGGATACGAAGTCAATAACTAGATTAGGCATAAACATCTAGCTTGTACATAAGAACGTTAGTGCCAAAGAATTCCAACAGATTTCAGTAGTGTATGACAGTGAAAAGGCCAGAGGAGACAGTCATTATGTAACAGATGATAGAACAGAAAAATAAGTCTTCCAAAAAGTGCATGTGATTTGCATGACAAAATGTATTCTACTCCAGGCGAAGAGAGGTAGAAAGGCAGAACATGCTCAAAATAAAATGACAGATTTTTTTGAGAAAAAGGATGAGATATGCACATATATATAGTTTATCTAAGATGTAAATAAATCTACAAACACCTGAATAAATTATTATACTCAAGCGAGAATAGAATTGTTTAGAGGATGCAAAGGGTATAAATTAGAAATTAAATTACATTTTGGAAAATGTAGACTGAATGTAACAAGCTACTTTTACCATTTCATTTAAGAAGTGGACTTCCATCATCAGTAGAAAGAAGAGAAAGGGAAGCTTGTAGGTATGGATACAAGAAAGCTGAGAATACAATATAATTCTGCTTGTTTGTGGTTTGGTTTTGGGGGGGATTTGCAGTGGATTTGGTGGTTTGGTTTGTTTGGTTGTTTTGGGGTTTTTTTGCAATACATTTGTAGCTTTTTATTCAGTTTGTTTGATCTTAGTTTAAGTTATGTTCTGAGAATATTTATCTGTAATTGATTTATTAGCAGCTCGATTTTGTTAACTTTTTGTTTCCTTGAGAAGGATACAATGGAGACAACTGCCTGAGCTCTGTTTGTTTACTGATCAGGTACACAAAGCCCATAACCAGTCAACAAGAGAAAATTATACTTTATTAATCCCTTGGTCTATTGCAATGTTGCAACAACTGAAGTGGAGCAAATTCAGCATATGATTTAACATATGCTTTTTTACGCATTTGCAATACAGAGGTCTATAGAAATTAGCCAGTTCGCACTTTCTTGTCAGAAGTGTAGAAGTACACAAAGAAAATCCCAGACAAATCACCTATGGATGGTATCCATCTGGCAATCTTAACACCTAATATATAAAACTAGAGGACCTACAAATCATCAACAAACTGGAACAAAAAAGAAAATTATTCACTAAACAAGTTTAAAGATTCTTCACAGTATTAAAAGGTCAGAAAGAGTTCAGCTAACTCTCCAAACCATAGTTATGGAAATTTTATTCAAAATGAAGCCTGACACAGGGAAGGGTTTTACACTATGCAGCATCTTTATCAATTTACATACTCCGAAGTATAAACTTATGTAATTGCTTATTATAAACCCATTTTAAGTGTGTAATACTAGCAACACAACTATTTAAGAAAAATACTACTTTCCAAATATAAAATTGGAAGTAGCTGTCCTCCAGGACCTTGAAAGAGAGAAGCTTTAAAGGAAAATACATCTCTCCACTTTCTGTATAAAGAACTATTTTAGGCAGAACACTTCAGTAGGTACTCAAAACTTAGGAACTAGCTAGGTGTCTAATTTAGGATTAAATGAAGGTATTACCATCAGTATGAAACCAAAAAACCACAGAAAATATCCTATTTTGACAATGTATGTTCTAGTTCAGCAGATGGCTGAACTCATGCCACTCGTAAAGATTTGTCTGTTTTTAAAGAAATTGTAGAATCAATACTTCACATATATTTCAGTCTTACTGAATCATAGCACAAATATTTTCTGGAACAGTCACTGAATTATTTGAAGCCTCTTAGCAGTATACAAAAGAAGGTGTGTAGAAGACAGAAAATTATTTGAAAATCAAGTTAGCATTTTATTAACTGTAAACCATGGAAAATGTTATCAATTGTTTTACAATTTATTTGATCAAAACTGAGCATATCTGAATGCAATTTTTAATCGGTAATGGGAGGTATAGACATCTCCAGTCCAGAAGAATAAAAAACTATACCAGCTTTGTGAGCCAGTTTTCCTTAGAGAACAAGTCCTATACAAAAACGCTTTTTAATTTCTAGTTTCTCTTTTTAGGTAAAAGCATTTTGACTCCTAAAATGTCCTTAGTCCACACTGAGTGTTCTCACCCATAAGATTTAGTAAAATCAGTATGAACCCAAATTTTAAGACCTTCAGATCACAAATAGTTTCAAAACATTGAGCAAGCTTTCCCCTTCTCCTTGCTTCTTAAAATTAGCAAAGCCATTTAATGCTCCCAGCAGTTTCTTTTTGGTGAAGCCATCAGTATTTAATTGTTCTTGTAATAGGTCTCTTAGAGATGTGCATAATAAATGGAGAAGGTCAGGAAGCTTAAAAGAGAGGAAATTTAAAAAGCAGGCAAACTTTTAGCAAGTTCATGAAAAAATGTTTTCACTGTCTGACCAGTTCCAGTTACAAAATAATAGGAATGAAAATGGTAAAAGCTCAGCAAGTGTTGTTAAATCTGCTCAGAATGATGGACTTTATTTGCCGTTTGTGCCAGAGCAAATAGATTTGCTTTATTTCAGGAGCTGTGATGTATTAGTCTCAACTATTGCAAAGCTCAGTTTTCCCATGGAGCAAATGGATGATGAGTCATTCTTTTTCTGAACAGAGCATTAAGTGCAGTCTCATCTTGCAATTATTTAATTTTCCAAATAAGTCACTCCAAAGCTCTATGAACTCCATGATTTTTTTTTTTTAGGGGATGAAATTTAAGGACAGATTATACCACTGTTACCTATGTTTAAGCACTGTTCTGGTTCGGTCAGTATCATACTAATTTTATGAAATAACTGAGCAATAATGTTGCCTTCTGATCTTAATTTTATAAGATTTTAGTTTAATATTTTAAACTTTGACATGTCAAGGGCAATTCAAACTTACAGATTTACAAAACATTTTTAATAATTACTATGCATTTCTATAAATTTATTGTATTACACACAAACGGGAAATCAACAGCTGTTAAAATAAAACCTTGTGAGAAATCCTTAATTCAATGGTGCTTCCCAAGATATGTAAATGCTAGCTACCTAAGAGTACCTAAAATGTAATTACATTCATTTTTTAGGAATATCAAAATACAAAGCCTGATAGATTTGAAGAGATTAATTTTAAAAAATTTTTAATGAATTATGCAAAATTACTTTTCTCTGCTCCTATGTTTTCAATTTACTTTTTCATTCTCATATACCGTATTTTAAAAGTAACTTTTTCATGACAATACAACAAAATATTAATATCTTAAATACAGAATGGACATCTATTGTGGGCCTTTGGAATCTTTTCCCAGAACAGACTGCGCACAGCATAAAAGATCTGTGCAAGCACAAAGTGACTATAGCACTTACAACCTTAATTGAATCCTTTAATGTTTTCAAAAGTTTTGAGATGAAGACCACTGGAAAGAGAAAAATAAAAAAAATGTAATGAGTGCAGTTTTTAAAATATCTAACTGTTGGTGTTATTTCTCCTTTTTTGGCTTTCTTACGTAACAACCACTGGTTGTAATATGAGTGTAGCCATTGGCAACAGACTTTGAACCAGGCACAAGGAAACTGCAGCAGATGTACTCCAGCCTGCTGGAGCTGCAATCATGCCTTCCACTGACTCTAGGTAAAGGTCTAGTTTTGTGATGGTGTTTAAAACCAAAGGAGAAGGAGTTTTGCTCTGCCATAGAAAGTGAAGTAAAGTTTTTGTTTTTGTTTTTGTTTTTTCCGGAGGGCAGACTTATTTAGACACTTTCTTTTGGGAGCTTAAACCTTTCTCAAAATAAAATGTTGATGCATCAGACTATGTCAGAGTGGTTATTTGATTTATTTTTTTTTCCAAGTAGCTCAGAACAATTTCCATTCCATCCATCTTTTTCCATTATATAGCATTCAATTTATATATCAGATGACTGGAGTCATGCTGTATGTCATCTTTTAAAAATAATTCCATGTCTCTTCTAACTCTTTTCAGAATTACAAAGTCCTACTTTGCTTTCTTTTTTTTTCTTTATAAATTAGATAACTGGACTTCTTATGTTTAGTGTCTACACTGCGGCCTGTCTTTTGCTGAACATCTATCTTCTGCTGAACCAAACTGCTTTTTATCCTCTTGTATAAATCTATATTCAGAGCAATTTATAAAGAGCATGTGTGTAGCTGAGGGAAAGAGACTGCTGAATGTTGAATGCATAATGGCAATATATTTTTCCATCTACTTTTCATTTAATTTCTGCTTATATCTTTTTTCTACCATAAACAGCAGGTTTTTACATTTAATTACAAGAAAACATAAGTAGGGAGAGAGGCATAAAAAAGGGACAGGAAGGAGATTTCTTAATGAACTCAGTTCTTAGGTAAGCATAAGCTTGAAGCTGTACTAAATAACGTGCTGACAGTTATTCTTCATGAGAAGGTGGATGCTTACCAAACTAGGCAATTGTTCCCTGTAAGACACAGAGAACTTAATCTCTCTTAGTTGAAACTACAGTTTTCCTGAGTCACTAAACCACCTGACAGAAAGAAATAATTAATCCACTTTCTTCTATAAGGAGATGTGTTTCTGCTGAACACAGATGTGGATATGTTACCATACAAAGCTTAGTATCTGATCACATATAGCTGGAAACAACCACTCATTTAGCAGAAAAATTGAACATATCCCCATAAAATCGGAACATTGTAAGAAAATCTGAACATTTTGCCTGCTGCACTTGTTTCTAGATTATAAATTTCCTGGTTGAAGCAGAATGAGTTGCGGTAGCTTAAATACGGTGTATTTACTTCGTCAGGTTGGGAGCAGGCAACTTCAAGACCAGATGCCAACTACAGAATTTCTGCATAAGCTTGCTTACCTTTGCTCCCTGTTTGCCCAAGGCACATGGCTTTGGACATATAAACCAGATAGTAGCATCTGATTAGATAGAGAGAATATCCTTTGATATTAATAGGATAAGTTATCTGCATTTCTTAGTTAGGACTGTAGGCTATGATCTGATTAGAAACCACATTATAATTTTATAAATAATATTTTAATTACTTAAGAAAGAGGCTTCCAATTGTTTACGTGTTGGTGTTTTTCCCCCCAAATTGCATTTACTACAAAACCAAAAAGAGATAACACTTCCCTACTCAAGAGACAAATCCGTGCTACAATCATCAAATTGTTGTTACATTTCTTGGGCAATTTCAAAGAAATTTCTCACTTGGAAATATAGTGGATTTTTTCAAGTCCTCTTAACCTTATCAAGTTCCCTGTTCCTATAAATTGATTTTATCTGGTTGCCGTCTGACCTTTCACAAAAAATTTATTCTGGTTTGACACAGAGGGAAAGGATAAGTAGTAATTGTAACTATCAATTACCCAACACTGACTTCATCTGCTCATCAAAGTTTTTTGTAACATTTCTGCACTCCTATGGGGTCTTTTTAGTATTGCAGGAGTTCAGGTTGATCAAACTAGATGGTGGGCAAAGCTGGTGGTTTACACGAGTAACTTGGTACATGCTAGATTTTACATGTGCTCTTATCAGTCTTGTTTTTAAAAAGCCCCTATAAAATTGATAAAGCCACATCACTGCATGTAAATGGAGGAAGAGAATTAGAGAGGTCCAGACTGGGGTGAGAGGAGAAGAACTGGAACTCATGTGAGTTGTTCACTACAGCTCCATATGAACCCTTCATGGGTACAAATGTTCTTCTACTCCATGCTTATACCTGTACAAGGTTGCTCAGGGACTGGAAATTCAGCTCTGGGAGAAGGAATAAGCAACACCAGGTTGGGAGGAATAGAAAATAGACTTTACCCAAAATTGCTATACACATACTAGGGGAAAGAAAAATAAATAACAGCCCAGTAAACAACAGGTGTCATCCTCCTGGAAGAGGAGGATCCTTACTGAAGTGGTGGAGTCACCATCCCTGGACGTGTTCAAGAAATGTATAGATGTGGTGCTTAGGGACATGGTTTAATGAGTTAAGTGGTGTTGGGTTGACGGTTGGACTTGATGATCCTTGAGGTCTTTTCCAACCTTAATGATTCTATGATTCTATGAGTCCTTTTGTGGACCTTCCTTTGAATGCTTGACGTTTTTTTCCCCACAGTTCTACGCTTTGCTTTAGCCTTAAGAATGAATTGTTTTAATTTAAGAAGCAGCTGATCTGACTGTGCTATTCTTTTGACTTCCTCAGATCCTATTAGTTTAGTGAGTTACTACATGAAGTTGATGCACACCTAAAAAGGAATTCAATAACTGTATTTATGCCAAAACAATTTATTGCAGCATCAGATAAAACCAATTCAATTAAAAATAGAAATAAATTATATGTTACCTCAGGAGTCAAAACAGATAAACTCAGGTTTGTAGCTAAAAATAGACCCGTGGTGTACATTGTAAAATTACACTCCTCAGAAACTAAAGCAATCCCTTCCTCACAGGTATTCTACAGGCATTGAGGTCTAGGCTGTGTACAAAACAGTTTAAAAATATGTGTGTTGCTTTCCTGGTTAAGCTCTACCTTGAGTTCTGTTATCTTATTTTTTTTCAACGGGTTTCCTAGGAACATTGGATATACTACCAAGACATAAGCATACACAGGATTCTTCATGTTCCTTGCATGCTTAAAGCTGTCATTCATAGATATCCAGTGGCTTTGAAGCCTAGTGAAGATTGCCTTGTGCCTGTGCTCCTAAATATATTTTTCTTTACCCTTCCACTGGGTGCTGCGGGCCCAAATTATTCATATGCTGTTTACTGCATTTGTATTTAAATAGTTTTGTAAGACCTTTCCATCTGCCAGTGCTTGCTGCAGCAGTGAGAGCTATCCCTACTACTTAGCATGCTTCTATTTGAGAGGGGGAAACTAAGTACATATGCGCTATCAGTGACTTCAACATGACTTGAGAGCCCTCGTTTTCTGAAACCAAGCTGTAGTTCCAAGAATGCTCCCAATGTAAGCATCTATGTAGAAAACCCTTAAAAGGATTGTGCTGCAAACCTAGTACCACAGCAATTTGACGGCTCACTGTACTGCCAACATTGCAGTACAGTTGAGAAGAATGACCAATTTCTGCAGAAGGACAGGTTCTTTGAACTGAAGATTTTCACCCCACATAGCCAGGGCTAGATCCTTGCACAGCTCTGTGACAGTCTATTTGCTCATCAAAATTCTGGAGTCATGGTTGATCAAACATTCATGATGATAAGAGTCTACCCTGCAGAGTGGAACTGCTTCACTCAGAAGTGTTATTGTTAGATTCTGTCAGAGAGCTAGCATTAACATGTCCTAAGATTCTCGCCAAGGCACAAGCAAGCTTTTTCTGAAGAATATTGTGCTGCTGAAGGTGAATTAAAGCCTAGGAGAAAACCATCTTTCAGTCACTAAAACATGATTAAGAAGATTAGCTTATAGGTAAAAGCATTTTTTTAAATTTAATCTGTAGGTAGTGAGACATTTTTAATTGCTTGAACTCAAAACCAAGACAGCAGCTAAATTGTCTGCAAGGGATACTGCCAAAACATCAATCCTTTAAGTTGCTGAGAAGAGAGATGTCTCAAACATCTATTAAGAAGAAAACAGGCATTAGGCCTGTGAGGACTAGGAGAGAAGCAAAGGCTGCACCAGGTTTCTCATGAAAAGAATAACCCTACTGCCGGCTAAAAGGACACATCTTTAAAACAATCAAAATTTGCTTCCTAAAATATAGAACTTTCCTGGGTTACAGCCATTTACGGTGGTTTGGTACCTACATTTCCATCTGGCCTATACATCTTGGTTTCCTGGGTCTGGAAATCATCATATCAAGGTGCATACCTTGGTTTTGACCAGGATGCAGCATCTTCTCAGAGCCTTGCTCCTCTTCCACATGTAAAATGCCCTCAGAGTACTGGAAAATTTAATAGTAGACTTTAGTGATATCTAATATTGTAATAAAGTAGAAGTTCACTAGATTAGTTTGAGCAGCATCATATGATCCAACTCATTATAAAATGTATTCATTTGATTAGACTTTTGAGAAATAACAAAAAAAAAACCCCTCCTGAAATTAATAAACTTACTAAATCAATTTACAATGTATGACAAATTAAGAAGATTACCACAGTGTCTCACAGGTGTCTACAAAACCAAGTAAAAATTAATGATAAGCAAAAATGTGCTCCCTTTGTGGTTTATTTTCATCCAGCTGCATCCAGCTATGAAAGGGCTATCAAACACAACACTAATTAGTAGTCAGTTCAAGACAGTTTCAGAAAGTAATCCCTTGGCTTCCAGTATATTTTTGATACTGTCACAATTTCAGGAAAGTGCCTGGAACTGAACAAATTCTGTTTCTGCTCAGGAACTGGAGCCAGTCGTGAACTACACAGGCTTCCTATGTAATACCCAAAGGATGAAGCGGCTGAGAACGGCACCCACAAGGACCAGCAGTCTGTGTGAGAGTTGACTGCAAGGCTGTATCTTGTCCCTTGTCTCCTTAAGGCCTTTGACAACTAGTTCCCATGCTTCAGGAAAGCCTCTCCAATGTCTTAAATAAAAACCATTTGCTTGAACAGCATCCCCTTCCCATGGAGTGCTGGGGTGGCAGCAGTACGACTTAGTCACTTCCATGCTAGTTACAGCTGTCTATCATCCACAGTGTGGAATATGTGGTCCACTTCCTCTTCCCTATATATGCCAATTTTTAGGAAAGTCACCCAAACACTAGTCTAGACTTGCAAACACTTACCATCTCTATCTTAGTCTCTTCATTGCCTTCCATGGTAAGGCTTCTTTAGAATCCCTTCTATTGAAGCTTTTTCACTATTTGGAGCAATTACATATCTACCAGCCAAAAAAAGAGCATGTGTGTGTGACTGTAGCCTCATGACCAGGGCACATTCCAAAGAAAATGCAGTTCTAGCTCCCACATGAGCAAGTGCTTGACATCTAATACAGAGACTCTCATTAAAACAGAGACTGCAACCCATGTCTCTTTCAAGTGAATGCCCTAAACTGATGGACTAGAGCCTAATTTTCCTTTGGCCCAGAAAATACTGAAGACACTTCACTGTTCTGGAATTTTTAACAAGGTTTTTCATTATCTATTAGAGTTTACAGTCTACTGACATGAATTTCAACAGAAACTATAGATCCCAAAGCCAGCTGCCTGACTTTAAGCTAGTACGTACTATGTTTCTTTATAGAAGGGGATTAATCTCGTTTTCCTTAGATATCTCTTTATCTGCATTGACTGCAAAGTGAGCTTCTGCTTATTAAAACAGTCAACAAATTTTCCGATACTACCTTAATTTAGATAGATCCCTACCTCTGTCTAAATTCAGTAAAATTTCTTCAGATCATGTGTGACTCATATTCACGGAAAGATCTTTTCAGGTCACCGTAAGCTGCAGTCAAGGTAACTTTAGGAAGAACTGAGGTTGACCACTGATGATTCAGCCTAAGGCCATTTTACAAACATGCTTGTCCTGAATATATCTTAACCTGGGAACTTCAGCACACCTTCCTCTTCTTCCTCCACAAATCACACAAAGAGAGATTTCAATTTACGAAACAAAAACCCAATGCTAATAGATTTAGTAGCTCAAGGAAGAATTATTTTGTGGTCCTGCTCTTGAAATTCACAGCTCTTTTATCATTCTCTTTTACTATTCCTTCAGAGTTTTAGAGTGAGACCACTTAAGAGTTTCCAGAGGTATTGATCCTATATCCACTTAAGTCTTTTATACCTGGATTTTTGCCAAGCAATATAAAAACTGTCCTTTACTTCAGTGACCTCAACGCCTGTATCAAGCCTTTTACTGTAAAAGTAGTGGGTTTTTTTTTTTAATTCTGTTTTCTTTCTCTTCCTCAGCCTTTCATAATATTGCTCTAATGTTGTATTCTGAGGCAGACTAATCCTTAAAAATGTTGTTACACAAATGGAGTAAACAACAGCCCATATTGGCTCTGGATACTGTGGTTCACTTGAGAACCAACAAAATTAGAGTTTTTACCCCACTTGGCTGTCTTATGCACCTACTCACTAACTTGCTTGCTTCACTATGTCTCCACTTTCCATCCCAGCAGGAAGATCGCTGCTGGTCTGGGAAGCTCAGCCAGAAAGTTGTGCCAGTTTTTGTTGTGCTGCTGCTTGTGCTTCTTCACCTTCTTCTTTCCTGGACTCCTCCTTCTTTCTGAGACCACTACTTCTTGTGAATCCTTAATTTTCAACACCAGATATTCTTTCTGGAATACCAAGACTCCAGCTTTCCCCATCTAAACAGACTATAAGCAGAAGCACAACGCACAGCCTCCTGACTGGTGGTTCTGTGTCCTGTTTCTGTATTGACTGGAAGATTTAGGATGTGCCACTTTTGTCTAGCCCAGGTATTATCGAAATCTACAGCTAGCCTGTACCAGTTGCAGCTAACAAGTAGCAGGCTTTTAACAGTTAAAACAAATTTAAAACTGAAATATATAGAGCCATTTAAAAAATCTACATGACACAGTAGCTAATGTAGCAAAAAGTTCTTTATGAAATGTTAGTGTATTTCTGCATTTTTCATGTAATTTATTTTCAAATTTTTGGAGAAATAACAGAGATTTTTCTTTACTTTTATATGTGCTTATACAGTACCTTGCACATGTAATATCACAAACTCGTACAAATGATAGTTCTATCTTAAAGGGAACAGAAAGAAATTAACATTGTTTAGTCTTCTAGTTCCAAGATGGCCTGGTGTTGCAGAACTCATAGTAAGGTCTCATTTTTATCATATGTATAGTGATTTATTTTTTTTTGTTAACTAAGAATCACTTTCCATTATGAAACATTATTGGAACCTTTTTTTTTGGGTAGCTTGCATACCTACATTATTTGTAGGAACTCTGACAGGGGAAAAGTTCTGGCGCCAGGAAAATACCAATGGCTGATGCCAGGAAATTATCTTCATATTTGACTGGGCAATAAACTATAGAGAATTGCTGTTTTCCTGTTGGGGTTTCCATTATTGCTTTTTGACTGGCAGCATACCAAAGCCACAGACAATCTAAGCATGGAACCCTGCTCCTCCTACAGTCACATGAACATCCACTGCAGTGAGCAGTATTGGGAGCAAAATCTCAACCCTTTGCATCCCAGAGCAAAAGTAGCTATAGGAAAAACACACATGGGTGTGATTTTAGATATCTGGGAGGGATATCTAGAATTTCCTACTTGCAACTTCTTCACTCCTGAAGATTAGGAGGGACATGATGCAGACATAGACTAATAAATGTAATAGGCAAGAAACCGTGAATTACAGCTCATTACACTGGACAGCTCACATGAATGAACACGGGTCTTTCCCAACTTGGTTTTTATAAGGTATTTCGTATTCCACTGAAATTTCCCAAGCTGAAATTCAAACTGTACTTATGATTTTTTATTATTTCTCAAGGAGAATACGTCTGTTTGTGCCACCTTTTACAAAAGAGATACTTTTCCAAAACAATTTTCTAGTGACTTGTTTATATGAGATGCCAGTCTTGTAATGACATGACTTGTAATCACAGCTAACCCTATATCTTCAGTAGTAGCAATCAAGGTCAGTGACAAGTGTCAAATCTAAACTGATGTTCCGTATGAAAGAGGGGGGAATTATTACAAAGTAATATTACACTTATTACAAAGTGTCATAGTTACTAACTCTTACTTACCTGTATTAGCATGCGCTGCTGAGATACTACGTAGTCATTTATTCTTTCAAAAGTTTGTAAAATATCTGTGGATAAAGCACATTTATCACTGAAAAGATGTAGGAATGCTTCTTACATTTTTTGTAACATCATTATTTTTCTCTATAGTGTTTCACTGAGCTAGCTATAACCAGGCCAAACCCAGTAGTGATTAGCAGTAACAGGCTTGGCAGGAAATGAAACATCTGGCCCAGAGGGGAACAGAACAGCGGCCTCTCCTTGACTGCTATTGATCCAACCCCATTGAGGTCAACATTCCAGAGCTTTCAAATATTCAGTTTGCATTTATTACATTTGTTCCAAATATGTTGTTACTTGAAACGATTTCTGTATTTCAGCTTGTCCCCCCTATAATTTTTAATTGCAAAACACAGAGGTTTAGTTCACACTGACCTTTTCCAAATTGATATCTACTTGTGGAGCAGTGGGACAAATTAGTAGGGCTGGTATTGTAAAATTTCACTGATTTGTATTTTAGAATGTATATCTATCACAGAGATCTGAGTTATTTCCACTATCTACATTCCCTCTTTTTTGTAAGGAGAAGCTATATAAAGTGGTTACTGCAAAATGAAATCTCGTACATTTCCTTTTTCAGAAAAGTTGTAAAAAGTACAACAAGAGGATTTTATGAACCAGTTTTCGTAGACTGTTTTGAAGATCAGCTAGAATATATAAAGAGATAGTCCGATCCCCGAGGTACAAAAGTTTAATATATTTACTCATCCATTCCTTTACAGAGTCCAATAATTGTGGATGGCTACAGCATGAAATTCAGAAAATCTGCCAGTTTTGGTTTAGGATATCTAATGATAGGGAATCGACCACATATGTTAATAGTGTGAATTGCTAACTTTCATTTTATTTTTAATGGTATTAACATCATGCTTTTTGTCTCTAAGTTATACTATTTGTCCACATAATACATGCAAAAAATAGAGGAAAACAGTTGATCAATTTATACTAACTGACAGGCAAATCTGAAACGTTACAAACAGAGTTCAAGCTATACTGGGAAGATCATATCATGCTGTGCTGCACTGTGTTTGATTACAGCTGCTTCTTCAGAAAGAGAATTAAATTAAAAAAGAAAAATAGAAAAAAGTGGTATGGTTGCTTTAATTAGAAGATAACAAAAGATAAGAAGAGAGGATTTTTTTCATTTTGACTGGAATAACAAAAAAAAAGTGTTGGACATCCATACTATATGTGCTACAATTGTCTCCTGTATTTAATATGACTTATGTCTGGTCTCCTATGCTGAAATATTTGAATTGTAGAGTAATTTAATACTCTCATATATAAATGAACACATAGGGTCTTGTTAGAATGAAAGGGCTGGCTAGGCTGTGGGTGTGACAGGAAGAACAGAGTGTTTAAAAATGATCATGTTAAAACTGCCCTTGGGGGAAATAGCTTGAACTCATTTTAAGCACCAGGGAAGACTGGGATGAAAAGAAGACCAAATCCTATTCAGTGTCAAGACAGTGCATTCTCTGTCCCATTGTAATTTCAAATGTGAATGTTGGAATGCCAAGTAGTCGGAGTAGTTCAGCTTCTTGTCTCAAGTATGTGCATACTGAGACAGGGACAAATACGGGCTATTAGCTGTTAAACAGTTAGACATATCTTGTTAGCATGTCTGGGAAACATTTGTGATGGCACACAAAAAGCCTATACAATGATACTGAGCCACTGAAAATGGTACTTGTGAAAGGTAGATAAAAACATCTCTGATTGCGTTGCATCCTGTAACTATGAAATACGTGTATTCAATTACAGGAAACACTAAGGTTTTAAAAGCATATGTGGCAAATCAGGAAATGTATATTTGAGGACTTAAAAAGACATAGTTTTGATTCTGCTAGTCATACATGCAAAGAACCCTTTGCTGACATATATTCCACATGCAGAACTGCAACAGCAGTTACACATGTGTACACATAAAAGAAGCCTCATATAGGTCTGAATGCTATATATTGCAAGACATTTCTAAAACATGCTTTGGCTTGACTGTCATTATTAAGCGTTAAAATAGTACTGCAGCGTGTTACCCATCAATGCTCAATTCCATGCATTTAATAATGAACATTTTTCTTCTTGTTCTGTGTTATGATGAGTCATTGTTTTGATAAAAACCTCAGCCAAAAAATTCAAGCACTCTCACCTAAAAAGCAAATTGCTGAGAATCCCTTACAAAGCAGTAAACCAACACAGCGCTTACTGGCTGTGATGCTGAGGATACTGCAAACCTCAGGGGGCTGTAGTCTGTGAGGAACAGACCAGATAGTTCCATTTTAATATGTGTTATGCACTTTTCTCTTTAGAAAAATATAATTATTAACCTCAGCTTGGAACATAAATTCTAACACAATACTGTCCTTACTTGTTACAGCTGGTGTTTATATTGAATATACTGGATTCTTCTTAATCTTAAGTTAATTGTTTTTTAGTCTTCACTTGTTTGTTTTTTAACGAATGTTCTTTTTCTTTAGAAGTCCGTCAGTATTACAAGCCAATAATTATGCTGCAGGAGATGCATAGCTTACTGTGCGTATAAATACTGTGTGTGTACATACATGTATGTAAATATATTCATACACACATACCTTGCTTGCTCAGGTTATTTAAGGAAAATTTCCCCTCTTCAGTAATGCTTCACCTGCTGTCTGAATAGTTTTTATCTCCTTGGCATTATAGATGATTGTTCTGCGTGTGGGAAGTGAACTGTTCCTTTCATGTACTCTCAGGTCCTGTGTCAAGATGGGGAGGAGGATTTTGGAAGTGGCACTAATATTTTGGAATGTTCTGAAATGCAATAAAAAGATGGGATTAGTGGGTTTCTGCAGCAGATCTTATGTGTACAGGTGCAGTGGGGACTGCCGGCTCCCCAGGCTGGGGGCTGGTAGCAGCAGTGACTCCGCAGGGGTCCATCAGGGCAGCCAGGGCCCGTCCCACCACCCGAGCAGGAGCAGGGCAGCCAGGCGGCACCGGGGCAGCCCCAGCCCTGGGCATTGGGCACCTGCATGGGGACCAGGACAAGCAGGGACAGGGACAGGCTGGCACATGGGCCCGTGGGTAAGCCTGGTCCAGCCGAGGCCCATGGTGGGGCACGGCAGGGCTGTGGGGAGCTGGAGAGCGGTCACTGGGGCAGGAGCTGACAGCCCAGGGGAGCTGACATGGGGTCCTCTGGTGTGGGCAGGATGAGGGAAGGACTGGGGATGGGCTCAGGTTGTGACAGTCAGGGATGGTGGTGCCCCTGGGAAGCCCAGAGTACAGATACAGAAGAAGCAGCAATTCACAGCTATAGGATTTATTCCCGAAAATTTTTATGTCTTCCTTGCTGGGATTATATGTCTCTCAGATAACTTCTGTTTAGATGTAGGCCAACAGATTCCAGAAATGAAATACATATTGATCCTAAAGAGCAGTGAAAACGCTCTCATTTGTTTGACTTGGCAGAGACTAATCAGTATAAATGTCCTGAGTCACTGCTTACATACCCTGAATACCATCCCTGTCTGCTTAAAAAGCCTGTTGCTATTATAACTATTTTATGACAGGTAAACATTGCATTTGGAAATCTATATGTTACGGGCATACTGCGCTGCCAGGCAGTTTGCCCTGTTGGACTGTGCAAATGGTTTGGGGCAGAGCACAAGCCCCCTCCCCGAGGGGCAGGGGTCAGAGGCTAGTCCTAACTGCTAGTTAGCAGGAGATCACCATCCGGAGCGTACAAGCTCAGTACTGTGATCACAGACTGTTCAATGCCAGCTGCCCTCAGTGCCAAAGAATGGCCTAGGCTGTGTCAATTTACTGGTAGGTATGTATCTATGGCATGTATAGGTATGTATGCTGTGAAGCATTTATTTCCCTCACTCTAAACTGACCTCTTATTGCCTTCATATAAATTCAACCCATCAAAATTTTAGTATTTCCAAATGATAATGAAGTTAAAATTGGGTAGCTTTAAGACTAAGAATTTGTGTTATGTTCAAGCAGCACTGTACGTAATGCTTTCTTTGCCTATCTGAGGCAGAAGGCTGTCGTGAAACTGCTGTGTAGTTGTTAAAATGCTGTTAAAGATGTCCAAGAGCACAACTCTTCCTTGCTGTAAGACAAGAAATAACGTTATTGTTAATCAGCCTGAATGATCCTGTTATGTTTTTATTTGTACAGGTACAAAATATTTACATGCTGCACACACCAGGTCGTTGAGTCTAAACTTTAAAGACTTAATAATGGTTTACCCTGTGGGCTGTTTAATGTTAGAATCTGTAAATTGTTCACTTAGTGTGGCTTGAACATGCACTTGCACTGAACACGACAAGAAAAAACACAGATCTATTTAAATATCGAAAAGGTACATTTAAATTTACAAAGTTAAGATAAGTAGTCAAACACACAGCCTGACTCTTCTGTTTTCCGAATTGCTTAAACCTGTGCTTTAGAGACAAATAAGCTGATTTTATTAATGTAAGGTACCGTGTAAAATAATATCAATTAATCAGCTGAGATAAATTAGGAATGACATGTACAGTGGCGTTAGAAGTTTCTCCATGCATGTTGCTTTCAAATGAGGTACTGTGAACACTAATCACAAAACTGTACAAAATGGAATAATCACGTTAAGGAATCAGTATACCATAACTTGATATTTTCTTATTTGAATGCATGGTGAACAACAGACAGTAAAATATACTGCAGCTGCGTGACAAATAATTTTACCTCCCTTAGCAATTATTATGCACAGGAATACAACAGAACTGTCTATCAGTGCTGAAATCTCTTCATGATTTGTATAAGAATGAATACGAATCAATAGTTCTGTTGTATCCTTTGAGTAACCAAGATGGATGAGAACACGGTGACAGTCTGTCTCGACAACACAAGACAAATGTCTTCAGTGAGTAACAGGGTGCACATCACAATGTTTTGCTTTGTGGGGTTAATCAAGTACATTTCTGTATTGAATTTGGTAATTTTATGCATGTTTTTTGGTGAACTACTTCAAGATGCTGTTAGTTTTTCTGTCACTATTATTTAACTCAAAACATTGAAGGTGTTTCACTATCTTAAATTTTTGAGCCATTTGCTTCTAAATATATGTTTTTCTTCAGAAAACCTGTCCTTCACACTGAAAATATAAATGTCTACAAGAATGCTAGGTTTTAAACAGCAGATATTTTCAGGATTAGGCTTGCTGCAACGAACTCAAGCCGTATTTAGTCTCTTAACACGCTGAACCACGGAGGTAACTGAAGTTTCAAGAGCATAGACACATGCCAGCCCCAGTGCTTTCTTCTTTTCTTAGAGCCCCAAGTATGACAGTCAGACAGGCATCTCAATCACATAGAAATAATCAACTGCACTGATAAAAGCTGAGGAAACAATTTTGTTTTCTTCAGAGGAGTGTTGGGAGTCGCACTGTATCCCAAGCTGAGGCTGGCGCCATGCTTTCCCCGAAGGGGTAATCAGGAGGCAGTCAGGAGGGTGGGCATCAGGCTAGCTGCCAAAAATGCCTCTGCTGTAGTCCCTGAAAGTTTCCTTTGGCCAGTTTGGGCCTCAGGTTGTCTGTGGTGTGTTGCACTTTGAGAAAGACATGGATTAACTGAAGAATCTGGAGAGCACTGTGATTTATGAAACCAACGATTTCTGGGGAAAACAGAGAGAAATTTTTTAACTGCTGGGGGAGGAAATAACTTATCAATCTTGTTTGTGGAGACCAGTACCAGAACTAACGGACTCAAAACTTTAATTACAAACATTTTTGTTTGAAATTGAAAAAGGGAACTGTATTGGTTGTAGATGTCCGGGTTTTGCTAGCAGGGGCTGCAGGAGGGTCTCTGTGCGGAGAGGAGAGGCCGGGGCTGCCCCGTGCCGGACACAGCCGGTTCCAGCCGGCTCCAGCCCACCCGCCGCAGGGCACGGCTGAGCCCCGCAGCCAGGGTGGGGCGGCCTGAGGGAAAATGTATCTAAGAAAAGGAAAAAATGCTGCACAGGCAGAGGAAGAGGGAACGGCAAGAGTGAGAAACAGCAGAGGGGACAACAAAGTCAGGAGAAGTGGAGGAGGTGCTCCAGGCACCAGCGCAGACACTCCCCTGCCGCCCAGCGCAGAGCCCGCACTGGAGCAGGCAGTTATCTCTGAAGGTACTGCAGCTTGTGGAGAGCCCATGCCTCAGCCTGGGAAAAAACTGAGGAGGAAGAAGTGGCAGAGAGACACCACTACCCCCTGTGCTGCTCGGCAGGGTGAGGGTTGTATATAGGAGTCTGGAGTGAAAGAGTAAAGTTGAGCCTTGGAAAAGGGTGAGGAAAGGTGTTACAACGTTTGTCCTTTTGCTTCTCACTACCCAAATCTATTTTAATTGCCAACAAGATAAATTAATTTTGCCCACGTCAAGTCTGTTTTGCCCATGACAGCAGTTGGTAAGTGATCTTCCTGTCTTAAGCCATGACCTTTCTCATCCTTTTTCCTCCCTCCATCCTGCTGAGTGGGTGGGCATGGTGCTGTTATGCAGGGCTAACCTGTCTCAAGAGCAATTAAACAAACTTTCTCTAGTGCAAGAGTTAAAATGGTGAAAGGGAATGCCCAGGGAGGCTTTGGCAATCTCATTTAAGATCTTTAAAAGAAGGTAAAACCAAGATCTACTAGAATGAGCTAGGGAGAATTAATACTCTCTCACAGAAGGACAAATGGAACAATGTCTCACAGTTCTGTACATTACTATGCTATGATGTGGTAGGAATGAAACACTCAAAAATATATAAAAATTATTTTTATAATTTTTTTGACAAAGGAAAAGATTCCATTTTTGCATAGGGAACATACTATAGACTACTTCAGAAAAGGGAGCTAAGCTAAACAGCCATTCCGTAAAGCGTGATGAAGGTGAAATTGAAATCAGTCACATTGAAGTACAAAGTAGAAGTGTACAAAAACACTATAATTTTGCATTCATCATCTTATTTCTTTAAATACAAGGAGGTTGTTGCCACACAAACAAAAGCCTTAAAATTTAGAGTAATGTTGTTTCAGTAAATGTCCTTCTACCCTGCAATTTTATCCTTCCTATAAAGTTTAAGAAAGTTAAACTAAAATATAGAAAGACTGCTGGAATAGTGATAGGAATAGAGAATCCACCTGGAGAAAAATGACCAGAAGGTCTGGCTTGTTCAATTTAACATGACAGATGAAAGAGCTTACTAAGCTGATCACTCTTAGTAAATAACATATGTGGTTAAACCTAAGGGTAAAAAATGAGCCATTAAAAGTAAAACACATCATTAGTCTAGGAACTAGACAACAGTGACTCAAGAAAAGATTATTAATGATAAATTCCATTTGTGCTGGAAATAACAAGAAAAGTTTTAACCATTAGAAGAGTGACAATATCCAAATACCTAATTGTAGCCCAGAACAGATCCTGTGGCTTGCGTCCATAAGACTTAAATTGATTTGCTTTGCTTAGATATTTAGAATAATTCACAACCAAAACAACAGTAGATACAAAACATCCATCTCTGCAATGCTGGTCAGAAATATTGCAAATTGCATTTTTTATAACAAGTATGCAAAATTGAAAATTTGATATGCACAGTACATAGAAGCAGAGGAAGTTCTATTTCATAGGTTCTGAGGAAAAATACCATGTCTCTTTTGTTGTCTCCTGAGAGGTTATGAGCCAATATAAAAGACAAACGTCCATTAAAAAGATGAAATGTACGTACTACAAATCTTCCAATTATTACTTTGATATAAATATTCACAAAACTGGACATTCTTCTGCATGAATCAGATGTAAATCATCAGTTATAGTTTAGCTGGAGAATAGATCTTTAAGATAAGTTTTTTTATAAAGCAAGTAGAATTTTAAGCAAAACTTCTCGTAACTGTTCTTTATTTTGTTTTTTTGTTAGCTATTCATGGCTGAACAGAAAAAGATGTAGAAGTGCACAGTAAATAAAAATTATGTAATAACTTTAGGTGAAGTAAATCTCAGAGGGAATCTTTTGTGGATTTCTTTAAATGGAAAAATAACAAATCCACCTGAACCCACAGGTAGATTTCAGAAGAACTGGACTGTCTTTCATGTCTTTCTGTCTTTCATTGCAAGTAGTTTGATAACCAACCAATTCCAGAAGAACTCTATCAGTTCATCAGCTGGGGACAATGTAATTTAAATTTGTTACATTTGAATCATATACATTTATTTGAATAGTTAATCGAGGAATAATCTTTTCAGATTAGCAGCTTTTCCAAGATGGTTGTTGAAAGATGTTCTTATAGATGTCATTTCAACTACACAGTCAGACTTTAAGAATCCAGATGCAAGTCACTTCTTGGATTTAGAAGGGGAAAAAAAATTCCTTTCCTTCGGAATGATTATGCTGCTATTTTTGCTGACTCAGAAGAGGAAGTTAAGTGTACCAGAAATGCTTGTGATGGTATTTACCGAGCACATTTCAGGGCTGTCCTTTGGAAAAGCTAATTTTTACAAACCCTGCTCCTTGTTGAAGTACGTCTCACAGAGCAGTGCTAAAGAAATTGTAATAATGCAGAACTACCAGCATACATGTATTTGTTACGTAGATGTCATAGGCGTTATGGTAAGGGTGCTACCTCTGAATTGCACCTTTTCCATGATAACAGGCCTATGCGCACTGTTGCCATGCGTTTACCGCCTGTCCGGACATCCACATCTGCTTGAAAGACAGATTCTTGGTTCAGATTAGAAGCCTAGTTCACTTAGACTATGCCTTTAAACGACACAGTTTGAGATTATGGTAAATAAGGAGTCACAGCCAAAGAGTGTTGAAAACATGTGCTGTAGTATTCACTAACTGCTATGGCTAAAAAAGTTGTACTGGACAGCTGAGAAGCAACTTTAATCAAACTCTTACGATCTAAAGTTGTGCAGGAGAATTGAAAGACTGAAGAGATGATGAAACCTTGCTTAGGACAAGTGCACAACGAGGTAAGTACAAAGATGGCTTGTTAGACAAATCTTCCTTAAGTGTCTTATTGGAACAAGGCTCTTCCAAAAATGCATATAACACCAATATGCCACATCAGTTGTGTATCCATATCAAATTCTTGGTCATGGAATGGGAAAATAAAATAGCAATAGCAGGTCACGGAGAGAAACTCAAAGTTCTCTATGTAAGTGAAGTCACTCAATTTTAAACTAAGAAATCATTGTTTTGAGGTAAATTGTCTCAGACTATCTTACAAGTAAGTAGATATTTCAGTTGTGTTACATGGACTATGCACTGCAGACTGTAGATACAAAATCAATCATAATCACTGCTGAAGGCAGAGATATCTTGGTGGTTTGTCCTGTGCTCAGCAATCACATTTTGACTGATGTATGAGAAAATGCAGACGTAACCTGCAGATTCGTGATATTCATGAAACAGCATTCTTCCTCGACACTGAGGTAGATCTGATACCGTCCAGTTTGTGTGGATTTTTGGAATGTAACTTTGCTGTTTCTATCATAACCAAGAAAAAACTTAAGGTTAAAAACGGATGAAAAGGGAGCACTGTTGTTACCAGGTATTTTCTGTGTGTTGTGGAGGTTTTCATTAGCTCTCTTAGAAAACTGTGGGAATACACTCATCATCTGTGTGTCTCTAAAACTCAGCTGATACAAACATATAAGTTGGTGAATTCATCTAGGCCAAATGATATGAAACTGACTTTAGCAAGCTTCTGCCAAGCAAAGTCTTTCTATTTCAGCAAGCAATATGGAGATGATATCTACAATGTGAACTGTGCTGTATCGAGTAAACTATGGATTTGCATCTTATGCCATGGACATTCAGTAGGCGACTGGATCAACAGCATCCAAAGCTTCTTCTCCAAAGGTGCACCTGTAAGGATGAATTACTTCTTGTTATGTAGTTTTCCAGTTATAAGAAGATCTTAGGGCCCTACATAATGTCATTTAATGAAGGGAAGATAATGAGCTATTTGTTAAGGGTATGCTTACACAATAAATATATATTTTGATTACTAATATATGTTAAAGATCTCTTCTTATCAACAGATATGCAAAACTAGAGTGCCAAAACAAGAAAACATAGGGGAGGTATCATTAAGAACATAATTATTCTTACTATGTTACCACTACAGTTTAGCAAAGGTTATCATTTGTAAACAAAATCAGCATAAATTTTTTTTTTAAGCATCATTAGAATTTGTTACCTCATGTGGTAGAACTAGCTTAGATATCTAACTCTTGATTCACTGATTAGCGCTGAAAGAAAAGATCTTACAAGGGAAAACACTGAGCAGCGTTGTCTCAGCAGAAAAGAGGAAGACCTACAATGAGTATTTAACTGTTCTCCACTTGAAAATTAAAGATTGATTAGTGAACTTGAAGATCAGAAGTGATCAGTATGACCACTTTTTTTTTTGAGAATTAAGTGCTTGTGTTTGTGTGTTATGCGTTTCCACTCAAGAGATTTCTAAGAAAGGTAATAGCCTTTTATTAATTCATTATTTACAGAATTCTAATTCCAAATTATAACATAGTGTTTCATTTTGCAAGAGATAGTGGAATGAAACGGGTAGGGGGGAACATGGAGATTGTTAGTGTTCTACTTTGCCATTTACTTCCCTTTTAGTCTGAGTGGCCAAGACACCTCTGTGATCCTGAGCAAGGGAACAAATAACCTGCATTGTAATCTCCCCCAATGCAGAAAATCCTACAGATCCTTAGGTATGCACCAACACATTTCCTGAAAGCATCAGGTCAACAAAGAAAATGGGTGGAAATTAGGGTTTCCTGTGTCTGAAAATGAGGGAATGAAAGGAGATCAAGCAACACGACAAACCTGTAGTGGTTGAGCTATAAACTGGTCACTGTTGAACTGACATCTAATGACAAATTAGTAGAGTACTATTAGCCATTAACAAGACAGATTTATTGTAGGAAGAAGAGGCAGTGCAGTCACACAGAAATAAAATGGCTTATAAGGAAAGAGAATTTTTATCTCCCAACTTTTAACTTCTTGAAAGGCTTCAAAGCATTCAGATTCAGCCATCAAAAACTTTATTAAGTGGAAAAAGTGAATTTCCTGATTTTGAAATTCAGTTAAGATATTGGTAGAGGTTTAGAAACTATTTCGTAAAGGTCACTTCCTGTGATGAATAGGTTTTGTTGGATTCATGGGAAAAATACTGGAAACAAGTAACTCTCTGGAAATGTAAAATGAAATTTCTCTGTAATCTCCAAGCACATGTTTCTTAGACTCTAAGTGGCTCTGTCATTCTGTAAAACAAAACATTTGATATACTAAACACCAAAATTCAGCAATACTTACAAACTTCATGGACATTTCCTAACATAGTAATATGACTACTTCAGTTGTGTAGTGTGAGTTTCAGTGACAACTTGTAGAATCAAATCAAATGCAAATGTTTAAATACCTCCATTGCATGTTTTGAGAAACACAGTCTTTGAAAGTATGAGATGGTCATACACACATACACATCTCCCATTCACAGCTGGAAATCATGGAAAGATGCTTTAAAGGGCAGTGATGAAAATAGTGATTTACAACAAATTTCTGGTTTTCATAGAATCATAGAAAGGTTTGGGTTGGAAAGGACCTTAAAGATCACCTAGTTCCAAACCCCCTGCCATGGACAGGAGCACTTTCCACTAGATCACATAGCTTAAATCCTCACCCAACCTGGCCTTGGACACCACCAGGGACCTTTATAATTTTATTTATGTACCTCTGTTGTGTCAGATTTACTCCCAAGCCATTAGCTTTTGCTTCTTTAGCTTCTTTTGGGATATCTTTTTTTTTGAGCAACTTGTCCTCAAAAATTTGGGAACTATATACTCCTTCTCCTTGAGGATCATCTCAATGTGCACTTAACAACTGCAAAAAAGGTAGTTTTTAGGTATCTCTTCAGAAGACCTGCCCGTGCCATTGAAGAGAACCTGCATGTTTCAGTTTTTTAATATCCCTGAACTGTAGACATAAGGATAATTTACTGGAAGCCTCAAAGAACATACTAAGGTGGACTCCCATTAAGAGTCACTTAGGTCTCATCAGCTGAAGTGGAGTGGAGGTCCTACTGCTCCCACAATTTGACATTTTCATGGCAAGATGTGTATGTTCATTTGGGAATTCTCCATCAAGAATCATTCACAGTTTTTTTATTTGAATCAATTCCTTAATAGCTCTGGGGTTTTGTATCTGATTTTCTTTCTTAGGGTATTTTTTTTAGTATACTTTTTTATAATTAAGTTGAAAAATCAACAGAAAGAAAATGTGATT
Source organism: Pterocles orientalis (assembly GCA_011057875.1). Classification (NCBI taxonomy): domain Eukaryota; kingdom Metazoa; phylum Chordata; class Aves; order Pterocliformes; family Pteroclidae; genus Pterocles; species Pterocles orientalis. The sequence goes on from WKFP01013916.1 coordinate 110,504, forward strand.
TCTGGCTAGTATAACTGCTAACACATAATTTATTTTAAGGTGTTCAGATGTGCTTGATATTACTTCACTTTACTACCTTATAGTTTAAAGATCCCAGTCCAACCTAATAATCCTCAAGGTTAATCATTATGAATTAAAGACAAGAAAAGGACTTTAAATGACATTTAAACAAAAGTTTTTCTCAGAAATACATAATGCCTGCTGCTGTAATTTCATATGCGTCTCAGGTTTTTGATATAAAGTTTGAATTGAGATACAACTGTGAGTTCTGCTTTTGCACAGCTCAGCACCTAAGCTTATTTAAGATTCAGAAAACAGATCTGCTCTACTTTAGGTTTTCACAGAGCCTGCTTAACACTATTCACAGCAGTGGATTCCATACTCTATGGCAACATCCCAATTTTTAAAAATGTAATAATTTAGTGGCTAACACACAGCTAAAGGAGACTCAGCCTTATGAAAGAATTCAACCTATGTCTGCTATTTCTTAGCAGTGCACCTTGAAACTAGTCTATAAGCTGTTTTGTTGCAAGAGAAACTGTTCACTGCTGCTGCAATTTGGCTGATGTGTAGCAAGGCGTTCAAGATCTACTGGAGAAGGAGAGAAAGTGAAAGGAAGGATGGCTGAAGTCCATTAACAAAAATCCATGCCTGAGACACAAGACCCTACATCACATCTTTTTCTAAGAATGTTTTAAGTAAAATACAGAAGTAGTATCGGAAACAGAGATCAGAGATTTCACAGGTAATATGCCCATTACACTATAAACTGGTGTTCTCATTTGTGTTCTCGCTTTAGCTACTGAAAAAGACATTTCATAGGATGACACTATCTGGAAATGTCTAGTTTTCCTGTGGTTGATATAAGACACCAAAACTAACATTCCAATGTTCCTGTTTTCTGTGTTCCATGTAGGAGATGAGGCAAACAGAAAAAGGCAGTAAGCACTGTAATTCTTCACATTAAAATATCTAGCAGGCAAGCATTCAGATTCAGAAACTGAATTTGAATTTTGAGCTTGGAAAGTCACTTTCCAAGAAATTTGAGAAACCATCAAGCAGCTCTCTGGAAATAAAAATGTCCTCAATCTTAAAACTATGATCTTACACTCCCACCCCAGTAGAGGGTCACCAGACGGAGAATTTAAGAGATTAGGCAAGAAAGACAGGTTGCTGATTGCATTCAAGCCCAAAGGTTCATGTTGCTAGTTCCATGGAGTTTTGACAGAGTTGCATTTCATAGAATTAACAGTCAACAAACAGTGTGGCTTTTGGGACACACCATGGAAAACAAGAATTGTAGACTCATGTTGAAACCATTCCAGGATGAAATTCAGTAATTTTCTAAATAAGGATAAGTGTTTCAATTGTTAGATTATTATGCCAAACTTCAGGCATCACTGGATGATTTTTCACTGAAAAGTAAGTTGTACTGTGTGTAAAACTCAAAAGACATTTCCTAATTTTACTCAGAACGTGTCTACCAAATCCCTTAGAGGCACCAAGACCCAGAATTTATGAATCTCAGATGGCCTTAGAAGGCAGCTAGGAGGGAAAACTTATGCCCTTGGCATACCTGGAACAGAGTTTCAAATGTCTGAGGAAATTTCATGAGAAATATAGGCAACAGGGACATTTAAATATTTTGGATTTTACCCCAGGTGTCTAAGGGGTGGCTATGTCCTGAAGTGGATTTAGCTTTATGTCTGCTTTATGAATGGCAGGTTCTACAGAAGATAGAACAAATTGTTTCTAATCTGAAGATCTCAATATTGTAGAAGGTATAAATGAATACATAATTATTTACTATTTTCTTGACTGGGATCCATCTGCAGTGAATTTACTGATGGGAACAATTATTTTGAATCAGAGACTCATTAACTATGCTTTCAGTTAAACTGTCAATTTGTATTTTTAAATATACCATTATAAATTTTACTTGCTATAATACCTGCCAATATTATTTCATGCTTACCAATGGAAGATACTAAAATAGCTCTTAACATCCTCCGAAGTAAAACACTGAAAGGTGGAAAAACTATTTGGTGTGGAGTTATCATTCTGGCCAGTGCTTGTTTCACAATTAGTTTATTCAATTGCTCTTTTGCTTTATTGAATCCTGACTCCTCATCTTTATAGTTTTACCTTGCATAAAATGTGTGCACTTCAGCTGCTTTACTTATGTCCCTCAAATGAGCTTGAAGTCCCTGCATAAAGAAAGTCTTATAGTGAATACATCACCTATCTGGCATTTGTGTGCTTGAAACAGTAATCTTTCAAATATACCTAATTTATGCTAAAGAAATGCAAGTGATGTTTTCTTGTAATCAGTAGTAAAAATCAGAACCTGGAGGGACATTTTCATAATTTTACTACATAGAAAATTTATATGCTGGTCTTAAGTACTGGTCAGATATTTTTTACATTTACATTTACATTTACATTTACATTTACATTTACATTTACAGAACGTTACATTCTAATGTGTTCAACTGAAAGCCTTCTAGTTTTTTCAAAAGTTTATTTCTAAAGGTAATTGTTTGATACAAAGTGTGAACACTGATATGTTACCATAGTTTTGACTGTTACAAATCAATATGAATATACTCCTACAGGTCAAGTAGGAATATAGTTAGTAGTCATATTATCCTCCCAGGTGGGCCACAAAATCAGGATTAATCTGTTCCTTGCAAGATTAACTTCACACAATGAACTGCCTGCTTTGAATTAGTTTATAAATCAAAGACTTACCATCTTCTCTCAAGCTTTTTGCATAAGGTAGGAAACCTCACCACATGAAACTCTTGACACTAGTTGTGAACAGAGCAGAAAGATTATTCTTTCAATAAGAAATTAAAAACCCCCTTATTTTTAGTACTGAAAACATATAAGGAATTTTAGATTTTGAAAATTTTGTTCAAAAATAAATATGAGACTTGACTGAATTAAAAATTCACACTACTACTCAATAACAGAAGTCCAAAACTAAATATTTTATTTTTTATACAGAGTAATAGATATATCAGATATCTGATGTTTTGCATCGATGAATCGACATACAGGAGAGACAGCTGTGATGCTACATATTTTTGGTGGATTTGTGGCAAGACGGTGACGTTCTAATCCCTCTAAGATAAATAGCACATGTCAAGCTCATTTCCTACACTGACATTTTGAGACACAACCACAAGTAAATTCCATTTTCAATTGAAGTCAGCGACAAAACTCCCGCTGACAGGGTTTCATCCTTCACACTTAAGTGTCTGGGACACGCTTAGTCATATAAAGTGGTAACAGCAAAGAAGTGGAAGCTTATTTTCAGCAACATTTTCTCAATTTCCTGTTTCCTCAGTTTTAGTAAATATTTGAGAAATATAAAGAGGAGTTCAGCATAAAACTGTGTGTACCATCCTGGTGTAGCTGGAACTTCAACACATTCCTGCTAGCCACTTGAATGACGGATTACTTCACAACACCTTTCTGATTCACTGTGAAAGAATGACTGACAGTGATGCAGAATCTAGAAGAGATGTAACAGGCTGATGACATAAATTTGCACTATCTAGACTGCAAAAGTAGAATTATTGTCCCCCTAGAAGAAGTCAATGATGAAAATTGCACAAACATGGAAATAGGTGTTGCAGCAAATGGAAAGCTGTCATGTTAAACAGATGATTATGAGAAAGACAAAGGGTACAAAGGTTGGCCTGGCCAACCTGAAGACAATGTGAAGAAAAGATGAAATATCCATAAATATAAGCAAACAAGCAAATAAAATGTCTGCTTTAGCTATAAATAGCTTAGGTGTAAACGTACTCTGGCGGCTATAGGATGTTGCTTGTGGGCCACTGCTAATATAACATTAGAGAGAAAAAGATCAGAAAAGTTTCAGTATGAAAGGCAGCTGCTGCCCTAAAGAGGTTCAGCCCTTTGGACATCAGTGAACAAAGAACAGCCATCTGAAAATAAACAAGCTAGTAAACAAGGCAGCAGACTTGTATAAGAATTGTTTAGGTAAAACAGTACAATAGGGAAATAAATATTCAAAACTTTTACACAGTAAAGGAAGATGTAAAAACTATTATTTTACAGATAACTTTACACTGACAATTTGGCTCTTGCCTTATTTTTCTGAAGTGCCCTGATCTTCTAAACATTAATCCTACAAAACCCTGCTCTACACCGTTACACCTGTGATTTGCAGAGAACCAATTAGTTTTTCTCCAGAAATAATCTTTGTACCTGACCTTGATAATCACTAACCAGAGAAAAAAGGAAGGAAAGAAGAACTGCTGCTTTAATTTATCAGTCTGATTTTAAAATATTGTCTCATTATATATTGGGGTTTTTGTTTAGTTGGTTTTGGTTTGTTTTTGTTTTGCTTTCTTCCCTATGAATTCTCTATATCTTATGAACACTTTCCTAGTACACTTGTATTTACAGCTGAATGCAGTGTCTTTTGAATTGTTTTGCCAGAAAACCAAAGAGAGTTCCTATCTGTTTGTTCCAGACTGGGATGCCTCTGAATCCGTATTAGGTAAGAGAATGAATCCATAATCTTTTTTCTTTTAAAAACTCCAATCCATTTTTTGAGAAGTGGTGAAAAAAAAATGAAACGCTACAGCGCTTTTTTTTTATGTCTTTAGTCTCAGTAATTTCTTAGGCTAGTGCCATTTATTTAAAAAATCAAAACTAATGGAGCTTTAGAATTTTACAAGAAAATTTATTACTTTAATATTAAACTCTTGGACTGTATCTGGGAGCTAAAATTTAACTACTGTAAATGCTTGGTTCAAAAGGATGCATAATTAACCTTAACTCTTTTAATAATATTGTGTTATGTTTTGACAACCAAACAGTAAAACCTCAGCACGAACAACTCTTGTTTTTATTGAAACCAATAGACAGAAACCATAAATAATTGTTACATGCCCTGCTGGTAACACCAATTAGCTGGCATCATACAAAAACTACCATAAACAAGTGCTGTGTGTTGCATCAGGGATTCAGAGGTCTGAGCTACAAACAAAATATACCAGTTTGAATGATTCACACATCACATAAACCCCAAAGAGCATCTCAAAACCAGATTGAACTGTGAAACGAAAGTAAGAGATGGCAAATGTGCTGAAAGATATGTTCCACTTTTACACATGTTCTCTACTTCTTGTTCTGGAAGGAAAATTAAAGTCTAGATGTCAGATGTTCAATCCTGCATTTGTAGGCTATGGAACAGAAATGAACCAGCTCTTCACAAAATACAGAAGCCTCCATTGGACGTTTATTTTTTTACCAAAATTCTGAGGAAAGCACTATAGCAAAACAAAAAGTTGTGTTTAGCAAAAAACCCCAAAACAACAAAAAAAGCAAAAGATTTGTCAGCTTCTGCAAAGGTGACTTACTTTTGAATGCTTAAGACATTTTTAAAATCTGTTTATGTAAATATTGTGCCTCTACATCGATCTAAACGAACATTTTCAATGCTAGCTATCAAGATCAGTGGTCATCAAAGAAAAAGGCTGCTCATAGTCATCACTGAACTCCACACACAGAGTAAGCACTTCAGAAAATAAAACTGTTTAAGATACTGAAAACACTTGAAGCTTGTTATCATTGGTGAAAAACTCTAACGTACAATTTTGAATTTTTCCCATATTACCATAATGTATGTCTATGCAGTCTTCTTCTCAAATCTGCTTTTCTTGTCCTTGGCGCAGAAATGATTGAAACAGTTAAAATAGCTTTGAGCTCTCTTTATAGACTCCAAAATTCATAGCATAGGCATTGGATCAACATAATTTATGATCACCATCCACATTTCCATGCCTCTTCCTAAAAGTATTTCCATAGGCAAGTTTCCTGACAGCTGAAGCTATGAGAACATTTTAAAACCCTACATTATGATGTTAAATTGTAAAGATGGGGCACTGTCATGTCAAAATGGCGCCACAGTTACAGCTACCAGAAAGCCAATAACTCAATTCAACCTTACAGGAAAGTGTTCGCTGCACACCTAACGTCGGCTTTCACAGTCAATACTACTAACTTCACTAAATTCAGCCATGTCATAGAAACCTGTTGCTTTTTTGTTCAAAACCATGAAAATATACACAAGCTTGAGTTCAATGGGTTGGTCCTAACACTGTCATAATCCAGCACTACCTACACTCTGGGTTAAAGTAGTGTTATTTCTTAAAAGAAAAATAAATTAATCAATTCTATTTTGTTATAGAGTAGTTTCATACTTTGTTATTCTTCTTGAAAAACACAGTACAATTCTGAGTTCAGCTCTTTTAACAACATTCAGTGATTCATTTTATGATCTTTTCAGCTGCAAGAGTTAGAACTGTAAGGTACTGTTCAAGACATCTTTGTCCAAATAATACAGAACAGCAGCGCTCACAAGGAAGACAGAAAGTTCAGGGGAAACCTCAAGAAACTTCTAAGAACTTAAAAGGGGGAAAAAATATCACTGGGACAAAAACCTGGTGCATAATGATAGCAATTTGCCTTAATCAGATTCACTGCCAGAAGTAATATGCATGAGCAAAACAAACATAACTATTGTCAATTTCTTAGGTAGATCTATTGTTTAATTTCTAATAACTCAGTTTCAAAAAAGCTTTGCTCTTTTGCTCTGCAAATCAATGTTTTATCACCTCCAGGAGTTTGCTGGTGGTAGATGTTCTGTTATTCTGCTCAGGGCTACAAAATCTTGTGATTCATTCCATATGCTTCTTTCTAAGAATCGTCCTACATTTATAAGCAAATATGATACACATCAACAGCTCTCCTGATGTCCTTTTCCACTCAGATAACCTCTGAAGACCCATTTCTACTTAATGCTTTCTATCCAGCAAATAACCTTTAAGACCTGAAGTGATTACAGGTAGCAATCAACAGAATCCACACACAGGCTATGACCTGCCACAGCTGCAGTCTTCAGGTGGGTTTCATCTTCTGGGTATTTTGTTTCTTTTGCATGGTGAGCTCTCCAGGCCAGGACACACTGCTAAATTTGTAACTTGAGGTTACCAGGAAAAAATCAGAAGGAGAATAGCTAAACCATGACTGGAAATCAGTATCAGTGTTCTTTTAAAAGACATCCTGCCTGTACTCAGGAAAGTTAAAGGTACTGGATATGCCTCTGTTCTTCAGCTTTCAAATAAAGATGACAGTAATCTTACCCCTCTCATCTGTCTCCTCTACTTGACCTGTTTAGGAACAAGAACCGCTTTTGTTGTATTTCTCAAAACCATTTACCAGAATGGGGCTGATAATTTGGTTGGGACCTCTGCAGTGCATTATATTGTAAGTAGTCAATAAAAATTTCTACAACAGCACTCTTACTTGGTTTGATAGGCAATTATTCAACAGTTTTAATCTTCAGTTTTTGACTAAAAATTCTTGTTCCTCACTCTCTTGTTTTGCTGTACTGATTTAATTTTTAATTAAATTTTTAAACATGGAAAGATTTGTATATGTATTTAATTTTATGTATTTGAGAACCATCATTGGGACTACTGTACATTCGAGTGATCAAGTACAGTTTTGGATTCTTGTCATAGACTAAAGGGAAACAATATTGCAGTAATGGTGCAAGAGGCATAGGTGCCTATGTTTCAGGAAAATTTCTCCACTGCTTGTTACTGATGGTGTTTTAATAGTGTTCAAACTTAGAACCAAACTAGTGATGAAGTCTAAGATGAAACAGAATAGGCGAAACAGAATAGGCATTTTTAGGCACTTAAAACTTTATACATCAATGTTTATTTTGACAAAAATTCAGGAAGGCAGCACCATGAAATGAAGTTAATTAATTATTCCCAAGCCAGTAATGGCCTTTCAAGCATCTAAATATTTTCCAGCTAATAGACAGAGGAGAGCAATTTCTCTGGGGCTGGCAGCTAGTTCAGACTTGGTTTTGTGTCCTCACTGGTGTTTTCTCTGAGCATACTTGGCCACCCTTCACTGCATTTGCAGAATAGTGAAGTGTGTGGCAATGGAATTATGATGCTGAGAGCCACAATAATCGCTGCTCTGGTGTGGGCTCAGGGATAGCACACAGCTCTTCTCATCCCCTGTGGGGTGTGCTTCTCACCACAGTTTAGAGGCTTTGAGATGCCTTGCTGGCATTGGCAGCTGCTCTCCCTTCTGGCAGCTTTCTGCCCTTCTTTTTTCCCAAGGCATCCCTCTAGCTGCACCCACTGAGCAGGCAGCAGTGGCACCAAGCTGCTTTCCAGACTCTGCTGGAAGCACTGCTTGTGGGAGGAGAGTCACATCTCCCAACAAGATGATGGAAAGGAATAATCTGTTGACACTAGTGGTGACACTAGAGAAGCCCTCAGGTGTCCAGAATGAAAAAAGAAAAAAATAAAAGTCAGAGGATTTCTTTGTGAACAGTCACATCCTCTGTGAGGGTGACTCAGTGGTTACCTTCAAATAAATCATGCAGTGCAGTCACTTCTACATGAAGTAGTTGAAACCTCTTGTTTCTGTTTGCTTAGTTTGACAGACTTTGTCAGAAATGTTCTACTCCAGAACAAAGGACTGCTTATTTCCAAATAGAAAAGAGAGGTGTCAAAGAAAAATATGTCAGCTTTTTATTTGTTGCCTTTTTTCCCATTTAGATTCCAAAACCACAAAGCATTTACACGTGAGGTCAACATTGAATTGTACTCACGTGATTAAACGCTGTGCTGAACTAAGTCCTGGCTTTCCTATTTCCCAAGAAGTCTTGCCCAAACTGGAGTTTATCTGTCAGCCGTTTCTGAGCTTTTTGTAGCTGTTATCATTATTCTGAAAAGTAATTAAGTGTATATGATATTTACTCAAGCTCTATTGCGTTGATTTTTTTAAATAAAAAAAGTTGTTCATTCTAATTTAGTGACCTGTAGCCTGATTTTTTTCCTCCATTATACTGATGCAATAGCATGAAATAATAGCATGATTAAGTCCATCTACACATCAAAGGTGGGAGTGCCTTTCCAAGCCTCAGCATAGCTCCATATTCTTTGCCAGCCCAGCCAGCAACCACACACATTTCAATTTGGTGTCTGTGAACGTGAAGCCTGGAAGCACTTTGTAGAAGGAAAGAGCAATGCATGTTCTCCCGGTCTCAGATCTGGCGTACGGTGGGATCATAGGAAGCACAGGCTCTGGACGCAGTTTTTCTGTTGGGTCTTAATACGTGATGTTGGGGCCAGACACCTATCAGTACTCGAGATCACCAGTTTAAGGCCAGCACAGGTTTGCATACCAGCACCCTGCTGAAGTGATTCCTTCACTGCAGTTTGGACGTATGCCGAAAGACTGGATGACCACAACAAAGACTAAGATTAATTTACATTCAGTCAAGAAACTCTCGTTCAGTCTCATCACTGTAAATCCTAAGTGTGAAATGCGTGACAGACAACAATTTAATTGCCTAGGTTAAAACTGTGTATTCAAAACTATATATATTTTTAATTCAACAACTATAAAATAAATTCCTCTTTTGTTTTTCACCAAGCTCTACAGGGAAACATGACTCTAAAATATTATGAGGCATTAACAAGAGGGAATTTAATGAAGTTTTAAGAGTACATGCAACTAAAGTTAGGCCTACATTGGGAAGATGATTTCAACTGTATTTCTGTGTTAATTACTATCACCTCAAAACAAAGTTTGTGGCTTACCTATCTTTTAATTAGACTTTCACTTTTATTGTTTGTCTACAGTTTTTTAAAAATGTATTTCAGTCTGGTCCTGAACATTTCATTGGAATTCAGTGTGCCATGCATGAAGAAAGTATTTACAGGATCAAACATCTCTTCTGTAAAAAGTTGGCTCTGTTTTCAGTGGCATAGGACAAAAGCTAAATCCTCATTAATAAAGTGTTACAAAATGTAGAAGATAATAATGAGTCATTTGCATAGTTTTGGTTGCAAGAGAGTAATTGTAAAATAATTTACACATTCAGACAGAAATACTACCTTTGTTTGAAAAAGATTGTGATTTTACTTCTTTTTTTTCTGGACTGGACTTGAGGTACAAATATATTTCAATCTGTTTATTTCTTTTTTTAAACAAAATACTTTAAAATAGATTACCTTTTGTCATCATTTATATTAACATCTGCAAATATTCAATGGTTACTAAATTCTTCTGACTTCCCATTTAATGTTTCCTTTACTATCTGTCCTTAGTTTTTGTTCAGGATGATCTGATTAGCTATTTAATCTCTTATTCATATATTTTTCAACTTACAGAATTCTTATTTCCTACTATGTGAGGGCATCTGTGCAACAAAAACAGAATATGTTTCATTTTGTTTCTGCTTCTCAGAAAAAAACCCCTATCCTGATCCAGCAAATACCACTGAGAGCTGAGTCTTTCCCATATTATGCAGTCATCAACAGAGTCAACAGGTTTTCTCTGAGATTACTGTATCACAAACAGAGATTTAATTGACTGTGCTATAGGGCCCTTGTTTTCTCCAGAGCTTCTAAAAAAACCTCATTAAAATTGGTGTTATTTTAGTAATAAATGGTTGTACCCCTGGCACAATTTCAAGACTGCAAAACTCAAAGATAACTGTTTTGGAGGTTTTACTTTTGCTGAAGTAGTTATTTAGTTGGGCATTCTGGAATGGCTATTCAACAGGTACGTGCACTCATAGAAGCTAAAGTAAATGAATTTGAGACATGATGGCACAGTTTCCACTGAGTGTAACCAACTGTAACTTGACAATTTATTGTGCATTTTGTGTCTCAGGAAATGACAGGATTTTTTGCCAGAGAACATAACCTGCACTTTCTTCAAAGATAATCTTCCTACCATTTTTTGTTTGTTTGTTGATTTGGTTTTTTTGTTTGCTTTGTTTTGTTTTATTAGTCATGGATCAGCATTGCATCCAGGACTGCATCTTTCTAAGCCTAGTGCAAACACGAACAAAGAGATGATCCTTGCCCCACAGATCAGGAATTATGAATCTCGACACAAGAAATAGTGTACAGAGACAGACAGAGAATGAAAACCTGAGGAAACGAAGAAATGTCAGAACTTTACATAGTTATAGTAGTATCTAGCCATTGTTAAAATCCTGCAGGCATTATGCCAAAAATTGAAGATCAAGGGACTTTTAAAGGAGATCAGCAAAGTTTTATTGTAGGTGTTGTCAGGGGGTTCTTTTGAAATGCTGAGGAAGCAGGAAGGAAGATATTTTGAAAGAAAATTAATTGAAAAATGATGTGGGTGAGAGACTCAGGGACACGACTGACATCTTCATGGTAAATGAGAAAAGATAGATAGGATAGGAGAGATCACAGAAGACCCTGAAAATGAAGAAGCCTATTATATTTTACGTTATAAAGCAGGAAGAATGAGTGAAGTAGTACACTTGTAAGAGGTGATATGGTCAAAAGAAGGAGTTACAATAGTCTGCATCACTGTTCTGAATAGATATGAAAAATATTTATTGGGCTTTTGGCAAATCAGATACTTGAGATTTCTAAAGATTTTGCTTAATGGCTAAACCTTGCAGATTTGTTCAGTGCAATGTACACCAGGAATTCTAAAGAGATTTTTTTTTTTAGTAATGATGCCTGTATTACAGACCCAGGAGATCTACTGAATCTACTGAGAACAAAAAAGAAGATAACAGAAACAAGTATAGGGAAAGAGGAAGATCTGTTTTATGATGCCCGTCTCTGACTAAACATCCTGCTGAAGAAAGATGTCATTTGAAATCTTGACACAGAAGGAGAAGTTCAGAATAGAACCAACTTTGAGAATTATCCACATATAGATGCCAACTGAATATGAGTGCTAACAAATACAACTTTGACCTTAAAGGGTTGTTTGTGCTTAGTTGCAGATCACTAAGAATTTCTCAACACACTTTTCCTGATCATTGTTTCTTGTTTTTCCTCCCTCTCAACAAAATAGTCTCTTAAGTACAGCAATGCGGTTTGCTTAGAGCTCCTTCAGCAATCACCAGCTACCGCACCTGGAGTGAAATTCAGCTACGTGCAAAATGTCAGACAATTTAGGCCACTTGGGGGAATAGAGAGGAGTTTACAGAGTGCTTGGACTTTCATCTAGTTCTAGATTAAAAGGAAAAAGTAACTTTTTTATTCTAAACAAACCATCCCTTCTCTTACTTTCTGAAATGCACCAGATGCAGCGCTTGTGTTATTCAAAGGCACATACATTGAGTCCTAAATGCATACAGAACAGAGCTTGTCACTCTTTGTCATGGAAGTCAAAATCTCATAAAATTTTGAACAATTATCTTAGTGCACTGATTCCAAGCATATAATAACCTATGACAAGACTTCTGCAGGCCTACTCCTAGTTTTTCATGTCACTACTCCTTTATACTCTGGACTCTTGTGTTACCTATAAAGAAGATAGACATCAAAGTTAACTCCACTTCTAGCAACAGACACAGCACAGTAAGGTAAACACACCACTTTCCTCTAAGCAGAAGCTTAATGCAAACACTGGAAAACTTTGATTGATTTATCTGAACACTGGTTGTCTTGAAAGAGATCCAATTGGCACTTAAAGCTGCAGCTAAGCAAAGCCATATATTGCTGGTTTAGGAAGTCTTAAAACGGAAAAATATTTTTCATGAATTACTGACGATCAAACTTTGCCAACTCCCAGAAGAAAACTTCTGTGAAACATCGTTGAGTACCAATTGGTACCAATGTAGGCTTTTTGAAGGTTAAAAACTCCACTGGGGTTGAATGACTACCTTGCTTCCTAAAAACTATGAAGTACTCTTGTTTTGTGATAGCCTGAGAGTGCCTCCTGCTAAGAAGTTTCCCTAGCCAACCTAAACCAGAAACACTTGACACCATACATTTCAGTGTGCCACACTGCACAGAACATGATCTGGTGTGGCAACAAGGGGGTACTGGGCTCTTTCGAGCTCTGTCCCTTCAAAGTACTCCACAGACCAGGGCTGTTTTGCCCAGACAAGATGTCCTTGACTTCACAGGTGCTCATGTGGCCGTAAGGAACTCCTTGTCTCTATACCAGTATTAGGGCTGTAGGTTGGCCCTGCTCCCTCCTAAGGACATAGAGCATTTCTGTTTCACTTTCCCCTCCCTTACCACCATCACTGATGATTATATTCTGCATTAAAATATGAAACCACTTAAAATCCATCATTGGATTAATCGATGAACTGCTGTGCACTTGAATTAAAGATTTGGCATACTGGTTATGGGCCAACCTCTTCTCATAGGTTTCCATGGATTAATTCCACACTGGTGATTAGGTAAATCCTTATTAATCCATGTATTTAAGATAGCCTGAGATCTGTGGATTTTCAGAAATTTCCATTCTTGGTCTTTGACTTTACCATGCAAGATCAGTATAAACGAGGAAAATAAGATTGTAAGGTAGATAAAAGACTTAGCAATATGATTACAAATTCCTGGCACATAATGACATTTAAAAGATATATTAAACATCAAACACTCTAAACCCACATCCTTCATTAACTTTACAGCAGAGTTTGACACTGCCAATTTAGGACAGAGGATGTGAAATGGAAAGGAATTTAATACAAGCCAAAGAAGGAAGGCAAAAGAAGCCCTGTCCTTCTCATTTCTCATTGAAACACTTTTTCTCCTTCCTTCCTTCCACTCTCCTTTTCCCCTGAGTGATCAGAAAGAGCATGTGTGTGTGTCAAATCATTCTGGTTTCGTTTTTCTTCGCCTGTTCTTTTCCTCTGTCCATTTTGCTGGTCGTCATAGTTACAGTGACCTCAGTCCTCCTCATCTTTCAGGGTCTTACAAGGATTTTTTTTTGAAGCTTTCTCTTGTAGCAGTGCCTTGCGATGCCAGCTTGTCCAGTTCTTTAACTGTTACTGCATTTCTTAATCTATTTCTCCCATCAGTCTCCCCCTTTCCTGTGCTGTGTCCTGACAGACTCCTCAGAGCAGGCTGGAAGTGCTCAGTTTTCATCTTCACCCCATCGTTGTTTTTTTTTTTTTCTGACAATTTCTCCTGGCTTTGATCTTTCCTTCCCAAAGCTTTGGATAGTGTTTTGGTCTTGTCTTCGTGTAGCTTTAAAGTGGCATTTTTACAGATCCTTTAGGCTGAGTTAAACCAGACAGCCTCAGACATGTAGCATCTCAAACTCCTTTTGCCAGGTTTTTTCCACTTCAGTCCCATCTTCTGACTTATGCCTGTGAAGGAATCTGACCAAGAGGCTTTTGCTGTACTAGGCAGGGCCAAGGTCAGCCTGGAAACCACAGAACATGAGATGGCCCTGGCTCTAGCGGAGGGCCTCTCTTTCAGGGTTGTCTCTTTCAGCCAGGCTGCTGCTCTCCTGATTCCTGCCGTGAAAGGGGCTGATCGCAGGGAGGAACAAGCACAGTGCCAAGTCAGGGGTGAGTGGCTCTTGGTGGATTCGGGGCTCGTCTCAGGGAATGCAAGTATATCCCTTTTGGCACAGGAAACTGTGACTCCTTGTTGGACTGGTCCTGCTCGACAGATTTGACCAAAACTTTGATCGAGGACTAAGACCTCTATGATGAGCTTTGTATTAGCACTCAAACAAGATTCAGAAACAAGTTTTCTCTGTATCTGCTCTTGATATTAATACAGAAATGGTCACTAGACCTGAAGATAACTAATTAGTTATAGAAGCACATGCATTATAGTGATGTCAATAGTGTTATAGACAGCTTGAACAAGAAATTGGGTATTTAACAGTGTTTACTTGGTACCCCTTTAAAAGAAAACAACATCCATGCTCTTAACCGTTATCCTGTTCTAGACTACCTACTAAGCAGTTGTACACTTCTTTTCTATACATACAAAAATTTAGATCTGAGCTTGCTTACACACATAGCCATCGTAAAAGATTTTAACTGTATTGGTAACATAAGAATCTGCTTTTTAGAAAACATACGTATATACGTACAAAATACATCTGAAACTGAAATACTGATTGTAAATGTACACAACTGCAGCTTCAATGGATACCTGCAGCACTCTAGTGGCCGTTCTTCATAAATGCAACATCAAAAGCTGGCAACTATTTTGGACAGTCGAGATTTAGAGGAAAAAGAACCTGCTAACAACTAAAATTAAATGGCTACAGAGTTAGACATGAAAGTTCTGAAAATGAGCAATAGCATACTGTGTGCACACTGATTAAATTTATTCAAGCAAACCTGTTTTAATCTAGCAACATTCTTGCTCTGCATTACAAATATAATGAAAGTAGTTTGGAGCAGAATACATTATAGTTTGTGGTCATTTTATCTTTTGATGTACTAGCTCACCAGTTCAAGACAACTTAATTACTGGGAGCTTTACATGACTCATTTTCCTTCATCTCACTGACTGTAGGAGGGAAATAATAGGCCATATAAATGGGGAAAAGAGTCTCTCCAGTCCTTATCAGGCCTTTTCAAAAAAAGAAAGATTTTTTTTTTCCATGCAATGGTTTTTCTGTCATTGCAAGATGTCTGTTTGCAGTGCCTGAAGTAGTAGACTTTACATCTTTTCTTATGGAAGAGTAATACAAAACTTAACACATTTCTCAATGAGAAAAAGGTTTTTCTACTTGTTTTACTTCAATATTCAGCATGTTTTCCTTCATTATTCACCTCGTTTGTTTATTTAGCATCCAGAAGCTTCAAAACAGGGAAGCATGGAAGTGCTTCTATGTAAGGAGGTGTGATTGTAAAAAGGGATGATAAATAGTAAGTTATCTCCTACACACATATTATATTTTCTTGCAGAAACGTCTCTGAATATCAAGTACAGTAATTAATATTTGCATGTTATTTCAACTTTTATGATTTTCTTGTGGTTTTTTTACCAGCTGGAACTCATCTAGGATCAGGAAAAAACACATATGGATATTTTATTCATATGATTCTTTTTTCAAGGAACACAAAACAAAAAAATGTCAGTTATTTTGTGTTAGGAGAGACATTCAAATATAAAAATTCTGGACATGAAGAGAAGAACCTTAATCAATTGGAATGAGAAGGCAAGACACAACTGTTAAGAAATGACAATATCAAGGATAATGGAGTTGGGTCTCTGCACTTTAACCAGAAGCAGGTCTTGAGCACAAAGGTGAAGAATAGACCATATACTACTGTGATGTTCTCTTACAGCAAATTGAGAGATAATGGATATTAGAACATTAATATCTTCCAAAATACCTTGTTTGAATAACTGCAGAGATGCTATCTGATGAAATAAAAACTATTACGATGCATATGTTTGCCTCCAGGAGCAAAAGGCACAATTTCTTTAATAACTTAGTTGTTGATCCCTTATTCCTATCACAGTGACATCACTGAAGCTGCAGCAACACATCTGGGTCATGGAAAATACTTGGCTTGAATGGATCATTAACAGTTGCAAGGATGGAGTTTGAGAACACCTTAAGACAAACATTATTAGACTGTGGCTTTTAGCGTATGGTTCAATAGGACCTGAGATTTTGAGTAGCTGGAAGCTAGACAGTCAAGACATTGCCTCAAATAAACATTAGGAATTGTATCTAATGTGTTCGTATCAATAACATTTTTCATTTTTCCGTGGTTGCCAAACACGTGCTAGGTACGAGAAAATGGTGTCAAAGCTGTGAGTTTCTGCACAAGCTTTATCAGAACAAAGGAGCAGTTGCTTACCATGACTCCCGGAGCATTATCCAAAACAAACAGGAAAACAACTGCATCATACTTCCAGAGATGGGCCAGGAGCTCAGCCTCTAATGGGAAGTATGGTCAAATGGGCTGACCAGCAGCCGTCTATCCATTACCTACAGCTGAGGCAATCTAACACCAGAGCAATGAATTCCTTCTCTTTGGCTGAACCCTAAAACAAGCACATCCAGGAAACTAGTAGAGCTTAAATATTGTCAGAGTTAAATGCTGTTTGTTCACATATTTAACTAAACAATACCAGCTAATCTCTTTCACTAGTGCTGCTACTTTTTGGCCAAAACTTATCTGGCCAATTTTACCTAGATGTAATGATGAATAAGAATAATGCAGATTAATTTCTCACTGGAGAGATTTAAAAATGGATCTGATTGGGACAAAGTGCTTAATACCTCATCTGACAAATGCATCTTATTTTCACTACTTCTGTAACACTGTATGAACACCACAGGTTCTACCACCAGTTGTAGCTCCAAACAACTTGAGCAGCCCAGTCTGAGGCCAAGATACAGGCAGGACTATTGCAGCTGGACAAGAAGGTATGAACAGAGAAGACAAGAGGAAAAGTAAGACAGTAGGCATGAGGAGGAGTCCAGTGCAAGTATGGTGCTTCTAATCAATAAGACAAACAGAAAGTATCTTTCTTTCCCTCTTTACATCGTACAGCTGTGATGTGTGATCACATATCATTAAAAAGACTGTAGAGGATTAAGAAGAAAAAAAAAACTGAAAGAAATCAGTAATTGTCTGGGTTTAACTGAATTTCTACAATGTTAAAATTGTTTGAGATGTACACTGGTGAATATTAGTGTAGACCCTTTGGCTTTGATGGACTTACATCTGTTTACATCATCTGAAGAAATTACACTTTCACATTCCCTACTTTTCTGTCAATTTGGATGTCTAATGAAAAATAATTTTATTTGAAAAATAAACCTTTAATAAAGTTCTACAACACAGTGCATCTTCATTAGTCAATAGGCACCCGATGAGAAGAATGTATAATATACATCTCTGATCAACAGAGAGAGTTACTGCATGCAAATGTGCTACGGCTTATTTGTAAGCAAGATGCTGTTGTCCTAGTGCAAAGCAAAATGTGTGTGACAGGAGGGAATTTATCTTAATGACTTCAGAGACCGTCTCCAATTTTAATTCCTAAATCCACATAGAGATGCAGCACTAGTGTTTGAATCGGTGTGCATGTTTACAAGCATACTTGCTTGCCCCTTCCTTTTCTTTCTCTCTCTCTCTCCTAGAAACTAGGGACAATATTAAGTACACTGTAATCAGGGCTTGAAAAATAGTAACACGTTGAGAAAAAGGAGTCTTCCCTTGGCAAATGTCATCATCTCCACAAAGGTCAGGCTTTCATTTCAAAACATACTTTTCATCCCTTCCATTTGAGAGGATAATTGTCTAAACGTGAGTTAAGCGGGAAGAAAACTGTCTTCCTAAGAGCTCTGAGAAACAAATCCCCAGTCTCTGAGGCTGCTTGCATGTGTCAGCTTTTGCTGCTGTTACTGTGGACCCTCCAGCCAGCCCTGAAACTGAGCTGGATCAGGTCGCTTCCCCTCCGCTGCTGAGCATTGTGTATGCAGGCAGAGCCGGCATCCCTCGGGGAGCAGCACACAAACACCGCTGTCTGCCAGGCAAGCACACGCCACAGAGAGCCTGTGCCACCACTCTGGCAGCAGAGGAAGAACACAGAGGGATTTCTTCCATTTTTTTAACAGGTAGAGGAAAGGCTGACTGCTGGGAAGCACTTTAGAATCACAGGAATTGCAGAAGTCGGCTTTCCTACATCTGCACAACATGGATGTCTCGCCTGTATCCGTTTTCTCACCATCCTCTCTTTCCACAGCAAGAGAAGAGCTCAGAAAAGACCACTGGTGCTGCTGCATAGGCCCTTCTAGCATGTTTTGCTACAAATCTCTTTACTTAAAAAAAAATAATTGGAGATCTATAACAAAGAAAAGGTTTCCACCATTTAAAATAATACATCAGATATGAAAGAAAGAACAAAAGAAACTCTGAAAAATATAAAATTCCTGTTTGATGGCCTGTCATTTCATTGAAGAAAAAGACGTGACCTACCAAGAAGAAACCCAGTACAACAGTAAACAATTCATATTTTATTTACATATTCTTGCTCTTTGTCTTTGAAAAATCCCTGAAGTATAAACTCTGTAATGGCAGGCAGTGCAATACCAGCTATATCCATACCAATATTTCATCCTTCTGTAGCAGGAAGGCACGCTCCTGAAATGTGTTTTTTTTCTTGGGTTATATCTTGTCTCATACATTTTGATTCTGTCCAGTTAGGGGTAGTAATCTTTTGGGCTATAATTTCTACAACAAGAAAAGAAACTGTATTGTCCACCTTGTACTGAAATTCAATCCTACACAAAACCCCAATGCAAATCTCATGTCATGGTTATTTTCCTATGCAGGTAATCATGCCAAAAGTACAGTCTATATGTTACCTGATATCAGCTAATGGTATGACTTACCCATAGAGCAGGGGTGCAATATATAATATAAATGTTTTATATCATCACTGTTGTTTTTTTGCTCTTGCTATATCAATTTAATGAACAGCCAACAGCTAGCCTTGTGGCATAGAAGAAAGATGATAAAATTGCTAAATGGTATAAGTGAGAGTTAAGAGGAAGAATAATTTGTTATTTCAAGGTGGTTTAATAATAATAAAATGTTATATTATCCCCTTTTTATGTAAATTTGACAAATATTTTAATGTAGAACCTTTATTTTTAAAATATGGAACGTTTATGCACTTTTAGTGACAATCTGGAAGATTTTATCTGTTTTCTAGAAAATGTTCAGGGTATATCAGCCAGAGTTCTTTTCAATATTTATATTATGAGAAATGATAAATGATGTCAATGAGTTTAGACTAGCTTGTTCTGCAGTGTCTTGCAAGTACTGTTGCACACCTTGGTGAATCTAAATATCCATGGCTTTACTAGACTTCACAGATATCTCATTTTTTAATAATGTACCCACAGATGGCTTAGCTTGTACTGGCAACACATTACCTCAGAAAGGAGTCCAATCATCCAGTCTTTCCTTGCACAAAAATTCTAATAACCACAGAAGTAATCACAGAATTTGGATTGTAATCAGCCGCTCCATCATACTTGTTATGTCTGAAGTGAGTTGGTTATTTTTAAGGTCAGTGAACAATTATTGCAGTAAAAGTCTATCTAAAGAAGATGCTGGGAAGATCACCAAATGTTTTAAATGAAAGTGCATTCTGTCTGCTACCAATCTGTTTCTCTCTTCTTGAGGATGCCTAGAGGTCTGATGGGTTCTTTATCACCAAAGTCTTTAACAGTGGTATCTCTGAAAAATATGGGGCAGCTCTGCCACATCTGTGAGCCTGATACTGGAATAAATTGATGTAATCTGTGACCTAGGTAGTATCAGATTAACTACATGTGATTCTTCCTTCTGGCTGTATCCACAAATATCCAAGAACATCAAAACCATATCATTGACTACAGCTGGTAAACTGTTTATGGGATTTCACTTTAGTTGTCAATTCCATTCTAGGTAGCTGGTCTGAAGATACCATCTACACAAATGTGTGATCTATTTTGAATCATAAAATTGAAAAGATCTCTTGCCAGCAAGTTCCATCTGTCAAATTTATATGTATTGGACCATGCAATTTTTCTCACATCTTGAGCTTTTTGCAGAAACTATCTTCTCCACATTTAAATCAATGAGGTTACCGCTGACAAGCTA
>WKFP01013916.1:134887-169506 GCA_011057875.1 Pterocles orientalis
TTTGTTTTCTTTTGCAATTCTGTTATATTCCACATTTTATACCCTGCATTTCCCTTTTCCCCCTAAACAATTATATGCATTAAAATTATAAGCCAATATGCAATTCTTTGGTGTCGTTTCACCTTAATTTGCCCCAAGGGAATGTATATATAGAACTTCCGCGAACCCCACTCGTCCCACCTGGGGTGGTTCCATGAGCTGGGTCGCGACACCCTCCAAGCAGGAGGACAGTCAGAATTTACTTTCCCTGAATTTTATTCAGTTCTTTCAAGATTATTTCAGATAATGAATTACAATATGCTGTTAACAAGTAAATTCTACAACATTTTTCTACAACAAGCACACTGATCCGTCCAAAATATTTGCAAGTTTATAGACAGTAGCAATGTGTCTGGTGGTACGTCGCAAGTAGGTAGAAGTTAATGTTTTTATCAGTTTAACATTCTAAGACCAACATACTCTGCCTTTATAGATTTTTGGAATACAACTTAGAGTGCAACTGTAGGTAGATGCGATTCCCAAGCACTCTAAAATTATTTTGCAAATAAGCAATTACTCTAATGTCTCTGGTTCTCCTGTTCCGTGAGTGAGGCACTGTATACTTCACTGTACTGTTGCAGGTACTACCCATTTGTACCAGCTACCTCAAGATCCTCCATTGCAGCACAATATCGTCCGACATTACTGTATATTCCTACCATTACAACAGTCAAATAACATACTCCATTTTCTCATCATTGTCATTCATGTGCAAAATGTCCCAGAGTGTTATTACAGAATGAAATACAGTGGTGGCAACATTAATGCAGGAACAAAGAGTGCTGCTAAATATATTCTTATACTGCCACCTGCTAGAGAGTGCTAGGGGCTTAAGAGATCAGAACAAAGCAGAAATTTCCCTTTCATTGCTTCTGGCATTTGCATTGTGCCATCCTACTTTGCAATGTTTTACATGTTAACTAGCTTTTTCTGTCATATCTTAGGAAATGTTCATTCAGGCATTCTCTAGTCGGAGCACATGATGTAAAAGGAGTCAAAGTTTGTAACAATAAAAGCAAATAGTCAAAGTTCACATTATCAACATTTATATATTTGCAATAAAGACATTTAAAGTGTTTTTTAAAACACCTCAACAAAGCAGGCGATTGCTTTAGTTGTTATTAACTGCAGTGCACAATCACAGCCCATGGATGCCTTCAGGTTGGCTTCAACGGGTTTTAGTGTGGATCCCTTCTTGTCTTAGTGACAGTACCCTTGGAAGCCAGTCTCCTTATAGCCAGTGTTACAGGGAAAATCAGCATGATCAGGACTATTGTACCAGACACCTCACCCCCCGACAATACAAACTTAGTGACTACACATTCTTCTTTACCCTCTTCCTAAAACGCATGAGATAATAACAGTAACCCCTGAGAGGGTCTTGCTATTCACTTCTGATTGTGCTCAGAGGTAATAGGACGTGTCTCAAAGTTTCTTCTAGAACTAGAGCAGAAACAATTTCACTGGAAACTTCAAAGTTGCCTAATGTTTAAAAGGGATTAAAAATAAACAGTTTTTTTTCCATCCTAAATTCACAGAATGCATAATTTCTGTGACAAACATATATATGTATATTGCAGAACTGATTCCGTCTTTGGAGATTTTATATATTCCTTGCTCAATAAATTATTAACATTTCATGCCATTCATTTAGTGAAAAAAGATGGGTGAGAGAAGGCTTGCAGTCTAGAGGAGCCAGCAGGATAACAGCCTGTTTATGTGAAAATGGCAGGATAGAAGAGAGGAAAGAGACGCTCTCTTTTAAGGTGAACAACCCTGGCAGCCATTAATAAGATACAAAAAATTTCTGACAGCTCTATTCCTTCCTGAATATTCTCTATGCTGATACTTTATGCCAAAATTTCAGAAGGTCACAAACAGTCATAACAGGATTTAAGGTACTCATTTATAATACTGAGTACAGTCAGAAATAAAAACAACAATGCAACTTTGTAGTAAAGGTGTTTTAAAAATAGAACCTTTTTCTTTACATCCTCACACTTCTTTTGTTTTTTGTCTGTTAAAAAATCAACACAAAATCTTAATCTCTTGTGTGGAAGTTATTTCACCTTGCCTGTGAGAAACAAAGAGGAGTTTGCCTAAAGACACCTCTCCGGTTTACAAGACTGGATATCCACCTTCCAGTGGTTCCAGTCTAGTTCCAGTCTCTGCTCCCAGGGCTGTTCTGTTTTGGTTTTGGTCTGCTGCTTTGCTGAAAATACAGAAACAAAAATAACCCAGGAGGAAGATACAACACTAGAAAGTATTGCCAAATATAAACCCTCAAATTATTTGTTTTTACAAAACATATTCCACATATAAATTATCGTAACGTGTGCAAGCTATGTCACTGCATTTTTCTAAATTATTAAGCCACAACTAGGTCATATCAGTGTGCAAGTACAGTGTGAAATACAGGTTTGATTTGGAGGTTTTATATTTTTGCACCTGTTTGACTGAACTTCTTCGTGTTTATATTTGTCTGCTTATTACAGTGGTGTGATATTTAGAAAACAGAGCAATTCATAGCATTGTGTTTCAGATTTGGCAGAAGTATTGCCAAACTTCTGCTGAAATGATGAGCCTATTATTGGCTTAGAAGACTTTGCTTGTCAAAGGAATAAAACACTCTTGCATTCTGTTAGAAACCTAACACGGAAAAATTGAAAAATTGTTGTGTAAAGAGCTAAGAACTCTCACGCTTACCCAGGGCAGATGGTGCACGCAGTCTATCATGTGTCGTGGTCACGCTCTCCTAGTTGATACGAGTGACGTTCTACAAATATATTTTGCCTTTCAACATAATTTCTGTGAAAGCAGAAGAAAACCAGTCTCACTGCCTTCTTCTAGTTCCTTGACAGAAGACTATCATGGCTTCAGTACTTATGTGCCAATTAGAAGAATATTTTTCACTTACCAGTTGAAGTGTAAAGTAATGATACTGTTATTTAGTGCTGACACAGTCAGCCACAGTCAGAGATGCTGCATGTGCTGCAACCACCTACCACCCCCGGTGTCATTATTGTCACTAAATACTCATACTGCTTTCCAGAATAACTGCCTCAAAGAGACCAGAGCTCCAAAATGTAATTTGCTGTCAGAGATAGCTGTGGCTTTCACATCCGTCAGTTATCACAGCTGTTTTAATAAAAAATAGAGTCTCAGAAGAAGTGTGTGGCTTACTTTTCAGTCCCATAGTATCAACAGAGCTAATGGAAACTACCGGAATACACCTGAAAGCTCCGTTTCAATCTAGCCTGAAGCATGGCAAAAATTTCAGGCGATTTGTTGCCTGAAAAGTAACAATGCTTGTATGATTTCAGATGGTGTGAAAAATGATGACTTACGAGATACATTTACCCTTCTCTATCTCTATCTTAGCATAGTGCAAAGGAGAGAAAAGGTTTAGGGAGTCTTATAGTCTATGAAAAAATATTTGGGCCCTTCCAATGCTGTACTTCTTTTTTCCTAATGCAAGAACATTTTATGAATTCCCTATTCATTTCCATGTCAAAATGATGACTGAATAGAAACCCACACCTTTTAAACAAGACATACATTTGAAAATTTCTTTGGTAATCTGCCAATTTTAATTGAAGAGTCTCTTTCTAAAAATCCTAGGGGACATGCACAATATCCATCGTGACAAGAAATGTATACCAATTAAACTGTAGATGACAAATGCAACACTATGAAACGTATTTTAGTAAAATATGCACTTCAAAGTGTTCTTAAAGAAATGAAAACCAAAATCAAAATATGACATAGCAGTAGCACAGGTCAGGTGTGTTGCACAATCTTTCATTTTGAAGAAAAAATAAAAATGTGATTTATCCTTTAGCAGTAAATGGCTAAGGCACCAAAACCTAAGATTATTTGGCTTCCTTATATTTCCTTTTGGTTGTGCAGATGTTGCCTGAACTCATAAATAATAATTATCAGAAGCATGCAATTCACTGTAATTCCACTGAGGTAATGTTCACAAGATAACAGAGACCGCTGATTTCTGTAAATCTTTTTAAAATGCCCCCATTTCTTTCCCAATTTTACCTTTCATTTTTTTTAAAAAACCACTGCATTTAAAATTCCAAAACCTAAATTATTCTGATGCTAAACAGAATTCATTTATCCAGCCAGTCACACACAGCAAAGAGATATCCTAGTGAATTTTTCAAAAGAATAGTTTTATTTTAAAGGGAAAAAAAAATTAATAATAAAGCTTAAACATAACTTACTATTTCTGTGAGAAAATATGTGAACTATGCAAAGCTGACTTGACCGTTTAGCACACTTAAAATATGTATTTCATATACTATGTTGTTATGTGTTGTACTTTTTATTTTTCTGCAAACTTTACAAGCAATGAATAACACACAGTTGCAGTTGTGAGATATCACCTTAACCATATAGAACAGGTCAAACACACCAAAAGAACAAAGCAGCCTGACAAACTAATTTCTGTGGTGCTGTCCTTGACCCTCCCAAAATACCTCTACTTTGGTGTGCTGCTAAAGTGAGGCACAGAAGTACAACAAAGAGGATGGAGAGGAAGGAGGAGCAGCAGCAACACTTTGTCCCACTCTTGGCTGTGTGTGCACTCAAGAGGCAGAGCACAATGTTTTCCAGGCATATGATTTGTGTGAAAAAGACTTTATCAGAGATTATCTTATTCAAAATTGTCATTCACCTGCCGAGGATTTAATTCTCAAATGAGTGCATTAGAAAAAGCATATGGCATACATCAGAAAAATGTAAAAGATCTTTTACCAATATTACAAATTCTCACATCCCTTATGAGCCAGTATCTTAATCTGGGGGTGACATTCTTTGCAACATTAGCTCATAAATTATGTCACAAATTTAATATGGGCTGGGGAAAAATATTCAACACTGAATAGTCTATAAAGATTGTTCAGTAGTTATAAGCATTTTTAATTGATTGTAACTCAGGGTGGACATTAAAGGCAACAGGATGAAAGATACAGTCTATTTTCCATCATCATTGGTTCCTGTGTGAGCCCATTCCACACCCCTGGGTGAGCCCCTAGACAGATCATCTTTCCTGCCCTGAGGAGGTTTATCCCTATTACACAGAATTTCAGTGTGCTAGAATATCAAAGCTGATAACAGTTTCTTCATCCTAGCTGCAGCTTTCAGCTAGGTACAGACCTTCTATGAAATACAAGCTGTCAAAGTTCAACATGCTTTTCCTTCATTTTCAAACCAGGAATGTTTCTGTGCTTGAATAATCAGACAGTTGATTGCAATATTATCACTCCTTTCAGTGCTACACGTTGCTAACGCATTCACCTTGGGCAGCTGTTTGTTCAGAAAAGAGAAGTGGGAGGTTAGAGAAGTCCTTGTTACAAGGAAAAAACCCTCAGTTCTGATGCCGATGATATAACACTTCTGAATTTTTAAAGCCATTAGAAATGAAAGATACTTCTCATGCCTCTAGTGTTGTATAGATTCTTAAAGCTCAGTTAATGATTTCGTTCGATTTTAGCTGTTGGCATTTACCAAAAATTGAATACCCACGGAATGACAGGCCATGTATTCCAGCTAAAATAATGAATCTGAATTATTCTGTTTCAGAAAAAAAGTACTAAGCACAGCAACTGCTGATGCTGAGAGCCAAGTCGAACTGAAGTACAGATGGCTATTGATGAACACAGCATACTTCTAAGGTGTGGAACATAGAGCAGTACTAGGAAATCCCATGTCACAGTTTGTGACCAGTTTCTTTAAACACCTTGGTAAGAGAATATATATTAAAACCTACCACTATGTCTTCTCACAAACAACTGATACTTGTAAGATGCGTTTCTCTTAAAAAAAGGAAAAATCCTCCCAAGTTGGTTTCAACTGCTAATGGTTCACTGATTTTTATTTTTCTTTAATGTTGTTGTTACTATGGTGATCTGCCGCTAGCTGCAGGCAGGTACTTCCAGCGCTGGTTATATTCCTACATCTTACCTGTCAGAGGGCTGCCAGGCTGGCATGCTTGGTGTGGTACGCTGCTACCTTTCTACTCTGAGCCATAATTCTCAGGTAATGCAATGCTGGCAATACTGACACTATTCTTGTGGTGTGCCTTCTCTCTCACACTCACCAATGACAACAATTACACCAAAATTGTGTGCTCCAGCATGAAAGTTACAGCCTACCCAAATCCTTGTTGGTTTATTGTTACTGTGCAATTTTTATGCCAATGACATGCTTTTTTTCCCCCTCTCTTTTATACTTTTCCATGTCACAAAGAATTTACTAGTAAGTTAGTAAGCTAGTAAGCATTTGGGGTATTTTGCTGTATTTTAAAGCAAAAATCTACACTAGCAACACATGATTTAGAGAAGTGTTTCTGTATTAACAGAGTTACATCCTAAAGCTCTGCTCAGGCACACTTTTACTGAAGTCAAGAAGGATTTGATAGGAATGAGAATTTCTTGACTTGTCAGTTGTGAAAATTTTTGTATAGGCAGCCACCTTAGTAACGAATTAGGGGGAAAATATTTAAAGATTTATCAGTGCACTGTTGAGTAATATAAACCAAAGTAGGAGAAGGCAATTTCGAGAAGCTGTACTAAACTCATTCGATTCCATACTCTTTTCATCTTTTCACCAGAGTCTGGTTGTCTACACCAAGTAAGCATTTAGAAAAAAATAGTGAATATTTAACATAGGAAAAATGAGTTGGCTTTCAGAAAACTTTTATTAGTAATAGCCTTTAGATGCTATGGAACTTTGTGGTTTAAACAGAAAAATGTACTAATTTTTTAAAGTAGATACGGGATACAGATAAAAGCAGAACATCAACATGACCTTTTCTTATATAAAGACATGATGGAGAGAAGTGAAGAGAAGTGTTCCCTTTAAAGTGTCAAGGATGAATGGCCACCTGTGAAACTGGGAAGCAGTCTTTCCAGCAGTTACTCCGTCTCTGGTCTCATTGAAACCATTCACCAGCATCCTTTCTGGGCATACACTTGTAGTGAAAAACAAACAAATAAACAAGAATCCAAAAGGGCTTGCTTACAAGCAGAAGGGAAGCAAAATTAAATTCCATAATCCTATTTTTTTGCAAAGCACATCTAGTGGTGTGTTTATGTGTGATTGAAGTTTCCTGAACTATCTTTTAGGGTTCCATGAAAGAAGACTGGGGAAGAGTATAGTTATGAGAGGTATGCACAGACAAGAAATTGTTCATGCCGTAATCAAAGAAGCTAGAAACTTTCTGTCTGAGTAAGTGGGAAGAGACAGGAACATGCAGTCACAAACCTCCAGGCGGGTTGCAGAGTCAGAGAGTCATTCTGGTTGCAGGGAAAAACAAAGACTTTGCATAATGAGGACAGAAAGGCTAGAAACAAAAAACTGAAAAAACCCACAGAAAAACAGGTCAATATAAACCAGAAATATTCAGAATATCTGTGCCCTGTAGCATCCTTTCTCTCTACAGTTGTTCAAAAGACCTGTAATATTTACTTGAGATTTGTTGTATCAGACACAGG
Source organism: Pterocles orientalis (assembly GCA_011057875.1). Taxonomy (NCBI): domain Eukaryota; kingdom Metazoa; phylum Chordata; class Aves; order Pterocliformes; family Pteroclidae; genus Pterocles; species Pterocles orientalis. The sequence continues at coordinate 142,435 of WKFP01013916.1, forward strand.
AACTGATTTCAGATCAGCAGATGAAGTTCACAGGCATGCACCAAAATTAAAAGTTACACAAAATGTAAAAGACACACTTGAAAAACTGGCTTATGAAATAAGGAAGATTTGTATGTGTGTGTAATTAGCAGCCATAGTTGGACGAAATTGCGAAGTATGAGTTAGTTTTATCATGGGAAGAGTTAATCAGATTTTTTTCTGTGCATCCACGAAACTAGTCAGAAGTTTTTAAACTTCACTGAGCTGCTCATTTCCTCTGCTGCTTAAAACAAACCGACATCGACATTAGCAAAATTAGAAAATCCATGATAGTGAAGCTGTGCAGTGTATCTAGCACTCTGATTAACCAGCTAACAAACCTTTCTTGTCAAAAGCCATTGCTCTTCCACTGAATTAGGGAGTGTTGCCCTTTTAATGAAGGATTATTATTTTAATGAAAGATTAATGAGGGACAACTGTTGTCCTTCAAAGAAAGAAACAGCAATATAAATTGGTATTTCACATTTAATCAATCGCAAGTGTGCAGCTATTTGTGGCATTCTCTTAAGGTCATTTCAATACAAGTCAGAAGCCAGGTTTGCAAGCTTCACTTGTAACAGATAATACAAAACGTGCAAAAGGCAGCAGATCTTAAACTCTAGCGTCACTGTCCTTAAAGAGCAGCTGGTTGAGATGTGGATCTGTAACATCAAAAGAATTTTTCAAGGCCAACATTTTTCTTCCTTGCTCTAATAACATCTAGGTGCCTGTACTATTATCCACAGCTGATACAAGAACTTTTGCCTTTCTCAGTTCCACGTTTCAGCAGGCTCTACCTTGGAATACTGTCTTAGACACATTTTTTTATGTCAAGGATATGGTCAAAATTGTTTTTCATGAATCTGTGGTTTACAACACATTTACTAGACCTTCTAAATAACTGTAAGTACAATTTAAAAATTATTTGTTATTAGGAACTGTATGTCAGAGAATTTCTCTTCACTGCCTGACATGGTTGTCTGAGCTGTGCTAGCTGAAAGAAGGCTGAACTGCAAAAAGCTGATGGGTTTGACTTAACTTCTTGCTTAGAGATGGACATAGTTTTTAACTAACTTTCACAAAACTGTCATATAGCCAAAGAGATTACAGCCTTAGAAATACAGTTGCTCAACTATGCATTGTGAGAGCTGACAAATAATTTAGGATTTTTTTCTTTCTTTTATTCCATTTTAGATGTTACTATGGGTTTATATAAACCTCTTTTATGCTGTTTCATACAAATAAATTGCTCTGCTGGGCTCTTAGAATTCTGCTGGCACATATTTTGCTGAGTTATTGTAGCTCACGACCCGATATTCCCAAATTAGACATCACAAGATTACTTTCAAAGTTTAGCATTAAAAGTAGATGGACACAGACTATAAAACTGTACGGCAAGATTCCTCATTGGTATTGGTTGAATGAGTCATATTCTGAAGCCAATAGTTTGTTCCTTATGGGCTATGGTGCTTTGCTGACAGGATTAGCAAACAAATTGGTAAATAAATCTCCCCTGAAATAAGAATACAGAAACTTACAGTAGTGTTTTATTGGTTTATGTCTTCATTATTTTAACTTCTGAAATTTCTTCATAAGATCCTTCTCTGGGTAAATAGAGCTTTTGTTTGTTTTGGTTCAGTTTGGTTTTTTTCAGCATAAAAGACTGCTCTTTAATTTAGGATATGTTCATTTCAAAAGCAAGGGAATAGATTTGATGTACGCACCCATTCCAGAGAGCAAACTGGAGATAAACCCATTATTTTCCCAGGGGTTGGGCATCCATTCAGTCTATGGAACACCAACGCACAGGAAATACAAGAAATATCAAATGGTAGGCAAGGTATTAATATCAATGCAAGCCATTTCTAGATCTATGAAGCGTAGGCTTAGTGATTTTTGACAAGACTGCGTGTAAAACAGATTGGACCTTCCTTGGCTTAGAGAACTTCCTCGTATAGTTGCAACTGTTTACAGAGTATTTAGCACTTTTAACTCCAAGAAATGTGGTCTTCCACTATTTAGAAAGCCACAGCTTTCCCTGCTCCCGTCAGGGTCTCTTGTTATTTGCCATATTGTGCCAACTTTCAGTGCAAGAAACAAAGCGAATACGAGAGATGAAGCAAAATGGCCAGGAGATTTTCTCATCCATAGAGAGACAACAGAACAGAGAAGCAGCACTCATCCTTTGGGGAGTGTGGCTCAAACTCTGCAGTCAGAATTACTTAGCCTTCATGAGAAGTACATTCATCCTTACATGTTTGTTACCTGTTTGTCCTGCTAGGTAACCCCCCACCCTGGGAGGGTGGAGGGTGAGCAAGCAGCTGCGTGGTATTTGTTTGCTGCTACTCAAGTGGGTCAAAACTACAACACTGTTAGAGAGAGCGGGCTAGGTAGTACCTAGCAAGGCAAGATATCTGCAATTCATGAACAGGAAAGTATTTTAAAACATATAAAGATTTCTTCAAACGTATAAATCTCAGGTAGATAAATTAAAAACAATCGTGGTTTTTTTTTTCTGAAGGAGGGTTCTCAATGAAATCTTAAGATATAGGAGTGATGTACCTATTTAATATGTTCACCATTCTATTTCCACTTGCTGCAAACCAAAACCACAAAGCCAGACATCTGCAGAGCCTTTGAGATCAATACATGGCCCACCAAGCGGAACTCTTAGCCAAGATAACTCTTGCCTTTCCAGTTGCTGCAAGAGCTGCAACAGTGGGGGGGCACCCTCTTCCATAAGGATTTTTTGGCAAACCACAAAGGACTTCCCCAGGTTCTCCCAGTCAGAGTCACCTGTCGGCCTGATCGATTCTTTATTTCATGTAGCAAAGCATGAACAATGAAATCTTTTGCCCGAGTCAGACATAGGGAAAATAAGCGTTTTACGCAATGATACCGCTTCCACACGTTTGGCGTTGTAATATACATTCATTTGGAGGTTTGCTACCTTATATAATGTAACAGCTGTCCCTTAAGCAGTCTTGTTGCCATCACAACGATAAGATATATGCAGTTGCAGTGACCCAGTGGCCTAATACTTGCATTTGAATACTAATGTGACTTTCCAGAATGGAAAATAAATGGAGCACACTTATTCTGCAAGGTCAGAAAACTGGTCAGAAAACCTAAATCAGAAGTCAAGGCTTCTTATGGAGACACTGGACCAAATACATGCTTCCATGTGGAAATCAGGAAAGTCTTCATGACGAAAGGAGAGCGAACTAGTGTGAGTGAGAAGAAAGTGCTAAGCACAGGATGTGTTTAATTGAGACCCTTCTGAGAGCTTGTGTTTTGTGAGTCAGGCTGCGTTTCTTGCACTTCAGATCCAGGCAGCTGGGTCTTTCTACAAGGATAATTATCCATCTGAGCAGAGATGAAGCTTTTCACAGCTCAGCCGTTATGCCTAGAGAGTATATGTATGTAAAATAACAGAATCACAAAGTGGCTGAGGGATCCCTGGAGGTCTTCTCGTCCAACTGCCCTGCTCAAGCAGTTTCATCCTAAACATTGTTCAGGACTATGTCCAGACAACTTTTGAATATCTCTAAGGAGGGAGACTCCACAGCCTCTTTGGGCAACCTCTGCCAGTGCTCAGTCACCCTCACAGCAAAAAATGTGTTCCTTTATGTTCAGATGGAGCCTCCTGCATGTATTAAAATATATTTACTAAGTACAAAATATATCAGGTTTAGTTATACGTTGAGTTGGCTAAACCATATAAGATTGACACCTCTGATGATTTGGTGAGAGTCCTTTATCCCAAAATGTTAATATTAGAAAGGTTCAGAAAAGCCTAGTTTCTTTCCAGTCTTCCCACAAAGTAGGGTTAATTGTTTCTGATATCCTTAAATGAAAAAGGACTAAAATGTGTGAGTGTTAACTAAAAGTCTTTAAGTACAGAAAGTAAAGCTGAAGAAGTTTGAACAACTGTGAGCAGAATAGAGATCAGAACGAAAACTTATATGCAACCTTATTTGTAGTAGTTACTAATACACATCCTGATGATTAATACTATTCATCAGATAAGTCACACAGAGAATAATGAGATTTTCTTCTCAACAATAAATTGACACATTAAAACAATCACAGACACATTCTGTATTTAGCTTTGTCTGGTATCAGATAGCTTAAAGCTCCGGCATTTCAAACCCCTTTTCCTGCCAAATTTAGGACGGCTGGGGATATTCAGGATGAAATTAATATCTTTGTTTTATCTTTTAACATATATTATACTTCTATTTGTATCACTCATCACAGAAGAGGGTGGGGGAGGGAAAAAATGGTAAAAGAATTAGGAGAGGATGATTATCATAAGGAAATAAATCTGGGTTTCCTCATTGACTCCTAATTTCTGAATGTTTCTTCATTTCAGTGGATTAATTACTCAAATCAAAATGAGTGATAAACTCAATCTAATATAAAACTGCAGAGCACAGTATTTTTTAACTTTTCTGCATTTCAGTCTTTTATAGATCTTTGTCCCAAAATATACCTACTTTGTTTTCATCTGTTTATGAGAACACGAACAAGGCTGAGGAAACAATAAATAACGATAGCAACTATTGCTAGACGAAGTGTCATGATCCACCTTGCAAATAATCTCCAGTATCAAATTTTCTGAAAGATTCAGACTGCAGTCTATACACAGGCTTCGGTGACTTTGAATCTAGAACTTAAGAACAAAGATAAGTGATTGCTGTGTCTGTCATGTTAAGTTATTCTCTTGTACATTGGACTATGTAACAACCCAGCCTCTGATTTAAAGCCCATGCAACTCTTCAGTCAATTAGACATTAAATCCTTTTCATGAATAAATAGCTGCTACAGTATGGATTTGTAAAAGTACACACTGGACATGAACTTGCCCGCAGTTTAGAGCACTGCAAAAGATGAGTAGTCTGTACGGATACTGACTTACACATATCATAGGCAACAATCAAGTGCACTTCCATATCACTGTACGTCACAACAAAATGCTTTTTCAAGCACTATCTTTTTGTCCTTAGCATAACATCTCACTATGCAGTACAGCTGTGGAAATATTTTTTATTCAAAATCTTACAAGTCCCTGCAATGACCTTGTTCTGACAAATTACCAGAGTTACTGAACGGACCTTTCAACAAAGCCAGAAAATGAGAAGCACAGGCTAAGTTCAGCATTCTTCTGTTCTGCACCCTGTCCAAAAGGCCCTGTAAGACTCATCTGAATGTGTCTCAGATATGGCACAACTGAGCAATCAACAGATGAAGGAAACAACAGGAACAAAAATTAAGCACTCTATTTGCAGTTTCTTGAGAAGGACTGCTTCAATGAAATATGAACAGTTGCTATTTTGCATCTTGTCTTATCTGCAGACAGGCCATGAGACAATAGGATAACAGAAAAGGAGAAGGGTTTCATTATCCTGTCGTACTACCTGCGTGCATGCGTGATTTTTCAAACAATTATGCTTTCTGACTTAATTTTCTTCTGACCCACCCCTACAAACTAGCAAAGTCTACCTACTAGTAAGACCTATTTCCTCAAGGTTTAGAGCATATCTCAGCAGGTATTTTGTTGTTTTATAGCACAAGAAAATGGTTTTGTTGAAGAAAATACTGTTTTTATTATACAGACAAATGCTGGAATTTTGTAAGTTGTAAAAAGAAGTAAAATTTCACAAAAAATCTTGGCTGAGATCCAGGAAGGTTAAGGCCCACAGAATCAGTTTACTGGATTGAAATGCTGTGCTGATTTTGGCTGGGATAGAGTTAATTTTCTTCATAGCAGCTGGTATGGGGCTATGTTTTGGATTTGGGCTGGAAACAGTGTTGATAACTCAGGGATGTAGGTATTGCTGAGCAGTGCTTACACAGAGTCAAGGCCTCTCCTGCTTCTCGCACCACCCCACCAACGAGTAGGCTGGGGGTGCACAAGAAGCTTTTATTTTACCTAGTAAACTGTCTTTATCTCAACCCACAAATTTTCCCACCTTTACCCTTCTGATTCTCTCCCCCATCCTACTGGAGGAAACGGTGAGCGAGCAGCTGTGTGGTGCTTATTGCCAGCCTGGTTTAAACCCAAGATATCACCAAAAATGAATATCAGCAAAAATACTCATACAATATTTTTTACATGAGTAACTTTAAAAAAATAATATTTTCAATGTTCGGCAAAAACTGAAATAAGAGCAAATATATCATAATTGTAATGATTCGTCTCAATAACTGGTTTCCACTACTATTTATGTCATGTTCTATGACCTGCAAATTTTTTAGATTCAGGTGTTTTCCTATGGAAAAAGAGCTAAAGAGTGAGCAGTTAAAGTACAACAAATAGGCTAATCATGTCTTGGTTTGCCATCAGAAGCAAATGCTTTATCTTCCTCCCTCTCACAGTGTACAGATCAGCTTCACAGTCATCGACAAAGACTCAGTGACTGGTAGGTAGTGCAACTGGAACCAGTAGCCCACGAGAAAATTGAGATTTGAAGGAAATTACCTTATTGGAGAAAGCCCAGTGTGGTGAATGGCAGCCCAGGAAAGTCCACTAAGTGTTGGCTGTTGGTGCACATTCAGGAAAAGACATTCCCATTACTAAGCCATTACTTTTACATGGTATTCATGGGTGCATCCGCAAGCCTGTTCAGGATGTTGCCCATCACGGGTGTCTCAAGGGAAAGTCCAGTTGTTCACGTATGGTTTCATTCGTGCATGTCTGTTTTGTATAAGCAACCACAGAACACAGCCAGCCAAATGATCAAACGTGTCTGGAGAGTGAGGTTAGCTGCCACACCGCAAAGTCCACAAAAGCCACAAGTGAGGTTAGTGCGAACCTGGTTATTCCTCTGAGAGTGGGTGTGGAGACAAGCACTGTGTGCCTTTCCTCCTTCGTCTCCTCTCTCTCACCATCCCCAAACCCTGAAAGATCATAATCTTGTAAAAAGATCAAGCCATTTTGTAATAGGCACATATCATTTCTATAAACTATATTCTGTATGACCACTAAGACGTTTTACAGTGTTGTATTGCTACTTCACTCTTCCTTGGCCTTGTCCATCTGGCAACAAAGCATACCTCCCAAATATCAACAAATAATAGTCAGATGCAGATGAAAATGAGATACGTCACTCTGCAGCATATGCATACATCAGCTCACATGCTACCTCCAGATGGCATCTCTAAACTCACTTCTGTGGCCACAGGTATGAAAACTACGTTTCCTTCAGTCGGAAAGATCCTCTGCGATAAATGGATAAATAAATTATAAAAAGAAATTTCAGAACATAAATTATCAAGAGATGAAGGAATATTTCTGCCTGTTCAATCCGTCTTTTCTGAATGCTTTTTAAATGGCTGGTTTGATGCAAGTACACAGGATAGTTCTTGTTTAGGAATTTTACCTGTCTGTCAGTGAACTGCCGTTATTAGAAAAGCAGACCTGATTATAGGACCGGGTGTATTAAACTATTGTTTTTGTTAATTGAATATTCCCAAGAGCTACTGGGCAACTGGCTCTAGGTAGTCCTGCTTGAGCACAGGGGTTGGACAAGACGACCTCCAGAGGCACCTTCCAACCTCAACCATTCCTTGAAATTCCAATGTCTTTCCAATGCTGAGCTACGTACAGCCTGTTGGCTACACTGGTGTTTCCTCACCCAAGTGCAGGGTTATTTTGTCAAGTGCCTCTAAGAGCAGATGTTCTTTTGTATACTCTCTTTACAGCTATTCACTCTCAAGGAACAAATTGCTTTTCTTCTGTCCCGCACAGAGAGAAAGAAAATCCCCCCTTTGATTCTCCTTTTGCCATTTCCCACTTCCTTGTAATAGGACAAATTGCCCTGCCTTTCTCTCGATGTCCCCTTCATGCCAGTCCTCAAGGTCTTTGAAATCCTTTTCTCCTACCAAAGTGATATTCCACATATTGTCAGTAATGCAACAACCTCTGTCTGAACTCTCTTTTCAGTTCCCTAGCACAGTAAGCAATTCTGACTTCTTACAGGAAAGGAAGGTTGGCCATTTTCACTGTTGGCAGTATTCATTTTTAAAAAAAAGTTCCAAAGAACAGTCAGTTCTCTCCTTACGCTTTCTTCTCCTTGCAAATCCAGTTACACATTTGTTTTCATGTAATTGTTTTGACTCAATGTTATGTCTTTTTATGCCTAAGTGTGCTCCCGATACCAAGGCAGATAGTATTATAAACAGGAGATGAGAAGGACGTTAAATCAATTAAAATGTCAGATTTCTGCTGTCCTTACTGGTCCTTGTCTTATCCATGTGCCCCGACAGACGTATCTTTGCTGTGGACACTACTACCTATAGGGTAAGGTATACAGTTTAAGGTGCTGTGCTGGAGGAAATTTAGCTCCATTTGATGATCAAAGGCACGTACAGCTGCAGCAGCATGGGCAACAAACACAGCTCGCAAGCTGTCTACAATGCTGAGAGTAAGTGAAATGTTTGACAGAGAAGAAAAGGTGTTGGCAAAATTGCCTGATCTGAGTTTTGAAGGAAAATAAAATCACACTCCCATAACCTTGAGATATTAATCAATGAAAGGACGTTATTGTGTACTGGATCCACGCTTTCCTCCAAGAATTCCTTTGGCTGAGAATCAGAGCTGATTCTTAAAATGATCCAGTTCGAAAATGGCCTGAAGGAAAAAATAAACTTTTTTTTTTTTTTTTTTTTCTTGTTGACATTTGCTGGTCCTCCATTAATTTTCAGAAAAAAAGGTACTCAAACAGCTTAGTTGTCTTCACCAAGTAACCACATTCAACAGCTACAAAACTGGTGCTAATATCAAATTTCATGTTTTGGAAAAACAGATACAACTAAAAAGAGGAAGAAAAATAGGAAATTGAAACTTGGATTCCTCAATGCGTACTGGATGAAGGACTTAATTAATTAATTAATTAATTAATGCATATTTAGAGTCAACAAAATGTTGGCTGCTATTTTACCTTAAAATATTTGGAGAAGGAGGTAGTGCTGATCTGCACCTCTTTTATTTTCCTAATGAGAAAGGACCTGGAGCCTGAAGTCCCTGTTGTAGGGCCTTCTGTGATCAAGGGGCGTGACCTGCACACCAGACTTCCCAGACAGTCCAACAACTGCAAGTTTCCAGTGGGATTCCTTCAACCTTCTAGTACAATTTGAATAGGAGACCAAAGAGAAAGGGTGGCAGCCTTGCAGGTGGGGACTGTCACCTGAGTTCAGAGAAAATAACGAGTTTTAGTCCTTGATATGTGGTCTATTCCAGTACCATACACCCTGTATCCTACACTTGTCCAAAGTGCAGAAATACAAACCCAGCCCGAGTCACACAGGCACTACTTTATTCTTCCAGCCACCCACACATTTTGCAAGAAAGGCCTTGAAGAGAAGATCAAGATGTTTAAATCCTGAGTAGAGAAAATTACCTGCTCAGAGCATTTTGTAAGCTCTGAAACCCTAGAAAAAGAAAAGGAAGGATTTAAAACATTTTTCCTCTGTGTACGCCGCTGGCAAGGCTGGCAAGTTAAAGCTATGTCTCACTGGAGTGCAACCGCTAAATCAGTAAATATTCTCTCTTCAGGAAACACTGTTCATGGTGTTCTGTATTTAAGACGGAGCATATGCAATCGGGGTAATCGCTGGCAAGCTAAGCTACAGGAATGTGCCTTAAACAGGGTATTCCAGATGATGGCTGTGCCTACGCACTGACCCATGATCCGCACACAGACCGTGCCTATGACCAAGACCCTTGTTGTGACCTTTATAGCAGTATGAGAGCAAGTCATTCCACAACCAGCCTTAACCTAAATTCTTTTTGTAGTTTGACTACTGAGCCTAACTTGAATTCTCTCACTTTCACACCTTTTATTTAGTGCAATTAACCAGATATGTTTGCTAAAGAAAGTCTAAGAACTTTCTCGGCAGCCCTATAAAAATCCCATCTAGTAGGACAGATCAATGAAAAGAGCCTAGTTTCTTTGTGTGAGCTGATTTACTTTCCACCTTATTTCAAGTAAATTCTAAATATTGCAGAATACTGATGTTCAAAATAAAATTAAGAAATACACAAAATCCCCGGAATGGTCCAATAAATTCCTGCAGATCATCAGCCAGGGAAACTTATTCATTGCAGAACAGACTCTAGGTGGTTAGCATGGAGATAAAACTGCATTTAGGCAATTTATTAAAAATTAATTTGTTAACTTAAATGCATCCTTAGATCCTACTTTATTGTTTTCTACCTATGCAGTCGAAAACTCAATCGCTAGTGAAGAAAAAATGACTTGTGAGAAAAAATGGATGAGTTAATAATAGACACATCTATATTTACATATTGATCTATTTTTTAATTTAAATGATCCGATGAGAATATTAACAACAGCAGTAGATAATAGGTTTGTGCTTTTAAGTAAGAAGAGAAGTTTTTGTCAATGCTCCTAATACTGAGGCACCTCTACAGTGACTGAGAGAAACAGCGAGAAGTCCAGAGCCAACTGCTGATTTCCCTATCAGGGCAGTATCGTTCTCCCCAAGATATGCATCCATTAATCCTGGTGCAGTCTAGATTTCTCTCCTAAATGATGGGGTTTCTATGTTTCCATTGGAAAACTTGCAAGGTAAAATAAAAGCACTATGTTAGGAAGATTATCCAATATTAGAGTAACTGGTAATGCGAGAGAAGACCTAATGTACCTAATTTTAAAGTTCTTTTTACAGTTTTACTACCCATCGACTTTTTACACAGTCCTAAATTATTTCTTCTCTCCTAGATATCAATACCACTGAAAGGATATTGGCCCTATTGTATATTCTTCCACCTCCCTCAGCCAAACATTATACTGTTAAATAAGTGGGGGTTTGTGCCCTAACCTAATAAAGACTTGCATGTGGTTTTAATCTTTGTGTTCTAGGACATCAGCATTTTCTACATACACAAGGTTTAAAAACAAATATATCGTGAGGTGTTTGATAAATTAAAGATTTAGTATTTCTTACAAAGCTACAGAATTGCTGTTAGGTAGACACTACCAAATGTTTTAATTTATTGTCTTCTCTGGCCTTTCTTAATACTTTTCTCCAAACTTCTCTCAAATTATAACCTTTCAAAGGCTGAACTCCAGTTTGAACAGAAGGAAGATGTCCAGCTGAGTTCATCATAACTGAATGGAAAGGTGTTTTACCTCCATGCTGACAAACAACTTTAATTTGCCTAGGGAAAACTTAGAGAGAGGGAACTACAGATTTTTAAATAAAGGTGACTGAAATGTCATTAGCTTATTTTTTTTCCTTTTTTTTCTTTTTTGCTATATTACATTGCTATACTCCGACCTTTTCTGTGGTTTATGTTCTGATTTGTCCATTCCACAGATTATCATTGGTTTGGGGTTTTTTTCATTGTAATAATTGGTCTATTTCTAAAATTAGTCTCTTCTTAATTATAAAATATAGCCTTCCTAATAGCTTTTCCTAATACAATTTTCAAGAATTTTTTGCTCTTTTGCATGCAGTCACGTTGAATTTCATACTGTGTACACATTTTGCTTTAAGGTTGATCAAGTAGGTTGAATGACAAGGACCCAGAAGCTTGCACAAACAATCTATTGAGCCCAATACATTAAATATGGTATTGCTTAAAATGTACCAGACTAATACAATCTTCAATTTCTTAACTTTGTCTTTGCACATATAGCTTCAAATTACTGTCACAGTGACATATTTGTCACTTCTTTGTGCTAAGAAAAGTCTATTAGCCATTCACTAACTAGAAATGCTTCTGCAAGCTTCTCCACTCTTACACTTATGTTTCCAGATATATTTTATTTTAAGTAACTTTTATTTTATCTTTTTCTGAAAAGCACTCTTCTGAACTAACTCTGTTGGCCTTGATAGAACTGTCTTTTTTTTTTTTTGATTTCTCTAGACTTGCCTCGTTTAGGTTACTTCTCTAATGCAAATAGGGTAGAAATTGGAAGATTCGTTGATACGAAAAGAGAAAATAGCTTAGCAATTTTTTAGAGGGAAAATAATGTAAAATCATTATTTTTTAAGAGCAATGAAGAATTTTTTTGTCTTTTGAAAGTATTAGTGAGAAACAAAAAAAGAGTAAGAGGTGGGATGTAATTGGTAACTGTCAACTTCCAGCAGTTGCCACAAATCCCTGAGCAGTTCATGAATGCCTAACCTTGACAAGCACAAAATTCACAGAAAGACAACAATGATATTTGATATTTTTTGTTCCATTGTAATAAGCTAATTATAATTAAATGAATGTAATCAGTAAGTTTATTATAGTTGATCCACTGCAAAGGCAGGATGTAGCAGAATAGTGGTTTGGAACATTAGCATGCCAGGGAGTTGAGCACTATGTCCTCTCACCCGTTCACTACCTTGTAGCAAGAGATTTATTTTGCCCCTTTTGTGTCCTTTACAAAATCATGACTTTAGAGTAAGTTATGATCTTGAAAAAAACACAGTTAGTTATGGATTGCTGCTTAACTTGTCAAAACAACTCAAGGCAAATGAAGCCTAACCATGATGAAATATTGGTCTGCTTCATCACAGCACAAGCCCATATATATAACCAGAGATGAAAACTGAAAAGTGATAATTGAATGTCAGAGCTTTGTGCTATTTATACAAAGATCAGAGATGATGTCTCCAACACAGACTTGAATATCTTTAACAGGACAGAACCCTGACTAACACCTTGTCAAGATACTCAGTATCTTTCACCTATCACTGGAAGAACCCCTGTCCTCTACATGACTCAGGAGAAGGGATCTGAACATGGTACCTGTGTCTGAAACTTAAATGTGTAAGTTCCATTTAGCCATCACCTAACACAGACCTGCTTCAAGTGTGGTCTAGAAGAAGTTGAGTTATATGCTTCAGCTCTGTGGGATTCATAAAATCACAGATATTTCCTTACCTATAATAATATCTGGAGTATGCTTCAGAAAATATTCTTAGAATACAAATTCCACAGAACTCGGTCATAACCTACTTTCACATATCAAAACATTGTTTAGTATAAATTCGTAGCATTGCCTCCTCTCTGCTCAGTTTTGGATAAAAGTCTTTGCCCCAAGAATCTACCAGTGATTATTTGTTGTTAATTCCTCATTTAAAAAATAACAGTAATAATAAAATATTTGCTGCAATGGACTTCAAACTTTTCCTTACCCTTTGGCTTTAAGGAGTGGAAAGCATTTCTTGACTTTTGAAGCTGCTGAGGGCTAGAGGCTCAAAAACTTTTTGAGACTGAAGCCTCTCATACTTGAAGAATCCCCTCAGTCCAAGTTAGGTTTTCCAGCCCTTTGCCTAGCTCTGAATCTGTCTGTGAATGACAGGTAGATCTTTTACATATTCCATTTTTTTTTTAATTCTGTAAGAGCATTTCACACCTTAATGAAAACAGCATGCCAATTAGCAAGTTAGTATCAGTAGTATTTGCATTTTTAAAAATAAATATAAAAAAGAAAAAAGGGAAATTATCTCTGCTAAGACTGTGTTTTGACAGCACTCTGCATCCTGATCTGCTAGATGAAGACAATGTATTCTATAGTGTTTTCAAGATTGAAACAGGAACAGAAGTTTCAGAGAAGTTAACAAGTTCTTTCAAAAATATTAAATTAAGGTGTAAGAAAATTTATTCTTCCACTGCCTTATAGATTATTTTGTTGCGTGTCTTATCTTCCAGTCAGATCTCAGAGGGGGAGATAAACATTTTAAAGATCTGCTAAACATACTGAAGATCTCTACGAGACAATAGATAAGGTGAGTAGGTATTTGGATGGAAACAGGAGCAGCTATTTCCAGCTGACTGACATTTTGAAGTCAAAGCCTATGACGGGTGTGGAACGATATCAGAGTTTAGTCACACCAGCTGCAGAAATAGTATTCCCCACTACAGTAAGTCTTAGGTAATTTCATACCTGTGTAGCTCATATGCAAAGAAAAGCAATAATGAATATTGATTCAGTGAAACTTCTGGGACTAGCGCCTATACTCTTGTAAATATATGAAGTTGAACTCTATTAGAAAAGAACTCAAGCTCTTTATATGCTCTGCAGTGCAAAATTATAGCTTCCAAAACCCAAGACGTCCTTTGGAAGCAACACAGCATTCCTCCATGCACATACTTTTGTTGCTTAAGGCACTTTGTCATCTTAGAAAAGGGGGCAAAGGGAAGGGAAGACATTTTATCTTTTAATGCCCATGAGGAACAAGAGAAACAGAGAAAGATCTGGGTTGCAGCTGTTCTACAAAAAGTGCGGAGCCATAACCCTCGTATCTGCTGGAGGATGCTGTCCTCAGCAGTTGCACAAATGTAAAGCATAATCTTTTCTCCTGATACAGACCAACTGTAGAAACCAGAGATTTTGATTTCCAACAGTTTTCTATGCTGAGTCGAGAACATTTATAACAGGGAGTGATTATGTTAACAAACTGTTCACTTTTTCTCTGTTGATTCTGGCTATAAGGAACTTTAATCATGCTCTGAAACAACTGTGCAGCAATCTAACTGAAGTGCAACCAGTAACAGCTAAGAGCAGCACTAAACAATCTTGAGTTAAAGTTGTGGTGTTCAGCCACAGAGTGCCAAGATTATAGACCACGATGGCAATATTTTAGGCCCTCAGCATTCAGTGGGTACTTTCCACTGATTTCAGGAGTGCTGGGACTGGAGACTAGAGCTGTACCTTCACACAAAAAAATTGTCTCTCTCCAAAGGTACAATGTGTCTTGAATAAAGTGATGTTAGCTCACAGAAAAAAAGTTGAAGGGGGCTTTTAAAGCTCATCTAATCACATTCCCACTCAGAGCAGGCCCAGTTGAATCAGCTTGCCAGGGTCTTGTCCAGCAAAACTTCGAATGTCTCCAAAAGTGGTGACTTCCTAACCTGTCTGGACAACCTGTTCCAGAGTCTCTCTAGTAAAAAAATCCACAGTGCCAGATCAGAACTTTCGGCCTCCAGAAGCTATCCCTCACCAGCAGCACCAGCCCACCAGAATCTCCCATAAGAAGATACAGCTTCTAGAAGTTGTCCCTTGATGTTTGTTGTGGTTTCAAAAGCCACCACACAGCCTCTTGTTAAAACCCTCGTGGGCTGACGCAAGGACAGGGAGGGTTCACTCACCACTTGTGGTCACGGGCAAGAAACCAACATGACTTGGGAAAACACACACAAAAAACGCACCACAGTTTAATTTGTTAACTATTTATAATCAAAAATAAAGCCAGATAATGAGAAAAAAACCCTACATCTCAGAAAGGCACTTCTCCCCCACCCCTCCCTTCTTCCCAGGCCCAAAGGCTTTGTTCCTGGTTTCTGTACCTTCTCCCCCCGATGGCGCAGGAGGGCAGGGAATGGGGGTTGTGGTCAGTCCATGTTGTCTCTGCTGCTTCTTCCTCCTCAGACGAGGGCTCCTCACAGTCTGTCCCTGCTCCAGCGTGGGGTCCCTCCCACGGGAGAGTCCTTCACAAACCACTCCAACGTGAGTCCTTCCCAAAGGGGATCACAGACCTCTGACAACTGCTCAGCTCCAGTGTGGGTTTCTTCAACAAAATTCACAGCCTCCTTTGGGCATGGATGCTTCTTCCAACGTGGGGCTCTCCTCGGCTACATCTCCACGAGCTTGTTCTGCTTTTCATGGGCTCCCCGAGAGACGATATGCATCACCATTCTCTTCACCACACTGCAGGGGACTCTTTGCTCTGGCACCTCCTTCCTCTCCTTGCTCTCAGTTAATAAGGAGGAACAGGAAATCAAAGTTAATATTCATGAACCTGGAAAATTCTTTTGTGTTCTCATTGTATTTTTGTATTGTCTATGATAAAGGTGGAGCAAAAATCTTGCAACTCAATGAAAACCAAACCACAACAAGTGCTTGTGAGCACTTCTACTTTTTTCTTCCCCATTTTATCCCCTGAAGTCAGGGGTTCAGATGATTTTAGAAAGTTATAATTATTTAAATTTTTACAGCAAACTATCTGTGTTTCTAAGTGCCTTCCAAAACAGGAATCCCAGAACACGAATGCAGTCACTGCATAAAGAACCATTTTTATCACGTTGTTCAGTTGATGCCTTAGCTATGACACCTGAAGAAAATCCATTCTGTTTGGCACTGGTTGGACCAAAAGTCTCTTGAAATCATTAGGTAAAGATGTGTGTGTAGAAGTATGATGGTATTTAATGGTAAACTCTTGGAGGATATTCAGAGTTTTAAGGATTTGCAAAGCCAGGAATGTTTGTATGTAGTCAGTGTTAGGCCAAAAGGGTGACTTTGTGCTGCAACATGGCTCCATGCTGAACAGCTCCGAAATCAAAATGATTTACCTATCTTGGCACGCCATCGTGCTGAACTGAAAAGTCTGCTGAGAAACCAGGCTTCCTTAGCTGAATCCCTGTTCTCTATTAGTACATGTAAGCAGAGTCTGCAGTAGTGCTTGCTCCCATCCCGCCAGCTCAGATCATGAGAAGGAGGACTAGATTTTGTCTGAAACTATTGATGCAAGCGGACCATAAGAAACTTTTCCTTTTTCATGTCACACTGAAATTTGGGGGACTGTGGTTGTGAAAAGTAGAGCTGATGGCTGGCAGGTGTCCCAATGAACTACAATATCTTTCACTATTACAGAATTGGAGAAGGACCAAGCACTTTTCAAAGTTTGTTAATTCCCTTGGTAGCGTTTTATTATTTCAAAATAAATGAGAACTATACTTGGTACACTACTGAACCGATAATGGCATTTGAAGGGTGAAAAAAGTAAACCCACCGCAGTCCTAAATCACTATATAGATATTTGCCCTTAAGATTCTCTAAAATATGGGAAGATAAAGAGACTCAATGTGCAAAAATTATATTAACAGTAGAATAGTATATAACACTGCTATAACTTGATGACGTCAACACAGTAGCAAGAATCAATGACAACAGAGCAAGACTCAGTGTTGATTGCATCAGAGATACTGACTTACAAAGCACAAAAAAATTACTGTTAGTGTTTGGAATGTGCTTGGAGGCTATTCTATAATTCAAAGAGACGAAATCTCATGAGTAAGTTTAAAGTGCTATAAAGATCTTAGCATAGATTTACAACTGATGATTAAGACATAGTTCTTTTTGATGTCAATTTACTGGTAATTTATGCATAGCATATGTCAAAATAAAAATTTAGGCTTAGAAAGAACGAACACTTTATAACAATCGGTAAAACAGACTCTCCATATGGCTAAGAATCTAGGGAAAAAATAGCAAACTTTTATTTTCTATAGATAATGATGAAGAAGCCCATTAGCCAAGCTCCTCTTTGACTGTCAACCTAGAGAAGTCAAAATTTTTCTCTGACTCTACTGTTAAAAGAAGAGGAACATCCAAAATGACTACATACACAAGAAAGTAAGATGTGGTGTTATGCATTTCTTCTTAATGGTGGAGATGGTTGCCGGAAAAGGAGGAAAAAGGTTTTATCTACAGTTCTGCAATCACCTGCACTGTGTATGTTGGGTTCATTTGAGATCAGAGCCTAGGAGCTGAGACCTCGTTCACCTTAATGATGAAAACTAAGTAGAACAAGGGATATTTTCTGAAGGGTCTCCTCCTTACACAAATATAAACACAACCAAGTCCTTACTCTTTAGTTGGGGGATCAAAAATTGCATCCATCTATTACACTCCAGTACCTGAAGGGGGCCTACAGGAGAGATATGGAGGGGCTTTTTAAAAGGACATGTAGTGACAGGATGAGGGGTAATGGATTTAAATTGGAAGAGGGCAGATGTAGACTAGAAATTAGGAAGAAATTTTTCACTATGAGGGTGGTGAGACACTGGAACAGGTTGCCCCGAGAAGCTGTGGATGCCCCATCCCTGGAGGGGTTCAAGGCCAGGCTGGATGAGGCTTTGAGCTACCTGGGCTAGTGGAGGGTGTCCCTGCCCATGGCAGGGGGGTTGGATGATCTCTAAGGTCCTTTCCAACCCAAACCATTCTGTTTCTAAGATTC
This sequence comes from Pterocles orientalis, assembly GCA_011057875.1. Taxonomy (NCBI): domain Eukaryota; kingdom Metazoa; phylum Chordata; class Aves; order Pterocliformes; family Pteroclidae; genus Pterocles; species Pterocles orientalis. Next base: position 160,438 of record WKFP01013916.1, read on the forward strand.
TACACTGCCAAATTGCACAAGTATATTGGAGCTGAATTAAAAAAATTACTTAACACTCTTCATACTTTTTTGAGGTAACTCCAATACAGATAAAACAAAAAAAATCTGCTGAAAGCAGGTCTACGTCTTACTAATTTGTTCATGATTAAAAATGAACCTATTCTGTTTACAAAGAAATATTTGCACATCTAAACTGAAACTCTGAGCATAAGGTGGTTCTCCTGTTAACACAAGATGAGAGCTGTCGTTGAGATTTATGAACAGGAAACGCACTTTGGGAAATATTTTGCTCTTACTTGGAGAATTTACAAAATTCTCAAGACTGAGAAGGGTGAGAAAAAATTGTTATATTATGTTTGACAGCAAAGATGTGAAGAATGCAAATAATCCTGTAGTGTATTAGTGTTTTAAATATATGCATCTTAGAAATGAACATCTGCACATTCTTTTAACTCAGTTCTGTGGCCTCAGATTCAACAACCTATTTTTGTGTTAACTGTGAGTGCATCTTACCATGGTTAAAGGTTGTCATTTTTCTGACCTGCACAGGGCAGTTTGCACTATATGGCCATCTGCCACTAAGTGATGTGTTTGCCCACAGAGAACAACAAGAGGTAGTATAATACAAAGTTGTCCTGTGCAGTGTTCTCTAAGCACAAGCACAATCACAACACCAAAAATAGTGAATAGCAGAACATTGTACTAACTGAATGCATTTCACCTGTGTATGCTGAATCATGGTACAGAGAACAACTTAAACACATTTTCTTTCTTTTTCAACTGCTCTTAAAAGATAACTTTGTGCAACAAACAAACAAACAAGCAAACAAAAACCCCAAAGGAAAATAACTGCATTGCATTAACAAATAATGTTCCAATACTCTAACAGTAAAGCATCACTGTGCTAAGTATGAATGCATTAGGGTTCAGTAAAGCAGAGGAAGGGTTTTATATTTGGAGCATAGACATCTGTCTGAGTTTCCTCAGCTTTGCCCACTGCCAAGTGCTTCTGAAACTAAATCCTCAGTAAACTGTCCTTTTGAGCTACTTGGGAAAACACAAAAGACTAACTTAATGATAAGTTTTTCTATCCTGTTAGATATGTTGAGAGAGAGCAACATCAACAAGACAGGAAAGAAAATGGACTGATTACTGCTGGAAGATGTGTTATCTCTAGTAACTAAAGGATTAATTATCATCCATATTTGGATGAATACACACGTGCTGCTGTGGTCAAATAGATGCAGAGGGCTGCTGTGCTCTCACTCTTCGGAAATGCTTGGGACACTCTAGGCTGGCTCATTGTTGCTGCTCTGCTGCCCTTCATCTGTTTCATCAGCCTGGAAGTGAAGGTGTGCATCACTAGGGTCTCAGAGGGCTGCTGGAGAAGAATACCGCCTGTCAAGCACACTGTGCTACTCTCTCATTTTCCTTTTTATTTTCCTTTTTTATATCCCAATACAAATCTAAAAACACTGCAAAAACTAAAAACCATGCAGCTTGGTGATCTTTAATACTGGGATTTATGAATGAGCTGATCTGACATGAAGAATTAATACATTTGTCTTTTGTTTATGAGTACTGGACTATAGCTCATGGCCATCAGCAACCAGAACTGTCAGCGTGCTGCAAAGCATGATCATTCTGTGGGAGACAGAGATGAACTGCCATTTGTGTTCTTTACTGCATTAGCCTATTTTTGATTCAGCATGGTATTCCTAAGGAAGCCTGAATGCACTCTTGGTTTTCTTTGACGTTGCCGTGTATCCTGCTAATCAGTAGGAGTTTTATTTTCATAAGCATTCATCACTGGCTTTAGTGTTTGTAGATATTAGAGACAGAGAGAACAGTCAAGCTTGATTGCGTGTTTGAAATAATGTTTGTTAAAGTTGTATAACCAGTCATGCTCTGAAGTCGCAGGAGTTGATATTTGATCTTATAGAAGAGTCCTACGTTTGTGTAATTAGCTATATGACTGAAGTAACACTTGCAATGAAAGTTTTTCCCTGTGTAATATTTAATAGAGCTTTTTACTAGCATTCGTTCAAAGATCCTGTGCTGCTCTAGTGTCATGTTAACTAGGGCACACATTTCTATGTAAACATAGGCACAAGCTAAAGGAAGGACAGACTAAGGAAATGTAAATCCTTTTACTTCCTCCCAAACCATATAGTTCTCTGAATGACGAAAAAGAAGTAAATGTTGCTGAAAATTTTTATTCTAGATACTGCAATGTTCAATACAAAGAACACTTCTGACAAAAACACACACATCTTCTCAGAGAATAATTCTGTATAACCAGAGCTCCTACAGTGTTTATATGACCTTACTGTGGACTGTGCACGACAACTCATCTCAGGATTGCAGGAGACCCTGATGAGCTCCCCTGACCATGGTTCTGCTGGAGTATCGTAGAAACCAGCACCCCCCACTCCTGGCTCCAAGATGCCCTCCGGAAGATCAGAAGGTGGTATGGTTTGATGCCAGCTGCTCTCCACCCATACCCAGACACCTGCACGTGGGGTGAGAGCCTTCACAGTCACCACAGATGGGAAGCGTATGCCTTTCACCATAGTAGGAAGTCACAATTCCTGTTGGAATTGCCCCAGTCCTGTGCTTGTAGCCTGCAAGGGCATGTGAATATGGAAGAAATATAGAGCACTTCTCCTCAGCTCAACAGATAATTTTGGAAAGGACATCCACATAATGGCATCTCTGCAGCAAAACTTGGCCAGAGAAGGCAGCTGTGGAACAGATGTTGCAGGGATATGTAGCAGTTGCCTACTTTGCCTTCACACAGTCTCAGGCAGAGCCACATGTCATTTCTGCCACAGCCGTGCGTCACAGTTGCAAAGGGATGAGTCCTGGGAGGATGGACAAGAATAGTGGAGACACGGTGCACTGCAAAAGCAAAGAAGATGTCCTTGCTGGGCATAGGCTTGCATGTTGCAGTGTCCCAGATGTGCATGGGGGAACATGGTCCTTGCTAAAGATGGAAGAAAAAAGTGGCAAACATTCAGTTTGAAAAGAGCATTTGTTGCTGAAAAATATGGGGGAAAAATAAGAAAAATATTCATCTCCCCCTCCCTTCCACACTAACAAAACAACTTCACTGAGAAAAAGCAGGGAACTCACAAGGAAAGGTAAACTTCCCTTTGAAACTTGTTACAAAGAGTAAGGGCATTCTGATTCAAAACCCCATTCAAACGGGGATCAAATTAGATATCTTCTGGCTGCAATTGCCCCAAGTGAGGTGATCTCTTCCCCACCCGCTCATTGCTGCTTCCTAGCCAGCACTGTCCCCTCCAAGCTGTCAGTCAGTTCGGTCAGAATGGGCTGCACGGGAAAGGCCTGCTGTTTAAAATGCTTGCGTTACCCTAGGCTGTTCTCAGTCAAACAGAACAAATGTCCCCCTGTTATTTTGACACTACTACACCACCTTATGTCCCCCAGCACAAGCTTTCTCCCTGGTTTCTGTAGCTGGTGTCTCTTTCTCAAACACCTCTAATAATAGAGATGTGTGTCAGGAGGTGTTGAATCTCTTTCTTCCTTTCTTAAAACAAAAAACAAAAAAAACCCCAAATCAACCAAACAAAAACCACTAAAAATGTTACTTTGTGCTGCTTCCAGTTATTTCTTCCTTTGCTAGTGAGATCTCCTACTAGGACAGCTGATCTGAGAGCATTCAAATCCACATCCTAACACTCCTCAATTCCTTAATGTGTACAGCATTTCACCGTGGGGAAATTGGGGAAATGACCTTTGAACAAAAAATTTGTACAGGAACAAAGTTATTCTGAACAGACGTTTGTAACTGGTGGAATGGGGGCAGTTAAGGCTTGGTTTCTGTAGTGTGCATTTTGTTTCAAGCCACTTAGTGAGAGAGTAAAACTATGAGGAGCAAAATTGGAAGAAGATAAAATGAAAGTCAAGTTCCATGTACTTGACTTTTCTTACAAATCCCTCTCATCTTTAGAAATTTCTTCTTATTATAATATTTCTTAAACTGTGAATTGAGTTTATGATGAATGATCAAAGCAAAAAAAATACCACTTTAAACACAGATCCCTTAATAATGAAAGTATTTAATTATTAAATTATAATATATTGCAAAGATTTATCTCTTCCTTGCACTTTCTTTGTAGTAGTTTTTACCCATGGTTTCTATTTCTTTCCTGCTTAATATCTTTATGACCAAAGTTCTGTCAAATCTTTAGATTTCAGACACCCACAGAACAAACCTCTTTCTTTGTCTTGGTTCATCTGCTTATCTTTCAAAAATTCAGAAAAATAACGTTGACACTTTGACTTCTATCTTTTGAAAATCAAGCTATGACAGACTTACCAAACAGATCAACAATAGGTGTTGATAGGTGTTGATTCCTTTTTTCATTTCAGATGTTCTATACATCGTGATGCAGTAACAGCTGTGTTGAAAACAGTGGATATTACCTTCTTTATTAGAGTTCTTCCTCGTTAAATTTTCTGTTGACCTAAAATTTTGTGCTAAATGAAGAATGATAATTCCTTCCTCTGTTTAGTCTCTAAAAATTGTGTTTGCTTGGAATCAATTTTGTATCATCATCATCATCATAACGAAAAGTAGACCTCTGTTCTAAGGGTATTAATACAGAGGCAATGTCATTATTACAATGCTGTCATCCAAATAAATGAATGAGAATTCAACGGCTTGTTTTCCACAGCAGTGTGGATTTCAACACCCTTTAACACTCCTAAAGTCAGGGATAACCCTTAGGTTAAACTACTGCAAGTCCACAGATGTTTAAATACAGATGCTATGCAGGGACTGCCGCTCTTTCAGCAGTGATTTTGAAATTAGACAGCAAGAGTTGACGGCAGTTTATCACTTTGATTCCCATTTCTGATATGCGGAATTAAAAATACTGATCCTAATCTACAGGAAAATGTATGCTACATGTTAAAATGTGGATATTTTGAAGTGACAAGCTGGATTCACACTGCTTTAGGCAGTAAACTTGGGTGAATCACCAGCAGGATGATTCAGAGCAATTAAGTAAGAAGCCTTGTTTGCCTGTGGAGGGTATGTGTTGATGAGAAGCAATTGGGGAATGCCCACATATGGTGCTATCTCCTTCACTGGGTGCATGGGGACTGCAGGCAGCTTTGCAGGGCAATTTGCAGTTTGGTATGTGTGCCATGCCACCTGGAACCGTCAAAAAGGAAATCTTAGGCTCAGGGCTACGTCTACCTGTTTGACTCAAACCTTAAAATCAGTTGCCTGTTTACAGCCAGACCACTCTTTTGTGGGAGAACACCTAGAGAAATAAATAGCATGATTCCTCTTGCACAGTTGTTTAAAGGCACTTGAAAAGTAGGAGGTAGGTTTTCTACATCTTCCTGCTTGTCCAGAGCGGATTTGAATTATCATGTCCCACTTCTCAACCAACTGTAGCCTAGATCTGAGCACAGCCAAAGGCCACTCTTTGCTCCACATATGGAAATTGGTTAAGGTTAATGTACCCTTTCCCTTCTAACACTCCTCTAATGCCAGCATTGTTCCCCTGGGAGATGGGCATTCAAGTACTTTCATTTATGCCTATTTAGGGGCTGCTCTTCCTCACACATAACCTTTATCAATTCTGGCGTTCATGTGTTATTTCCTACCAGTCACTCCCACCTATCCCAAAGACAGGTAGTTGAAGGATAAAGCAAGTGGAGCTGGAATCCCAGACTCCCGGTTCCGGCATGAGTGCACTGGCCACAGGGGAAGCTATTGTGCAAAATACGTTCTTCCAATACTTTCTTCCTCCTTGGGACTTTTCGGCACCTCCCTCACTATTTTGCAAAACAACCTCTGCGCTCTATGTTGAAATGACTCCTGTTTCTCTGTATCATTTATGAGTTGTGTTAAGGATCTAGAAGGTTAGTGCTCATCCCCACGCAGCTCTGATTCTCCACAGAGCTTAGACAGCAGTTGCAAGGGTAATTAGCTGGACAGCATGTTTGGCAGAAGACCGAGAGTTTAGGTTCCTAGAAAACAAAATTGTACCAAAAAGAAGGCAGCAACAGAAGAAGGGGAAAAAAGAAGGCAGTGTCTCTAGGGAAAAGACAGTATTTCAGAGTTTACCATCTGAATCACTCTTGAAGGATGTGGTTACACATTCTGTTTTCGTGAATGGAAGAGCTGGTTCAGTAAATTTCTCTCTCTTACTACAGTGAGAGATCCAGATCTGATTTTTACCTTCTACTATACTAAAGGATACCCTCCAACAACCCACGATGAGTAAACTGCAGAATTCTGACAGCAGTGAGAACCAAGGTAGGCTTTTCCACCAAATCAAATGTATTGTGAAACTTATTTTCAGGTTGCTAATGCAAATCAGATTTAGTATGTCCATGATTGAGTTGATTCACCTGCTTAAAGCCATGAAAGAACAAAAGGACAACAGGACAGGCTCAGAAGTAAGGGACTACCATTGTATCTACAGAGAAGACACAGTATAGCTCTTGCATTTCCAGTTCAGAGGACCCGGACTGAAATGCAGTAAATGCCTCAGTTTCCAGTTTGACAACATGGTCAATCCAGTTTTAGGGATGCAAGTACCAAAGTGAAATACTGTATCTGTATGTACACGAGGGGTCAGCCTGGTATAAATTAATTTTAAAAAATATTTAACAGGTTAACATTTTATTGTCAGACCAGATGTCTATGACACATTTATGCTGTGAATGATCTGATAAGTGAGTGATACTGCCACTGTAAGCAGTTCAGGTGGGATTCAGCTCACCTGGTTTTAACAGTCTTCCCTCTCTCCTCTTTTTAATTAATGGAGAGATAAGGCCATTCAAAGAAGCTACCCATTTAATCAAATTTTAAAGCTAATTTAAAGTGAGATTCACACACAATGACAGTTACTCCAATGAGAACCTAGGGCAGAAACCCTAAATATAGACATCTACATTATAGATATCTCTTCCATTGCAGCCTATTTGCACGGGAAGTTTTGTGATATAAATGTCAATATTCTGATTTACAGTTCTCCTTTAACAATCTTAGGATGATTTAGTCAAAAGAATGCCAGTTTTCATCTAGAGCTCTAAATTGGTAATTTGCTTGCCTGGCCAAATAAGACACTTTTAAAAAAATAAGACTTTTTGTATTTGAAAAAAAAAAAGAAAATAAAAAAATAAAAAAACCCCACTATGGTTTTCAAATTTTGACCCATCTGGCAGCAAATACCATACAGCCGCTCACTCACACATTCCCCCCACCCCTGGGATGGGAGTGATAATTAAAGGGGTAAAGGAAAAAGAGACTCGTGGTTTGAGATGAGAACAATTTAGTAACTGTACTACAATAAAAATGAAAATAATAATCACAATAATAATGATAATATACAAATATACAAATGGGTGATACACAGCATACTGTTCACCACTTGACTGACTAAGGCCCAGCCCATTCCCATCTAATGATCCCAGAGCAAAGAGAGTACCAAAACCACAATCCTGGAAAAGAGAGAAGAGCTTGAGAGTCTGAGAGACCAAGAAATGACTGAGAGAGAGAGAACTTCCGGACAGAGCCTCATCTATATACTGGGCATGACATGCATGATATGGAATATACCTTTGGCCAGTCTGGGTCTCAATCCTAAACCTAAGGTCAAATCCCAGGCTAGTAACTGGGACTGTGCTCCCTCCCAGCTTCTCCTGCACCCACAGACACTGGCACAGCGGAGAATCTGAAAAGTCCTTGACTGTCCTGGCAGCAACTATAAACTTCAGTGTGTGATCAGCTTCTCCTCGGCACAAATCCAAAACACAGCCTTGCACTAGTTACTATGAAGAAAGTTGTCTGTTCCAGCTGAAACCAGGCCTTGGACCAATTTGACAAATACTTTTCACTGTTCTGAAGCTGCATTTTCAGAAAAATAAGTCATCTTGCTTATAAAAAGCAAAGTAGAACCTCGCAAACATACACGCGGTTCTCCCTCAGTCACACAGAATCACAGAATCACAGAATCACAGAATGTTAGGGATTGGAAGGGACCTCGAAAGATCATCTAGTCCAATCCCCCTGCCAGAGCAGGAACACCTAGATCAGATCACACAGGAACGCATCCAGGCGGGCTTTGAATGTCTCCAGAGAAGGAGACTCCACAACCTCTCTGAAAAGTGTTTCTCCAATTATATCACGACATATGCAGTTGTATCACATTTGCAACAGTAGTATGTTAATAGGACAGCATGTTTCCATTGCCTTTATAGGTTCTTACATAACCCCAATAATTTCGGTGAGTATGTCCAGATACAGTCACTAAACAGGCAGTTATTCCACTGAAAGATTTGGTATTATTTGATTTCCAAATGTTAATGGATGCTTAAAGGTCAATATTCTTTTTCTGATGGATTATTTTGGTTTGTAGGTAACTTTTTATTCATTTAATTTTCTTTTAGCAGATGTTTGTATTTTCAGCCTTCAGGTACATTCAGAATAAAAACATGTTATAGCTGAATTTTGTACTACTTTCATTAAGCAATCTAGTGATAACTATATCAAGTCTGGTATTTCTGACAGCTCTGATGTCACTTTTAAATATATTTGCTACTACAAAGGAAATAATTATGATCAATCAAAGCACTGGAATAACCAACTTGGATTACATACTGGGAGTAAGACAGGGGCTAGTGGACACAAGGACTTTTGAGAAGATGTTTTATGCTCCTGCACAGACACTGCTTTTCTTGTTTTCTTCCTGCCCAGTGCTCTTATCTCAGACTTGAAAATCTACATCAGCCAATACATCACAGCCTCCAAACCACACTGAGCTCAGAAACTGGATCCCCCAGAAGGTGCAGTTGCACACTCTGTGTCTTATCCCTTACCTTGCAGCACCTGTAAAATGGTAGCTTTTCTTTCCACAAAAAAACGATCAAAGCAGTTACCCTAGAAAATACCGGTTCAAGTTCCATAAATGCTGTACTTTTAAGGCTGCAAGTGAACTGCTATTTATTTGCTTGTTGATTGGGGTTTTTTTCAATTTTCTTTCTAGAGTTTACAAAAAGAAGAGTAAATTAATATCTGGG
>WKFP01013916.1:169556-180060 GCA_011057875.1 Pterocles orientalis
TTTTTTTTTTTTTTTTTCAAATTACACGAGGTTTTAAAAAGAGCTACAAAGACTTTTGGGAAGTCAGACTCTGAGGCAGTCAGAGGCCAGCTATACCGCTCAGCTGCAACGAAAAATGCCTGTTTCTGTGTATTCAGAAAAACTCTTCAAGGGAACTTGCAAGACACCTCCATCCTTCTCAAAATGGTGATGGAGTAGGCTATGCTGATGACCTTCTTGTAAACTTCATTGTTCTCGTCCCACATTTCCTGTTCTTTCTTCCCTTTCATAAGAGTACATACGTAGATAGAAAAAAATGGTTTAACCATCTTGTACTTTTGTGGAAAATCTCAGGGTCAGTTCCATTTTCTACTGAAATAAATCACATCTCTAAGAAAGACCATGAACCTATAGTGATAATATTGTTTCATGACACCATGATAATTTATGAAAGCATAGTTATATCTGGGAATCTTATCCTACTACTTTAGTAAGTGTTTAGCGTTTGCCACTAGTATCACCAGCTTACTGGTTCCTGCAGCAATGTAATGTGAATTTACTAGTTTGTGTGCTTTCAGTAGCATTTCACAGTCTAATTTTTTATCATTTTATTATGCCAGTGAATCAAAAAATATTTTTAAGATTGAGTCTGTTTTTAAAATTTCTTCTCAAAATCACTTGCCAGCAATGATTGTGTAACAGATTTGTGAAACCATCAAAATTCAATGTCAGTGTCAAATACCAATATTGCAACTTCCAAAATTATTTCCTGTGACTTTTCACATTGTCAGATGAAACTGTTATCTGATAATTTATTTGAATACATTTGGATAGATAAACCTAATTCGCTAAGATGTACTGTTTTACCAACAGCTGACATTGTCTGTTATTTGGTACTTTATAGAATGAATCACCATTTCTGAAATCTCAGATATATTTTTATGTGATCAGCTGTCCTAAAATTATATATGTTCTATTATAGAATATGTATAGTATTCAGCATTCTAAATAACAAGCAGTTCAAGTCAAATACCAAATTACTTTTGTGTTCACTGAAAATAATAGTTCAGTATTTGCCTATTTGTATACATGAAGAAATATGTTACCATTTTATTTTAGCAGCATGATAGATTAGAAATCTTTCCAGTCTTGAAATGCTAAATAGCAATGTGATTACTGGGCACTTTTTTCCCATTTATTTTTGTGCTGTGAATTATTTTGTGCATATTTTTTTTTAAATCTTGACAGATTGTTGTAATATTTTAAAATGCAATTCCATTCCTACAGCATCTAAATTGAAAAAAAAAAAAAGTCTCAACCCTCATATCCACTGTGGTTGGGGTGCCATTAATTTTTACTAATTATAGACTGCAATGAAATTTGACAAATTGGAATTATTCCATTATTGATGTGATGGTGTCCTAATGCTTAGATTAATTTGTCGGGAAAAATTAAGGATTGGTCACAAAATAATTTTTACTCCCAATACCTGCTCCTTCAGGATGCTGTTCACAGCTCCAAGCTCTGCTCACACAGAATTGTCTCCAGGTCTGTTTCTTCTGTTCTTTAGTATTAAATATAGGGTCATGTCTCATTTATAATTATCTTTCACCTCAGAAGTTAAAATTTTACAAAATGCCAACTTTGCCAACAAAAACTCAGAGTACATACATTCTCCTTACCACACCACCAGCTGTAACATTTAACATTAGATGATTTATGCCCGGTGTTTTTAAAAAGGAAAATTGGTTTTGGCAGTCCAAGAGGAAACGGTCAAAGTGATATGTCTGGCTCTTCGTTTTCAGCTGATTTTCCCCAGATCTAAACAAAAAGCTAGATTATCAGATTAAACATTTTCAAGTCCTTTTCAAATCCTTCAGGCTGGTACACAAGATATGTTTGATAAGAACAACACTGCAAACCAGACTGTCATCTGTGCAACACATATCAGTGGCTCCCCAAGATGTTTTGAAAGGACTTTCCCAAACTTCTCTGTAATTGCAGTGTTCTGCTCCCTGTCAGGTCTGGGAAATAGCAGGAGAAAAAGCATAGGATGGCTGATTTTGTTCCAAACAGTTTGTGATTTGCTTCAGACCAACAGATATGGCTTAAAGGAATACAGACAGTATAATGCACATGTGTGATACACAAAATCATGCCACCATCATGCAGCCACATGATCAGCTTCTTAACCTGATGGGCGGCTATACCACAAAGCTAAAGATTAATTTTCTGACCGTACTGGCAAGCTTTTCCAAACCATCCAGTACACCAGAGGAAGCTGGAACACGTGATCAGAGCAGAAGAAAATGAAGGGCATGTTTTTGACAGCCGTAAATAATCTCACAGAATTTTTATGTACAAACCAACCAAGGAAAGTCTACAAGGACACAGACCTTCTGCCATTGTTTATATCAAGTGTGCTTGATAAAAATGGCAAAAACTAAATTCCTGAGCTGTATGGAAACCAAGGAACTGAGTGCATTCCTCTCAGTAAAGGGAGAATTGCACTGTAAACCTCTTATATCATCAGTCAGTTCCCACTGCTGAAGGGCAGGATATAATTTCTAACAGCAGAGAAAGTTTTCGAGGTAACTTGTGTGCTTGTTGGAACAGAGATCATAGAATGGTTTGGATTAAGAAAACTGTTTGGCATTAAGCTGGACGACACTGTGATCGAGAGCTTATTGTTAAATTACTAAATTGATTGCTAAGTTGTTGACCAGTTCTGAGTAGCCCAAGGTAGGGGCTTGTGCATGAATCAAGTTGAAAGATAAAGAAAAAAAACTATTTATTTTTGGAAATATTAAACACGACATGCTAATACGGAAAAACCACTAAAGTATGATTCATCTCTGAAAAATGATTCAGTGGATGTAGCTCTGTGAGATCTTGAGATTTTTGTATTTGAGAGAATCCATAGTACACCAGCAAATCCACAAGTAATAAGCTGATTTTTACTTCTGCTGTTCCTTCTAATTCAATCTTTCATAGTCAGAATGGGTTATTTGTATTTTACCTGTGTTCCTCAGCAATATAGTAACTGTAGGTCAAGTTTTGCTCTCAGGGACATCTCTACAGCTTTACACAAGTTAATCTAGGTGCAACCAACAGCTTAGATCACAAAGTTCCTCTGTACTGTAAAACATAGCTTATAGCTATACTGACACAGCAGGAAGCCAAAGAACAAGTGAATGCCCTTTCCCTCAGGTGTTTATGGAAATCTGTGTCACTTCTTTTCATGGAACAGTTTATTGCTACCCAGCTTTTGGACAGTTGGAGTAAGGATGAATGATTCATGTCCCCTCTCCAATCTAACCTGTATAATTGTTTGTAATCGTGAGTTAAGATTATTTCCTGCTCTACTGGCTAATGCTCGAGTTGCAGCTTAACAGCACTGAGCAGTGAAGAGAGCAGGCTCACTTTTCCTTTACAGCCTCCAAAGCCAAGAACAATACTGTGATGATAGATTGTTTTGCAAATATTCAGGCATGTTTGCTATCCAAGCCTAAGGAGTGTAAGAAGGACAATGATTTCAATAAATGGAGATGCTAATCAGGCAGAAGAAAATTGTCTATGGAGTAAGAATGTGACAGTTTTACAAAGTCACATTTCAGTGTGTGGAATTTGAAGTCATGAAGAATGAGGAAAAAATTGTCCAGAAAAAAATTAAGAAACTGAGGAATCCCAACCTATATTTTTAAAAAACAGTCTTCCTTTTGTACGTGGTTGTTCATCTTCTCTCCTTGTGCTTGATTTTGCAAGGGTGAATAAAACAACTCCACAAATTTGGAAGTAACTTTAAAAAGTTACTCTCCAAAACTGTAGATATTTGCAACTGTTGTGTGTTTCTGGTTTTTGTTCTTGTTATTTTTTACTATTTTTGTTTCCTTGCTCTTTACACAGCACTTTCCCATACACACATCCAGCCCCATAATTAAAGATCTAGGTATTTGTCTGTGCCTAAAGAGATTAAATAACGTTAGGATTATCTGACTTCAGACAAAATACAAATTGTTTACAAATATGGTTACTGAGTGACAACAGAATCAGATTTATATTTAAAAAAAATTACAGCGTTAATACTGGTTCTTTGAGTCACATATTGATTCTAATCTGCATACAAAACTGTTGAAATAAATTGCACATGTAGAACAACGACAGTGTATGGCTTTTAATAAACTGCTGACAATAGACTGAGGTTGTGCAATGCCACTGTTCTCAAACACCTAAACAAATTAAATATCTTGCTTTGACAGTTACACTGTGGACATTTTTCTATTTCTTTTCAATAGTGCCTATTTTTTGTACCACAATTGACTACAGATTTTCCAGTTATCTTGATAGATTTAATAGAGCGTTTTAAAAAAAGGATTTACAACCATCTTACGTTTCAGAGGCAGAGGAAATTTGATCACTCACATAATTTAATATATAGCCTCATCTCATTCTATAATTCTCCCTTTCTCTGGGCTTGCTCTGAAAAGTGTTATTCAGTGTGCTGCTGAAATGGATCCCAGCTAACTCGTGGATCATTGAATTGCTGTTTGATGAGCAGAGGAGACATTCTCTCTTTAAAAGAAAGCTCAAATTATCACTTGTATCTGAAAATATTTCAGCACATTAATATTTTATATTTGTTACTAATTGCATAGGATATGGATTACATAGGGGTACCGTGGGTTACCAGGTAACCGTTGACAGAGAATTCTGTCGCTGTCCTGCACCTGATGACACCATTCCCAAATGAAACCTTAAGAGTTTGTGGGAAACAAACCACAAATCTCAGATTACCAGGCCCATCTTGGGTTACAACCTCTCCAAGTACTTGTTTGCAAAACTGCTTTACCTGCGCTTACTGCCTCAATACAGATACAACAGCAGTAAAATTATCCAAAATTAATATCTGACCTTGTAGTTAGCTCCCAGTACGTATTTCCTCTTTATATCTTGTCACCTTCAGCAGGAAACACAAACAACAGCAATAAAGGCTAAAATTCATCCATTTTTGATCCATGCGAGGATCAATGATACAGTATTGTTCTAGAGTGGGTGGAAGAGAATAAATTGTGTAGGTCCTTGACTGCAGAACAAATAGAACATTGCCAAAGTAGAACAAATCAGTAGAAAGCATGGGTGAGCTGGAAATTTAGCCTCAGAGCACTACCATATGTCATAGGAAAGGTCTTATCCTTTCAAGATAAGATGAGGCGTAGCCCCTTTGTCTTTGTGTGACCAATTTTTAAAGTCTTTATAAATTTAGCAAGTAAGGTAAAAATAACACTCTACATCTAACAATATATTTCATTACAGAATTAAACATGGTAGTAGTATTAACTGAGCATCAAGATAAGGGGTAATTTTATTCCGGCTAAGATCTTAATTGAAAGTAATACATTTTATTTTCTGATGTGTTAATATTTTCGTTTTTTAAAGATAAATTTGGCTAGGTAATTTTAACTTGGTTTGTACTGAGATCCAGACTGCACAGAGATAGGTCTTCAGTCCTATCAACTTGTGCTGCCTCAATTTTTAAAAATTCCACGAACTGGTTTCTGTTGTCTGGGAAAAAGACCATCAAATTCACAATTTAAATTTGAACTGAATCTTAATAATCTGTATTTAGACTGTTTAATTTATTTTGACAAGATGAAGAACTAAATATTATTGAAAACCAGCAAAGATAGGTTCATTCTTGCTCTTAAAATCTGTGGTAAAACTTCAATTTCTTTTGATGGAAAGAGTCAAGCCACAATATTTCCTGTCTTTCCTTTAATTACACTTACCGGTATTTACTTTCCATACAATTCTAGTGCTAATCATGTGTTATAGTTCTTGCCTTACAAACATATATGTCAAATTCCAGAATAAATACTCAAGTGAACTACTTAATTAACGCTTTTTACTAGTACTTTGTTGTGTTTAGTGGGAAGTCAGTTTTCCCCCCAGTTTTCAGATTCTTTTTCTTCATGTATCATGAAAGTGTACAAAATGATTATGTCTAGTCTGATGTGTGGCCATTCTTAACCTATACGGAATATTTCTGTCCAGATTTTGTCATAAATAAGATTCCGCAACTGAATTTCAGGCCTGTGTTCTGTTAAAGAGAGCAATGTTTGAACATTTGAAATACATCTCAAGAGAAGGAATGCAGGATAGTGCCTCTGAATGATACAAAGCTGAAACATCTAATGTTGTAATTTATTGGTAAGTCATC
Source organism: Pterocles orientalis (assembly GCA_011057875.1). NCBI lineage: Eukaryota > Metazoa > Chordata > Aves > Pterocliformes > Pteroclidae > Pterocles > Pterocles orientalis. Next base: position 175,753 of record WKFP01013916.1, read on the forward strand.
TGATTTTTAAATTCCTGAAAATTGGAGTAAAATATTAAAGGCTCAAAGAGAAATGCAATGCTGTGTAGAGGGACTTGTTAGTGGAGAGTGAGCCCTGGAATGCTACCTTCCTGATTAAGATAACACTCAGTAGGGAATCTGGTTTGAATTCCTTAGGCTGGAGGAGTAAATGCCACAGGAAAGATAAAATAGATTCTTGCTAGACAAATGTACAGCAAGTGTAAGAGTTAAAGACCAGCATAATAAGCACAAGAACTAAGTGAGGATCATGAACGGAAGGACTTGAAGGAGTGTGGGAGGTAAAGAGAATAAGAAATGAGTATCACATTAAAACATCCAAGCCAAACCACAGATTAAGTGTGGGCTTGCAGCAAAAATGGAAAGTGTTTCTGAAAAAGCACAAGGAAAGAACTTAAGTATAAGATCTAAAAGAATTGAGAATAAAATCATAAGCAGTGGCAAGAAATGATCAAAGAACCAAAAGTTCATGTCAAGAAAGGGTCCTTGCAGATGACTTATTAAAACTGAAAAGAAGGAGTGTTTAGAAAGGCTCATATATGAGAAACAGAGGAAAATGTACACAGATACACAACGTAAACAGGTTTAGATGGAATATTGTTTTTAATAGCAGGACAAAAACTTGCCACTGTGGCTATGTTTTGGAGTTTATAAACTGTAGATACCTTTCATTTCTATATGATCACCAGGTATGTGTGCAGAGATATTTAAGAACTCACAGCTACCTGTGAGTTATAAATGTCTGTTTCCGTTCAGCGTTCTGCACCAAACTGTTATGTTTGTACAATCAGTAGGTTTTTTATAATGTTCCCATTGACTCTGTGCATGGACCAACACCGCAATAAAAACTACCAAAACAGAATCTTCATTGGCTTAGTTCACTTGAAAACAGACATCCACTGTACAATATTTTCCTTTCTTCTTTTAAGTCTTATGTGAAAGACTGTTAAAACTACTGTCGCTCTGATTTGTACCTTCGCTGGTTTTTACTGTGTAACTACTTTTTTAGGAGAACTCACACCAAAACCTCATAGTAAAGTTACCCTTGCTCTGATGGAAGCAGTTTAGAATTTTCTTTTCCTTCCACTCCTGGGAAAGAGAATGGAGGAAGCTTTTTGCTGGCATTTCTGTGAGGCTGTTCTCACCCACCCTACACCGGAAAGGGGCAGGAGCATGGAAGGTTTAAGTGACTTTGGGGTACCCCTGAGTATACTGGGAGGTATTTTATGAAACTGTGTGACTTCTTCCACACTGCCTCCTCAAAACCACCAACACTGAACTTGAGGTGTGCTAGTTGAATTTTGTGTGTTATTGTGCAAAATTTTACAGCTACTTAAGTGCTTCACATATTTCTAGTCAAATATTTGCCCTAAGGGACAGAGTAAAGTTTTTAACAGACAATAAATACCTGTATTTGCCTTAAAACATTAGTAAAAGGAAGGATTTGTAATGTGTGATTATATTAACCTTCCTTATCCCACGAAAAATATCACTAGAGGCAGTGGTGTGAGCTTTCCTTTTCACATGAGTTGATGGCTGCTAAGCCATGATGCCAGGCAGGCAGATTAAGGATGCCCTTCCTTCTCTTCCCACAGTTTGCTTGTTTTTTTTCTGCTTTCCCAGAACCGAACATCGCTCCCAGTTAAGGCCAATGAAATCAGTCTTGGTGTTCAAAGTTTTTTTAGTTTACCAAGTAGACTTGGAAAGGAATCAGGAGCTTTCTTGTGTTCCATTCTCCAAGGCTTTTCATGCTTTTCTCCTCAGAAAGAGCCCATCTCTGCTTTCTTCTCTAGTCTCCTTTCATTACTAGCAGTGGTACCCAGTCTTACTATGCTCGAAAGCTTCCTCTAAGAATGTTATAACTCACAAATCTCTTTCAACCATTCCCACCTTGTGCAGGTGTGTGTTTTCCTCTCTGCCTTCTCTTTAATCAGTTATTGAGAAAGCACTGTGCCTAACTATTTTTCCTTTTAACAGGACCTTTACTATCACTGTTACTATTCCAGTGCTTCATTCTGGGTGTCTGAGCTCCACCAAATGTCAGACTGTGCTGTGGGAGGGTGAGCGTTTCTCCTCCCGCAGTGAGGGCTACACAAATCCAGCCCTTCTTTAAGAGGAGCTTGGTCTATGTACAGGATCTCAAGACTCTGGAAGGCACTCTCTTTTCTACCCTTAGTCGCACTCACGGACAAAACATATCACTGATAGACTCAATATCCTTTTTCTCCCCTGTTTTATAGATGAGTACAGCTCATCTTGCAACAAACTTCTGAAGCTTGGCAAAGATCCCCCAAGGCTAGTTTAAAGTTTGCTGAAGTCAATGAAATGTTGGTGGCTAGCAGTGGAATAAACACAAAATCAGCATATGGGAAGAAAAATGAATGATAACAAGCACGAATAAGTTTCCCAGAACAGACAGAAGTGCAGCATGTAAAAAGAATAGAAAGACCTGAAAAAGTGGAGAGGTTCAAGGCAAAATCAGAGCCTGGAGCTGTAACAAAACTGAATGAAAAGCACTTGGAATATGGTGGTGAAAGAACTTATGCATGAGATTAGCAGTAAAATAGCAACATATATAAAGAACAAAGTTTCAAATGTCAACAAATAAAGAATAAAACAGCTCTACATTGCTGAATAAGGACTGCGATAAAGTCTTGTTTTCCCTTAGAAACTCCCTCTAGGAAAATACATTAGAAAACCAAATGTGGAATAGTGAATACAGGATCTAAATTTCCAGGGTCACACACGTAAGCATAATTTAAGTATGTACTTAAATGGAATTTAAATAAATGTTCATGGGGAAAATTAAGTAGCCTTTCCCTTAATTTCTGTTTTAAATTGAATTTATGAATAGTAGCTGGGAAATGTAAAACCAAAGACTTACTTTCAGTTTAACACATGCATTTTGTGAAATGGAAGCAAATACAACTGTCTCTGTCCTAATTAGCTGGACAAATCAGAAGTGAATATCTCTTTCGTCTAACATGAAGACAATATAGAAGTCATTCAGTTCCCTGACCTTTTCGAAGTTGGTGCAGTCACCAATCACTACTTCCTTCTTCAACAGAGTGTCTGCTGAAATCGTTGGAGAAGATCCTGCGTGCAGGATAGTACTCATTCACAGGAAGGTTTAAGCAACAGCTCTGCCCTAAACAGGAGTTTTATACTCATTGTGAGCTTTAACAAATGCTGACCAAAGAGGTAAAAAGATGCTACTTCTTTTGTCCATTCATATCATAAAGTCACTATGCATTCAGAGGATAAAGCTGCGGGGTTCTGATCTTAGGCACCTTTTGTAGAGACCTCCAAGCCACGTTAGGTCATGAGCTGCATTGTGCTAAACCACAGTGACTGATCATTCATCCACTAGTTTTAGCCTTGTCATACAACATTTGCTTTTGTGGAGTTCTTTTCAAGACTGCTTCTCAAGAGACCAAACTTCATGCGCACCTTTGAGTACACAAGTATTCAACTAACCTTAAGAATACTTTCCTTGACCATAAGCAAGTACATGAATTATTTTCTGGGCAATGCTATGGTGTTCACTACCAAGATCAATCCTCAAATAAAGAAAGAACAAATGTGGCGGGTTGGCCCTTGGCTGGGGACCAAACCACACACACCCGCTCACACAGTCCCTGCCCCCACCCAATGATAGGGGAGAGAATTAAAGAGGTAAATGGCAAAGAGGACTCGTGGGTTGAGATAAGGACAATTTAATAACTGAACTACAATAATATCAGAAATAATACTATATACAAAGATGCAATGTGATACACAGTGATACTGCCCCTCCCCACCTGATGACCAATGGCCTAGCGCACTCCCAGCCAGTGGCCCCGAAGGAGGGAGAGAATAGGTGATACACAATTATGCTGCCCCCCCGAAAAGGCTCGGCCTGTTGACAATGATACTGCCCCCCCGAGAAGGCTCGGCCTGTTGCCAGCTAATAATCCCCAGAAACCACACAGACGATTCCCCCAGAAAGGGGGGGGAAAAGGGGGTGCACCGCTCCTGGAGGCACTCACGGAAGGGAGATAACAGCCCAAGCGTCCCAACCCGAGAGCTGACCGAAGCAGGAAAAAAAGACAGCTAACGATCCTCCGGGAGAGGGAGGATGCCAAAACTCACGGAACGGAGATAAACGAGTGTCCCGGGCCGAGAGCTAACGGCGGGCGTGGGGGGAGGGGGGGGGAAAGGCCTTGGGAGAGCGAACGCAGGCTCCCCAAAGCGAGACGAATCCGGAAGTGCAAAGACCGTACTACTAGAAGAGTCTTCTTCTAATATACT
>WKFP01013916.1:197700-214786 GCA_011057875.1 Pterocles orientalis
TTAGTATCTGAGAAGCAGTGTTGCCTAATTCTGCCAGTAAAGTACCTTAACCATATGCTGTACATGAGTTTTATGAAGATATGAAGTGACTGTTCCGTTCATACCACATGTTCCTTGCGAATATAAACCTCCACATTTAAATGCAAAACTTCACTGAGAGAAAAACAAGTTCTGACTTTGGTTTTGATACTCAGATTTTTCTACCGAAATGGCTTTGATAAGAGTGAATTGCCTTTCTCTGAGGGAAGTATAATTTTTTTACAGTATACTATGTCTTGAAAATAGTGAAAAAACTAAAGGACTAACAAAAGAATTATTTTATTCTTACCAAAGGACTATATTCAGCACAGCAACTAATCACAAGCTAACCTTAAAAAAACAAGTGGGCCAATGTGAATAAAGTTTGGTATGCTCAGAAATGCTTTGGTGAACCAGGGGCACAATTAATTTATACACTAAAGTTATTACGGCCAAAGAAAATGTCCCACGATGGGGGTCATTAGTGCACCACTGTTGCAACAGAAAGTTAGCAACAAACTGACAGTTGTAATAATAACCACGAAGTATGCAGTTAGGCTCCAGTTTTGAACTGCAACAAAATAAAGCAATTCTTGCTGAAGAAAATTGTGGGTAATTTTTTCTGGTACCCATCTGTCAAAGGTACTACTGCACTGTTCAGAAAAAGATGAGCACTTCAGTGTAAATGACAGTAGCTACTTTGTAATCACTGAGGTTCCTATCTTTCTCTTTTTTTTTTTTTTCAACAAGTGTGTATGAAATTTTGTGACAGCTGTTTTAAGTTTCTTAGTTTCTACATGATCGTTAGCTGTAGCTTTAAATTGTCTCATTCTGCCCTTCCAAGTCTTATTGTATCAAAATGTTTTGACAGCTGTAATTCAGTTAGGACTCACCATAACCAACTGTTTAAAGGGTAGAAACCTCATGCCAGGTTTAGATGCTTCTTGAACTCAGCAGAATTTTCTGCAATTAAGAGACACCGTATCGTGGAGGTATTTTGTTGGTGTGATTCTCACCTTATTTTCCTTGGCAAACCCGTGTTTTTCTTTAGAAAGAGTTTGTTAGTTTAGTGAAACTCTCAGTAAAAGCTCCAAATCAATAGCACTTCAGTAGTGCTGAACAGGGCCTTAAAGAAACACAGGTCTGCTGCTGGCAGAGAGGTTCAACTCTTTTCCCTTAAGCTGAGCCTGAAGGCAATCAAGAAATACAAGTTCTCTAGTTCTTATGAAGCCATCCGATACTGCCAACCTGAATATTGCTGAAATGCTTGAATGCATAGGACCATCAAAAGAGTTTTGTTTTACTGAATTGGCATTTGCAAAGTCCTTTTAAGATGAAACAAAAGAAGAAAGAAATTCTTTACTGTGAGGGTGGTGAGACACTGGAACAGGTTGCCCAGAGAAGCTGTGGATGCCCCATCCCTGGAGGGGTTCAAGGCCAGGCTGGATGAGGCTTTGAGCAACCTGGGCTAGTGGACGGTGCCCCTGCCCATGGCAGGGTGGTTGGAACTTGATGATCTCTAAGGTCCTTTCCAACTCAAACCATTCTATTATTCTATGACAACGTGGAACTTCCCATTTGACTTTTCAAATGTCCTCTTCATGGTGGGTTTTTTTTTTCCCCCCAGTCCTTCTGAAAGACAACCATGCCAGCTGTTTGGTAATGAGCTTAGCCAGACATGGCAAGTAGATCTCTAAAAGAAAAGAGTATCCACTTGGATTTTTCATGTAAGATCTATGTATTCAAATGAAAACAGAAAAACTAGGAAAATAATTTCTGGTCTTAGAACTTAATACCTAGAGTACCAGGAAAATCTTTGGTAATTTTAGTTCATGTTCTAAAGTAATGGGATCCTCTACAGCCACATAACAAGCAGACCTGAGGACTAAGATGTTAAGCTTTCAAGATTCTCTCACACTAATTCACTGTGTGAGATTAACTAGGAATTAAATAAAACTACACGGTTTTTAGTGGCATATCTAGTACCATTGGTGTTCTGGTAAGATAAGTACAAAAATTGCTAAGTTCATACCACAGCAATGCCTGCTTTGATGGATTTGGATAACAGGATCATCCATTTGCAAATGCATATGAGCAGAAACTGGTGCCTGCTGGTGGAAAGTTATGTTTTTGTCCCTAAAGACAGGCTTAGAGCTTTGAAGAACTGGATTCTGGTAATTTCTATGGACTTTATAAGACAATAGGGGTGTCATATATGTCTGTCACTGGAGACTAATTTAAGCTGTTATAATCAAATCTGTCCATCTGAGGCAAGAAAGAGCTGTATGCTATATGAAAACTGAACCACAAGTGAGTTCTAGTGACATCATGATGACACCAGACCAAATAAACCAGTAGACCCCACAGGGCATATTCTGGATCTTAGTGCAGCTGTGGTGAGTTGCTATTTGACATGTTATTGTGGAAAAAGTTGTTGAGCACTTCTAGGATGTGGCAATAAAAGAACTTTATCTCATTATGTTGTTACACATCAGCTTCAGTTTGTTTCCTGTGCTGAAGTGTACATAGACTGAGGCTGCTCAGTGACAACTCATACCAGCATTAACTGGTTTGTTACTGGGGAAATGGAAAGCAGAAGAGAGAGGAAGTGAGAATGCATGCAGTGAGAAAAGGCATGCTGCTCTGTGAAAAAGAGGAACCATGTGAAAAATTTGGACAAATCTGGGTCTGCAGTGGAACAGATTTTTTAAATACACCTAAGCTTATTTTATCCACCAGGAGAATAAGTGTACTCTAGAAAGGCAAAGGAGTAAATTCTTTGTAATAAAATTAGAAGCCAGTTACAAAATAGAACCACAAAAGCAAGAAATATTGAGAGCTCAATCAGATTGACATCAGGTATATTCTAGTCCCAGTTGTTCCTTAAGCATTACCCACGCATCTTCTCAGTTATGAGAATCAAAGACCAACCAATACCACTCCTTGAAAGTACTGTCATTCAGAAAGAGAATCCCAGCCTGGGCCTCTTTTCCTCCAGTTTTGCTGAGGATAATTGTATGTCCATGAGCACAAGAAGTTTTCCAAACAGGTTTCACAAGAATCTTCCCTTTGCCTTTCTCCTCTAAATTATTTGGAAAGAGTCATATTTTCTTGAGACTTTGGTTACTTGAAAAATGCAAATAAAATATTGTTTAAACTTTTTAGGGGTGGTTTGTCTTTTGACATCTAAAGATTCTTTGATATGTTAATTTTTTAAGCTAGGTTTATCTTCCTACTTATAAGCTTGATTGAATTGCAATATTTTTTCTTCCAGACAGTGTGATTTGCATTTATTATTTTTAAAATTAGATATAATTAAAAATAACCTGCATAACTTTCTGATAGTCTCATAATATCTGACCTCCTGCTGTCTTTCTAATGAAGATTGCAGAGGACCACTGATGACAGATGTGGCATTTGAAATGCTTTCTTTAAAACTATTTTCCAAGCTAACTTCCCCAACCTCTTGTCAGGTTCAAAGATTAAAGCTGCCACAGCCAGGTAGCTATTTCATCGTGTGGTGACTGACAGGCAAAGGAATTACTCAAAGAAAGCAGAGATCCATTGGGGATCATGCAGGAAATTTGCTCTGTGGATTTAGATCACAAACCCATTGGAGCTGCTGCTACATGCTAGGTTCTGTTGCATCATTTAACAAGAAAAGACTAAAATTCAGGCTAAAATGACCCAGAAACTGCAGCAGGATGTAGTAGCATAGGACCATAACAGGTTTGTCTTTGCAGCTTTCCCTGTTTACAAGTGAATGAAAAATGGTATCTTTCTGAGAGATGCTACAAATGGTCTGGATTTCATGGAGCTGCAGGATGTGGGGTTTGCTTGGTTTTTTGTTTTTGGGGGTTTTTTTTTGTCTTTGAAAGTTTAAAAATGACTATAAAAGCATCCTTGTACAATGGCTATAGACCTGAAATGTGACAATGCCACCTTTTCCACATTTGGCTTAAGCAATGTTATTCAGTTTTTACAGGGTGTCTCTAACAGCTGCATTTAGTTGAACTGCAAATAATGGGGATGTACACATTCCCTTCTACTCTCTTGGCCCAAAGATGCTGTAAGCAGACAGCAGTTTCATAGGTGCCCTTTGACAGGCAATTGTGTGTGAGAAACTCTGTACCTGTTGCAGCTTTCACCTGCCTTGTGTTTGTCAGTATAACAGATTACCAAGGGCCTTATTTTTGCATTCTGAACCACTGCTCATCTCAGTAGGCAATGAAAAAGATCCCACACAGAAGCAGTTTACCTGTTTAAATACAGGTGATTTCAGACATAACATCACAGCAGAATTTTGCCTTTTTTTTTTTTTCCAAATATTTAGCAGATTAAATTCCAGGACAATACGGAATAGCAACAAGATAGTAAAGGAACAATGACATATGCATTCTAAAAAAAAAACAAGTAGTGTTAGTACTCACACTGCTTTTTTATTGTTGCCTGCACCTAGCCCTCAGACAGTCTGCATTCCTTGTTCCCCTTCTTCTTCCCTACAAATCCTTTTCTTCGCATTTCCTGTGGCAGTTTTACATCTCCTATTTCACACATTGGAGGAGTATCTTTTGGAAATCTTTCTGTGTGAAGATTCAACAGATCTGAAAACGAGATAAACTGAGGAGATCATCATGGTACCCCAACAACAGTCACTGAAAAAAAGTCAGAAAAAAAATTCCTTTTTGAGGGCAGCTCTTAATATCTGATTTGGCATTTTATCTCCAGAACATCACATCTTTCTGTCTTCCTCTTTACTCTTTTTCCTTCTCTTCCTGAAGTTATTCCCCTTTTTCTGATTTGTCCTTGGTATCTCACAATACTACTCATTTTTTCTTAAAGATACCATTCATATTTTTGTGTGAAAGCTATTAATTTTTTTTTAAACTACATTTGTGACTGGAAAGCACTGAAATGTGAATTCAATGATCTCAAAACTCACATGGCTTATTAAAGAATATCTTATTTATTATATTGCAAATCTTTGAAATCAGAAGACTGCTCTAGATTTACTCAGAGGATAATTTCCTGATCTTATTATTGTTTCTTTCTCTTGATTTTCAAATTTAATTTAGCATTTTTAATCACTATAAACTTTGTCATATTTTCTTCTTCTGTTACCTGATATTTCTTCTTTTCAGTCTCCCTCTTCATGCCTTACTTCTTGTTCTCCATCTGTAACAGCTTCTCTCCATTCTTAGTGGTCCATTTTCTCTCTCCTAAAAATCATCCAGCTTTTCTGGTGGTTTTTTTGTTGTTGTTGTTTGGTTGGTTGGTTTTTAAAATTAAGCCTCTCATCTTTTACTTCAAAGCTGTTTTGGCATTTTAGAACGACCTGTTATCTGAGAAGCTTGATGTCTGAAAATGATTCAGCTCAGATGGTGTACAGTAGACCTGACAAACACTTAGTTCAAGATGGGCTCAAGAGTTGACCTGCTGCAGACTGAAGATCTGATGCTCAGCAGAGTAACTTACTGGAAGTCTGTTAAAATAGTATTTTTTTAGGGAGAAGCTCCTTTCAGCCCATATTTAACATGATGCATTTGTTTAGTGTATTTGGGAGTTTTGTAGGAAACGAGTATTAAATGAAGTACAATATGAGTTTGGCAGAAAGTTTTCCAATGGGATATGGTTCAAGGCCTTGAAAGTGCAGCAACACATGGGTTTGAGCTCTTTAAAATATGCAATGACTTTTTAAGAGTATATGACCTGAATATTAAATACCTAATATTTTAGAAACATTTGTCTAGAATTAACATTCCCTTCTCTATGGGATATACTGGCTTGAAACATGCAACACAGGAACTGATACTGTTAAAATAACCAAAGCCCACCAGATCAAATTAAACAATGGATTGACAGGCAACTAAAATCGGGATTGGAATTTGCTCCATTATGCTGACTTTACCTGTTCCTTACAATCACAAAATTTTATTTTATTGCTTTGTCAAAGTACTCCTTAAATCACTTAGACAAATTTGTGGGTAGGAAAATGATCATTAGTAAAGTAGGGCTAAGTTTAAGAATGGAGATAAGAAAAAAAGCCATCTTGAATCTACTCTTTTGATGGAAAGCAATATTGAATCAGGGGCATCAGTAAGTTTGACTGCCCTTATTTGAAATTGCCAGTCAGGTAATTAATTTTCTTCTAGTTCATCCCTTTTCTATATTTTCCTTCCACTTACTGGTCCATATGCTATGCTTCTTGCAAGTTTAATATCACAGAATCACACAATTGTTGAGGTTGGAAGAAGCATCCAAAGACTAGTCCAACCTCCCTGCTCAAGCATGGACACCTACAGCAGGCTGCTGAGGGCTGTGTACAGCTGGGTTTTAAATATCTTCAAGGCTGGAGACTCCACAGCCTGTCTGGTCAACCTGTGCCAGTGCTTGGTCACCCTCACAGTGACAAAGCACTTCCTGATGTTCAAAGGGAACCTTCTGTCTTTCAGTGTGTGTCTATTGCCTCTGGTCCTGCCACTGGGCACTGCTGAGAAGGGCCTGGCTCTGTCGTCCTTATACACTCCTGTCAGATATTTATACATTTTCAGAATATCCTCCTTACATTTGCTCTTCTCTGGGATAAACAGTTCCAGCTCTCTTGTGACCAATGCTGCAATACTTTAATCACCTTAATGGCTTCATTTTCTTACTCGACTTGCTCCACTTTGTCTATGTATCTCCTGCAACTGTGAAGCCCAGGTCCAGGCACAACGCTCCAGATGTGTCTCACTAGGGCATAGCCGAGGGGAAGGATCACCTCCTTTGACCTGTTGGCAATGCTCTTCCTAATGCATTCTAGGAGGCTGTTGGCTCTCTCTGTTGCAAGAATACATTGCTTGTTTGTGGTCAACTTTTTGTCCCCTAGCACTGGCAAACTCTATTCCACAAAGCTGCTTTCCAGTCAGTTGGAGCCCAGCTTGTACTGGTGCCTGGAGTTACTCTTCCCCAGGTACAAAACTTAACATTTCCCTTTCTTGAACTTCATGAGATTTCTGTTGTCCTACTTTTCCAACCCATCAATGTCCCCCTGGATGATGGCACATCCATCTAGTGAATCAACCATTCCTCCTAGTTTTGTATCATCTACAAACTTGGTGAGGGAGCACTTTGTCCAATCATCTAGGACATCAAGGAAGGTGCTAAACAATATTTGCTCCAGTATCAACTACTGGAGTACTCCATTAGTGACTGACCTCCAGCTAAATTTCACGTCTCTGGTCAAAATTCTTTGTGCCTGCCAGTTCAGCCACTTGTCAGTCCACCTCACTGTCCACTTATCTAGACCCTACTTCTCAGTTTGTCTGTTTTTAAAAGGTATCATTTAGTTACACTGTCATGTGAAATGCTACCATTAGGGTTTGGGATTTCAAAGTATATGTCATTTATGGGGGGCAGATTTGTAAATAGATGAGTTTCTTCTAAATTTGACCGTGTTTCCTAGTTTGATATATTTAATAGTTTGTCTTAAACTGTGATGTATACAGAAGTGGCAACAAAGGTAGATCTAAGCAGGATACGGCAGTCTGAGCCAGCAGGCTGGGATGAAATTCTTTGACTTTCAGAACTCTAGATGAAGAGAAATGTGAAGTAACTATGTGACCAGCGGCAGCTTTCAGAAAGCCAATATGTAGATTTGAAGTGATGTTCTTCACAACACAAAAGGAGAGGGAAAGCTAAAATCAAACCTCCAAGAACATTTAAAATTATTTATTAAATAATCAATCAGCTAAATACTGTGTCAATAGCTGTAGAGGCATATACATTTCTCAGTTTTCAGAAGGTTCACACTATCCAAGAATGAAATGTTTGTCACTCAGTAGGAACAATCTAATGACCTTGGATCTATCAGGAAATACAAGCATATTTGCCCAACTGATTTTTAGTATCTGACCCCAGTTATTGCTAGGTTTTGAATAAATCAGTCCCTCTGTGGCCCATGTGTTTCTCTGACCTCTTGGTTAACTGACTACATAGAAGGATCACTCTAAAAAACCAACACATATTAACTCAAAGTTTTCTGGTTTCTGTTGATTTAGTTTCACTATTTATACCTAATTTTAAGCATAATAAGCTGAGTTACTCCTTCACAAACAAATTTCAGTAGGAATTTAGATCTTCAGTTGTAAATGCTGTCAAATATTTTGAAACTGAATGGTGAACCTGTCAGGTAAGCACACTGTGGAATCCTTTGTACTGCCAGAAATGTACTTGAGTATTTGAATAATAGATGTAACTGAAGTATTAAATGTGCAGAAAAATTGTCACAAATTCAGATAATTACAACTGCAAGTTTCTATAGACATTTTCCTTAATGGCAATATCTACATTTGGCTTTTCATTGCAAGTATGGGAAAGTTTTTAAAAAAATATTATGGCACAAAGCATTCATGTGTTAAAGGTCCACCCTTCTCTGCACAATGGGACACAGGAGTTATTTTATGTTCTTGTTGTGAACGTGGAGGATTAGCCTGTACCAGGGATTAAACTTTCTGAAGAATTAAAACTGATCAAACATATAATGGAGGTCTCATGTGAGCTAAATGAAGATAATACACGAGAAGAACTCAGTGATGTGTTTGATTAAATTGGTTGCATTAAGGACACACTTCACATTTGTTTAAACCCTGAGGTAACCCCATTTATTACTCTAGCTGTGAAAATTCTGTTGGTAGAGAGAGCGGGTGTTCAGAAGAAACTGTAATGCAAGCTGAATTTGTAACTTATTGACTTGGTTAGTGAACCACCTGGCTGGCTGCAGTCAAAGGTGGCCGGTGTGGGTAGGAAAGAGGAAGAGGAGATTGTCTGAGAGTATGCCAAGAAATAAATGAAATTTAGTAATGACTCAGTGAGAACACCTTCATGTAACGACTGTGGAAGAAATAAGTAGAGCGCTGGCACTAAAAACTCAGTCTTCTAAATGCATGCATATTGGCCAATGCATGTTCCCAGAAAAAAATAACTTTCACATAATACATCCCTTAATAAATGTTGTTCCCTGAGATTACTTTAGATCCATCAGGGATGTTTCATGAGCACTTACAAGATGATGAAAGTGAATGGGAGCCAGGCACAAAACCAAGCCTGGACACCTAAAGAAGGAAGGCACCTCAGGCAACTCAGTGCAATCCTCAAGGCTCTTATTCAGCGGCTATCCATTTTTTAAAGTGCTTTAGTTTTCAGTGATAAATTTTCAGAGGTGCTCAATGGTACATTGTTGCTTCTATTAGTGCTGGTTTATTAGCCAGTGACCACACCGTATTCTGGGAGCAGCGACAGGAACGGTGACACAGTGGTCTAACCATTTGTCCACAGAGCCATTTCATCTCTTCTCTCTTCACGGCATCCACATTTCCCAGACCATTTTCCTGCTGGAGTGTGTGGTCACATACCAAGACTGCTAATAGTTTGGTGTGTTCTGTACCAGCATCTCAAACGAAAGAAGGATGTGGCACTACTACCCCTTTCTCCTACACTTTATACAAAAAAGCATGCCTTTTATACACGTTTCAACTTAGCTTTTCAAATCACTTTGACTGTCTTGGTAGCCCTGAAAAACATAACTTCAGAACTTCACTAAAAACTGTAACTCAAACAAACAAAAAACCCAAGCCCCTGTGTCATTAAGTAATTTTGCTTTTGGTCTCCAGCTCGCTTAAAGCATGTTTTTGAATTTGCACTACATTTGTTAAGTTAGTGCAGATTAAAAACTTTTCATAGTTGAAGCTGGTACTGTAGTCAGACTAGGGTAAGAACTAAAATCTGAGAGAAATAGTTTTCTAAAGTCTCTCCTGCAACTTGAGAAAGTTCTTGTTTGAAAACTCTTGGGTGATTTAAGGGCAAAATTAAAAGCATTCTGAGAGTGTTCGTGTGGTCAGGAACATTAAGGAACAATTTTTAAAAGTGCTGCTGGTTGTCTTTAATTGTTATTGCAGAATAGGAGGTGAAGTCTGATAACTGGATGAAATTCTCCTCTCCAGGTCTCTGGGTTGGAGCTGCAGTCAGTTCTATCTGCATGGCATAAAGAGACAATCTCGATCTCTTGGAAATGCCTTCTAGAAATACTATAAATCCCAGACTTCAATACCTTTAGTGCTAGAACACTAAAGTTAGTGAATAAAAGGGGATTTTTTAGCATAAATCTGAATCTGAGACAATACTGAACTTTCTGTGTAGAATCACCCAGTCTTCCCTGGCCAGTGTTTTCCCTCTTGTTGACTAGCTGTGGGTGTAGATGCACACAGTTTCATGATTTTCAGCAGCTTCTTGACCCAAGAGGTTGGCACTTTGTGATCTATTTTAAGGCAACAGTACTCCCCACAGTAGGATACAGTACAGAATATGTGTACTGTAGTACACAGGAAACAGACAGTCATTGGTCAAAGTTTTGGTGTGTGCTTCTTAGATTGCCTGAGATACCTGAAAACAAGAACGCCCACTGCGAGGTCTGTTGCAGTGCAGAGGGAGAACTGCCACAATTAGCAGCATTGCTGTGCCTTGTAGAAACACTCAGCTGACACCAGCAACAATAAAGCTGTGTTAGCACAACTCCCATGTTAATAAACTCTAGTAATAAATCATATGAGAAATAGATTAAGCCAAAGAAAACATAAACCAAGTAAAGAATGCACATCAGTGCCAGGACCTTAATATATTCGGACGTTACAAGTTTCTTCTACTGGCCTTTTCCAGATATTGCGAGGACTTAATTCTGTCCACTTAATTGTGAAATTGTCCACTTAATTCTGAAATCTTTGAGACCTCTGAGAATTAGAGCTTAACCCAGATCCCTTAAACTCAAGCTGAATTAAATTTTCAGGAACATAACTTGTTTTAAGAGCAAAAGTTAGCTGCAAAAGCAGAAAGGACAGATGTAGGACAGATTTTCAGTGGACAGTTTTCAGACAGAATTTCTTTAATAATTATGGGCACATGCCTCAAGGGAAGATAGACTTATAAATGCTTTGGTTCAGGTTAACAGCTTAGTACCTCCAACTTCTTGTCACTGCTTTCCCCTCAACTGATTTTCAGCAGTTATTTCCCCATGTGTTTTTCCAGTTTAAATAGCTCCTCTGCTTAAACAATTTATATTGCTATGTTCCCACTCAGTCAGCCATATGAATGTGTAAAATGCACAGCTGATGCTGGCTATTACTGTGCTGTTACTTGCTCTGACAGCTCCTACTTCTGAAATTAAAAAAATTGAATAAAATAATACTTTTATTGTAAATACACACTTTCTCTTAAAGCTAAAATAGATGTCCAAATAATCCATTAAAATTTGTTGTAGTCAATTCTAGCAGAAGAAAATTTCGGTTTGCAAATACACCTTTCTCAAGACTTTTTTATGTTTAAGGAAAATATTTTCAGTCATTCATTATCTACTAGAAACATCAGAACATTTCTGATTCTGCTCCTCTCTACCTGTTCACATGTGGGGCAGGATCTGACTTGATAATGCATCAGTTAAACTCTTCTCCTCTTCATCCAGTAAATCCCAATAACGTATTATTTTGTGAATACATCCCAGCCAACTCTCGAACCCTTCCTTTTACTGAAATCCCTATGAATCCTCTTCATATACACACAAATCCTTGTCTTATCACATTATAATGAGTAGAAAAGACAACATATTTTGCGGGTGATGGAAGGGAACAGACAGAATTTGAACTGGTTCTCATGCAAACAAATGGGGAAACAAACACACTGTCAACTCTAATATTACATTTTTTTTAATTACCTGTATTATTTAACTGTGCACTTATGTACAACACTCATCTACTTAAATATCAGTCCACCTCCACTGAAGAGCAAACCTAATTGTTTCAATAACAGCAAGAAAAAGTCAGTAGAGCATAGCAAAAAAAAAAAGAAAAAAAGAAAACCAGCACACATTTTATAATAATAACTCAGTCAATTCAAAACAATTACGTCTAGAAAATCTTTGTGAAAAATTCTCCTGAATTACACTTTCTATGGTATATTGCACAGTACAATTTTTGCTCTTCTACTCTTCATGCTATTGCCTTTTTGAAAGATTCCCCTTGTGAGATAATAAAGAAGGGCCAAAGATTTACTCTGCTTCCTGTATGTTTGCAAATAAAATTTACCTCATGCAGTGACTAAGAATTTGGCTGGAAAATTGAAAGTTTCCGATTGTTTGAATAATTAAAAAGAGAGAATTATACTGCAAATTGTTTCCCAACTAGTGTTAGCTCTTTGAAACAAAGAGAAGAAAACAAACAAAGTCATAATTTAGGGAGTGGAGGCAAATTTTTCTCTCTCTGTGTGCTCTTGAGAAAAAGAGCAAAAGCAGGCTAATATTAATCAGAAAACAATTCTGTTCTAACGCCAACATTTTGATAGGACCTCCATTACTGTGACTGCCTCACATATGTGACCTTATTTAGCCTGTACTCACAAAGAAGCAAAAGGACAATAGAAAATCCATGTTCTTGTTGGCTAGAAAATTTGATCCTCAATTTAGATTAACTCACTGATATGGGGAAGGTGTCTGAGTTTTGCTCACTAGTGTCACAGATCATAATTTTTTAAAAAAACCAAAACAAACAGCAATAAGTGAGATTCTTGTAAAATTAGTTTTATACACAAATGGACAAACAGCCTTTAAATCCTAAGACTGCTAGTGGCTAGTCTAATTAATTCATGTCCAGACATCACTGCCTTCTTCTTCAGATATCCAAAATATCCAAAACTCAGGGCTCCAAGCATCTTAGATAAATAATGTCTTTGAACTTCTACATTATAGGATTTCAGGTTCTGATATTTTTATCAGATCAAAAAGAACAACAACTTGTTCACTCCCTGTGCATAAATCATTGCTGTGATTGGGGCAAAACAATGCAGATATAACATTTTTTGTTCAGTAGACTTGCACTTGAAAGTTTGAGATTTTATAATATGTGCTGCTTTATCCCCCTTGCTTCTACTCACCTGCCAGTTTACTTACCTCACAGTTTTAGCTAAATCTATATTTTTATGGTGAATATGGTTTTCTATAAGTTTGATTTTAGAACTAAGGTAATACTGTATGTTTGCAAACTTAGACAAAATGTCCAGGGGAAAAAACTAACTTCCATGAAAAGAAAGGTGTAGAAACAATTATTGTGAGGCATTTGTGAATATTGTCTTGTCAGGCTTTTTTTCCCCTACATCTACTGTGTGCCTGAAGATACGACTGCAACACATTTTAACTAACCTAGCTTCAGTCATGGGCAAGTTAGTGGATAAACAGGTTTATATCAGCTGTTTTATATTAAATACTGGAAAAAAAATTGGTCCTGGTAGTAGTGGTATTCAGTACTGCCAGCAAAACTTCCCAAGATCCTCAATTCAATATTTAACGTGCACTGAATTCAGTTCCACTGTGACAATCTGGTGAGCAGGATCCAAGCTTATCTGCCAGAGTGTCTATTTAAATCGTGGCCACTTCACACTTCAGATTGCTGTCAGTAGCCTATGGATTCCAGAAATACGGGGAGGACAGTGGGCTAACTCAATGTGGTCATCACAGCAGAGTGCAAAACCAATCCTGCCTGTTGCCCAAATTCCACTGTTATTCCTTTGTCACACAATGCAGTGTGAAGAGTAGTTGGCTGTAGGGTACAAACCAAGAACTGCAGGGCTCATCAAACCCCCAGAAATCACCCGCTCCAGCTTCTGCAACGAAGGAGGATTAATTTGTCCAAGATATCCCCAGGAAATGACAACTCAATTTGTTTCCAAGGAAGATTCCAGCTTCTTTTTACAGTGATGCCATATAGTATAGTGCCAAAATCCTTCAAAGGATTCTGTTTCTCCTGTATAATATCTATTTCCTCTTCCCTTCATGTCAGAGAATGAATTTAGACTCATCTGTCATGATCCAGAAAAGCCTACATTTTCTTTTTTTCTGTTTCTTCATTGCCATTTAGTTTCCTATAAATGTTTGGTTGTTGGTTTAGGAATATTTCCAGGCACTTGAAGCATACTGATTTATCCAAAATTCCTCAAGGTGTCTTTTCTATCTTTATAGATATACTTTTTCCTTTTTTCAGTCCAGGGATACCTCCTTTGTTCTTAGAGAAATTTTAAATATAAACTTTGATGGTTCAAAGAGTGCTTTGGTTAGTTTATCAGACACATTCATTAGACTTTCTGAACTTGCGTGTTTCTATGTTATCTCCATATTCTTTAAACTTTTCTTTCTAAACTTTACCCTAAATTTCTACTCAATTTTTAAATTAACTTACTTAATCTGGTCATAGTTCACTTTTCCTAGAAAGATTAAACAAAAAAGAAAGTTCATCTTTATATAATTCATTACTTTCTTTGTTATGTGTCTTTCCTTTCATTTTGGTCCCTTCATAGTTCCAATATATTCTTAAAGATTTTCTTATTACTTTTTATGTGTCTTGTTAGTTGAAACACCCAGTTTTCAGTATTTCTGGTTTTATCCCTGCCTACTTGTGCTGTTGCTTTATATGATTGTTAATTACGTTACATATATGAGTTATGCAACAAGGTTTTACTTATATTTGTTTTATGTGAATGATATCTACACTGTTACTTCCAAAATACTTATTATTTACACGTTGCTGTAGAGTAGTTAAGCAGATTAGAATTTCCTAGCTATCTCTGGTCTCATAGTGTGATGGTAACTCTCAGTTTTGCTTGGTTTGTTTGCAAGGGGTGAATGAACTCCTAAACTATATTTCTAATTAGAGTATAACAGCTCAGAGGCAAATGACTTCTAGGCTCTAAATAATCTTTTGCTTTAATCCAATGATTTACAAGAACAGACAAAATGTTAATTGCAAACCATAGTTTAAGGTAAATTCTAGGAAAGGAAGAATGCTAGAAGCTAGAGGAAGAGCTCTTTTCTTTTTATAAGACAACACATGCTGAGACAGCCATAATGATTTATTTGGTGAAACTGATGCATTTTTATAAAGATCAGGAATGGTTATATAAGTTGCTAAAATATTGTAAATTGCTAGCAAAAAATAGTAATAAGAGGATTCAGTTTCTTAGGGGAACAAAAAATAGAATACTGTTATTAAAAATTGGAAAAGATCCTCTAATTAAAGCTAGAAGACCACATTTAATAATGTATTTAATGGAACATAAAACATTGAGAGCAAAGGCTCACTGGTTATGAGTTTTATGCAACCGTGAGGTTTACTGTGATGGGTACTAAGGTAAGATAAACAGTCAAGAATAAAATTAGATACCTTAAATTTTTGATTAAGGTCACATTCTACTCTTGGAATTAAATACACAACTCATATATACAGGCAAACGAATCAAAATGTCTGTCTTTGTATTTGAATGGAAAGTATATCTGACATTACAGCACACAAACATGGCAAAGTGTGCAAGAAAAGAAGAAGAAATGGCAATTCCTCTCCCTCTCCTCTCCCTCTCCTCTCCTCTTTTTTACTTCAAACATTTGCGGCAGTATTATCTCAGCACATGACAGCCTCTATCTCAAACTGTTTGAAGGGGAATAAAGGAAATTCTGGAAGCATGTGAATAATTTGCCATATATTGGGCAAATCCATTTATTGTCCTTAAATGGGCTTAGCAGAGCCACTGGCAGGGAAGTAGCAGGGAACTGAAGAGGCTGCAAACTTAACTCCAGTATTAACCTGATATGCAAATGGACATGCAAGATAATATCAAGTAACTGTGTTTTGTTGATGTCCCTCTCAAAAAATATTTGTGTGAAGGGATATAGCACACATATGTTCAGAAAACTGATTGCAAAAGTGCTGGTGTGGTGAGTTTGAATTAGCTCAAAATGCTTATTTCTCACTAACAACAAGGTTAGAAAAATCAAGCAGAGATAACAAAAGCTCTGCGATCTTAATCTTTCTTGTGAAACAATTCCATCATAAAAGATCTGAAGAGAAATTACACCTTCTCCTGCAGTTATATAACACTGTTTTCTTCTGCGATTGGCCTCAGTATGTCCTAAGCTATGGTCTTGCTTCTGGTGTGTAACTGAGTGGCCTTGTAAATTTCAATTTAGGTACAATTCTGCTGATGATACAGGTTCTAGAAGAAACAAGATTAAACTTTCTAAATGTGAGGCAACAGGAATAAGAAAGCAGGAAAAAAAGAATTTATTTTTTTTTTTCTCAGCAAGGTGCACAGACATAACTTCCAATACAAACCAGAAGCTGAACTGATGGGTAAGAAGGAATAATGGTACCTGACGTATCATGGCTCTCCACGTATATAGATTTCATTGGATGTATTTACATGCTATATTTTTAAAAACATATTAATTTTTCTGTCAATCATAGATATATTTTTTTTATATATTCCTCATTTTTTCTTCAAAGATACAGGATTGTGATGAGTTTCACAAGCTGGAAGAGGGTAGATTTAGACTAGACATTAGGAAGAAATTTTTCCTGTGAGGGTGGTGAGGCAGTGGCCCAGGTTGCCCAGAGAAGCTGTGGATGCCCCATCCCTGGAGGGGTTCAAGGCCAGGCTGGATGAGACTTTGAGCAACCTGGGCTAGTGGAGGGTGTCCCTGCCCATGGCAGGGGGGTTGGAACTCGATGATTTTTAAGGTCCTTTCCAACTCAAACTATTCTATGATTCTATGATTCTATGAGTTTACCCTTGGGAGTCAAACCCACACAACCGCTCACTCACCACCACCTCGACCTGCCCCCCTCCGGGATGTGGGAGTGAATTAAAGGGGTAAAGGGAAAAAAGTGTCATCGGTTGAGATAGGAACAATTTAATAACAAAAATATAATTATATTGAAAAATAATAATATAGACAAATGAGTGATACACAGTGATACTGCTCCCTTCCAGCTTCTCCTGCACCTGCAGACACTGGCACAGCAGAGAAGCTGAAAAGACCTTGGTCTGTCCTGGAAACAACTGTAAACATCACTGTTACCAGCTTTCTTCTTAGCACAAATCCAAACCACAGCCTCTTGCTAGCTACTATGAAGAAATTAACTCTGTCTCAGATTAATCCAGGCCAAGAGCATCTAATTTATTATGAGATGGGGCATTCTATTTATTTTTAAAAATTAATAGA
>WKFP01013916.1:234054-249684 GCA_011057875.1 Pterocles orientalis
CCAGCTTCTCCTGCACCTGCAGACACTGGCACAGCAGAGAAGCTGAAAAGACCTTGGTCTGTCCTGGAAACAACTGTAAACATCACTGTTACCAGCTTTCTTCTTAGCACAAATCCAAACCACAGCCTCTTGCTAGCTACTATGAAGAAATTAACTCTGTCTCAGATTAATCCAGGCCAAGAGCATCTAATTTATTATGAGATGGGGCATTCTATTTATTTTTAAAAATTAATAGATAATTATTCTGTTGAACTATATTGTTAAAAATAAATTTTTCCAAGCCTAAGCTCATAATTATGAAAATAACTTTTCAGAGGATATTCTGAGAAATTATTTCCATTGCTCAGCTCTTATTGCTTTTGGCAAAACTTTCTCTTAACAGAAATGACAGACTACTGAAGGAGTCAGCAAGAAGGCTTCCTTACAAGAACAACGAAGGATTGTTTAACTCTGAAACTATAATAAGGCATGCCCAGATTTTTGTTCCATTGCACCTCAGTGTCAGCATCAAACATTTTCTCTTTTTATTTTGATGATGAACAAGGATATAATGGTAAGTGCAGCAAGCCACACTTTTACTCTGCCTACATGGTGAGAGGTCTGGATGTGCGAATCTAATTTGCTGTATTTCCCTGACCCTGAGCCAAGATGGATATTTGCAGCAACGGCTACAGCCACACAGTCGAAAAGGAAGAAAAGGATGACAGCGACAGTAGGGAAACAATCCATTTCCCCAGCTGCAATTGAGGAGATTTAGTGCCCCAGTAATGCAGCTAAACAGTTTCTAGTCTGAATTTGGCCAGTGTCCAGAAAGCTACAAATAGATTTATGAAAGCAGAATTCAGTTTGAGACTAACATAGATAAACTTAGGAATGGAATTCAGTTGGAGGTTAAGATACATAAATTCGTGCTAGGTGCCTACACTCCCAGTAGAGTCGATAAAGAGCTTGGTCATGATTTTTTTTAATACACGTGTGTGTCCAGGCCATTCGAGATTACATAGGATGTTCAAGATAGCCAAACAAGGGTGGCAGAAATGAGGCAACAGCCCCTTTCTGGAGTAGTGGTCAGAAGCTAGATGCAGCAGTAGGAGTAATGGGTGGCCTTGAATGACACCAGATGTCAAGGTTTAGGCAAGAGAATTCCACCTCCAGTTCACACAGCAAAGGGAGCCACAGACAGCTCCCCTCTCTCTTTATCTCTTCATCTCTCTCTTGCTTATTACTTTTCTCCCTCTCACCATCTTTCCCTCTCTGTCTCAGAGGAGTCACATGGTTTCTGATATGGAAGTATGCAGTCATTGCTGAACCTCACTTGTGCTCTCTAAAGGAGTCAGAGGTGAGAAAAATCAAATGGGTGTCCAGTATGCGGTGAGACCCATGGAGGAGTCACGCAATATCTTAACAATCCAAGTGTGTAAGCTGTATCTATTTCAGGATAAATACCTGAACGTGGTAAATTGACCTTGGCTGGCCTCCAGATACCCATCCAGCTGCTCTATCACTCCCCCTCCTCAACAGAACAGGGGGATAAAGTAAGATGGAAAAGCTCATGAATCAAGATAAAGACAAGGAGACCACTTAAGAGTTACTGTCATGGACAAAAACCACTTGACCTGGGGAAAATTAATTTAAATTATTAGCAATTAAAAAAATAAAAATAGAGTAGGATGGTGAGAAACAAAGACTAAAAAGCCTAAACTATCTTCCTCCCATTCCACCCTTCTTCCAGAGCTCAACTTCACTCCTCCATTCCTGACTTTTTCAGGATTCATTACTGCATCACTTTTAGTCATTTCACAATTAAGTGCTCTAGTTTGCATTTTGAAAGTTTCTCAATATGCCATTGAAATAAATGAACACTGGAAGAAGTTAAGATGCTCTAGGATCCTGACTGTCTGATAGCAGTTGCACAGGCAGACATAAACAATCCTATAATAGTGAAACGTAAGCATTCTGGGAAGGGTATAAAGAATTTTAATTTCTTCCAAGTAATGTTACAAAAATATGGTATTCCTTGCAGATTGAAATATATTTCTGCGTATTCATAATCTACATGGATCCAAGGATCTTCAGTGAGTGTTAGGGACTCATCCAAAGTCTTGGCCACTGCAGTTGTCCTTTGGGTGCCTGATTTTGCTTGCAGATACACAAAAATTTGTATTCAGGATCCCTACGATCAAACAGCTGCAGATCAAGCACGGGTACCACTCCCATAAGAACAATATTTGATTTACATAGTGTAAAAATTTCCTCATACAGTGCTTTCTGGAAGAAAATGTTATCTCCTCTCTCCATCTCTTTCAAAATGCTTTTGCTCAAGCTACCTTCCTTCTGGGGCACTTTTACACTCTGCTTATGGAACACCTGAAGATAATAATCCTTTCCAGGAGAGGACAAACAGATCGATGGATCTTCAATTAAACCTTATCATCTTAAAGACATAGAAAGGCATTTTTCAAAGCTTTCTTGTCCCCATCCGGTGGTATCTCGTAGCCAGAAGAGTTCATCTGCTCCTCTTGGTTGTTCCTTACCTGAGGTCGTAATCCTGTTTTTTGACACAATAAACATTTCCACAGCAACTAATTTTGATGTCAGAGGCAGACCATGACTTGTGTTAGAGAAAAAAAAATGTGTCAGAACCAGTTGAATTTGCAAGAATGAAAAGATTTCTACCTTAACCTAAAATGAGACCTATGATTCCAAACTAGCTTTCAGCATCAATGAGCTTTTCAGGCTACACACCAACGAAAAGCTAGTGTTCTTTTTTTTGTGAAATAAACATTTTTAAGTAGTTAAATTCTCATTAGAATTAATGTATTTGTAACAACATTGCTTAAAACCTGCAGTAAAGGCAGCTGAAATTAAAAGTCTAATTGCATATAAGAGCAACATCAAGAATGGTTCATATACACTGGTGGATATAGAAGATTTTAATCTTTTACACTTACATTGTACATAGATTTTCAAGTATGGGAAACACCTTGATATGTGTGCCTATGGGACATTTTAACAGGATGCCACAAGTTATAGTACATTTTCTCTACAATGACTCTAATTTTCAGGTGGCTTGAAAGTATAACATTTGAGAAAGTAAAACTCTTACTTGGTAAAAGGCTCTGCAATAGCACAGAACTAGGAATTTTCACAGCATATACAACAACAGAATTATACTCATTTAAAACACTAGAAAATATAATCATGGTTGTATTTGTCCTGGATACCAAACCATATTGGAATTTACAGGAAAGAAGAGCTGAGTAGATTGCTGCAGTTACTGTTTTAAAGGAGAAACAATCAAGTTTCTACTGTAATCTGAGACAAACGCTCTGCTTAATCAATGACCAGTTCAGTTGCTTATCAAACTGAAACAATAAGTGACACAGTGGTTTTATATTCAGTGCCTAAGAAGTGATTCAGAAGACAGTTCTTTGCTTATCAAAATTAAAAGCAGCACTCTGCATTATACAAAATATTGATTGACTCTCTGAACTAAATTAGGGATTGCCTGAATCAGTCTGTGTATCAGGATGATACACAAGTTACTATCTTTCTGGTAAAGATGGCTTCCTGAACAGCAAAATATATAAAAAACTTCACCCACTTATTAATTAGCATGGGATGGGACAGTGACATAAGGAAGAACAGTTGGGGCAGCATTTTTTTGTTATTTGCACAGTCCTCGGAGAATTTTTGTATCACGTGCAATGATCAGAACTCACTAAGGGGCACCTGTCCTAAGGGACTTGTCACAAGGGCACTCCTTCAATTCTCCTCTCCCCATTTAGGATTTCCAAAATGTATGCTACTTTGCCCAGCAGAACTACCTCACTCAAATGTTAATCTGCACTGGGTAACCTCTTTCTGAGTTACTCTGTCATTGCAGAGGTGGGTACAGAGAAGAGACTCCAGGGAAACAGTGTACTCAGGAGGAAGCGCTTGCAAGCCACCAGGAGTCACTTCCCTTCCCCTTTTGCCTGGCAAAACAAGGAGCACCATCTCAGTGAGGGCGTCGGGACATGTCTGCATCTGCATAGTAAGTTGCACATTTAATGAAAATTCTTGAATTTTATGGACTATTGAGTGGGGAAAAAAAAGTAATAATAACGAATTGCAAGCATTTATTCAACTGACAAGTGCAGCTTAGTTTCAATTATTTATAACACTTCATAATGTGCTAATAAATGTTCTGTAGTAGCATGTCTTGAAAATGTAATGAAGTCTTAGTAAAATAAAACCTCATTACAGCATTCACCTGTTAATTCTGTGTTGAGGAGAGGAAAACACAGTCTGTTGCTATGATCAAGTCTGTCTCTCATATATTTACTGTGAGGGTGGTGAGACACTGGAGCAGGTTGCCCAGAGAAGCTGTGGATGCCCCATCCCTGGAGGGGTTCAAGGCCAGGCTGGATGAGGCTTTGAGCAACCTGGGCTAGTGGAGGGTGTCCCTGCCCATGGCAGGGGGGTTGGAATTAGATGGTCTTTAAGGTCCTTTCCGACCTTAACCTTTCTATGATTCTACGATTCTATATTTTTGCTTATCTATCTCAATTCTTTATCAACATTGTTTTTGACTTTTCTGTGTTGTAAGTATGTTAAATTTTCCTTGCTCTAACACAAATTTCATTTTAAACCTCTTCCTTCTTGCTGTGCCTATCAAAATCGCTTTATCTGAAATTGATAAATATGAATTTATAATACATTGAATTTAATTTCCTCTGCCCCTTCTTTATGCTTGCTAACTCTGCCCATCCACTGAACTTTTTTCAACTTATCAATGAATTTTAAAGTATAGACACAAACAGTTACGCATGTGAGTGGGGAGTCAGAATTAAGTTCCTATAGGCATAATCTATTCTTAAATTAGATTTCACATTTCTGATTTCAAATGCATTATTCCAACAGTCCTTCAGCCTGAATGTTCAAGTTAAGATTTATACTGGGCTGCCCTGTCTTAATTCTCCAACCATTTGCAGGGTGAATGGATGTAATCTGGGAAGAATAGTGGAATCAGTAGGAAAAAGAAGCTCTTCAGGGTGCTACCCTAAAAAGCTTTAATACAAAACATGGAGATGCCAAATTCAGCTGATAGCATTAAAAAGAAAGTGTTCTGCTCTCCTTTAGCATACCTTAGATTTTTTTGTCCAATCAAGATCCATGACCTGAGGATCAGTACCTATACCTATTTTTCTAGAGGACAAGGTTGGACACCATTTAATTATTTAAAGCAAACAAACAAACAATTAAGGTAAGAGGTACGACAATGACTAGACTTCTGTGATATTTACCTTTATTCTGTCCACATTGCAATATGGTCATACTTTGTCACTCAGGTATACTATTCATCAGTTTGTTGGAAGTATTGTCTGAAGTTATGAAGTCTTGCAAGAGCAATCTTCAGCACCTTCCACTGTAAGTGATAAGAGCTTTTTGTCAACCTCTTATTCTCTTATACGTGCCCACTAATAAAAATCTTCCCTACTAATACCACTGAACATATGAAAAAAAAAATAAAGATGACGTTTTATTGAGATTGCCTATTTTACAACCAATACAAAAGGCTGTATAGAAAGATCTATAGAATAGATAAATTCCTCAGTAGGTGTAGGCCCACCCTCTTCCTTTGGAGTATGCCAGTACACCTCAGCCAAATCTCAAGCCCATTACCTTTGGTATTTGCCCGGTGTCTGTCCGTCTTACTCCTCTGACATCTATTAATTGAAAGAACTGAAGTGATAGTCCCTACAGACAGCTCTTCTGTCTCTTTTCTGTGAATACTACAGGACAGTCTGTAATCTTAAAGAAGGAAAATGAGATGTAGATTAGAGCCTTTCTACAACACTGAAACATGTTAGCAAAGACTTTTTACATAGGAAGAACTTTTTTACCTAAAAGGTATCTTTCATGTCCTGTTAAAGGAATGTGCTAGTCATAACTTTCCAACAACAACTGAAGGAATTTTTGTCAGCTTGAGAAATTTTAATACAACTATAAATTCTCCATGCTTCAAAACAATGTATAATCAGTCAGTATCATATTCCTACATTATTTAGTAAATGCGCAAAGATAGATCAGACATTTGATAATACCAGAAGCTCAGCAGTGGGTAAAATTGATTGAACGCACTTTGAGCGTGAATGAAAGAGTTTATGATTTATTGACACTTTGTAGATTAATCTGAGGCCACAATGAGCAGCAAAGCAGAGAGTAGTAAGCCTGATTTGCAGGAATTTTAAGAATATTCTCACAGCAAGGAAAAAGAATTAGATTACACTTTTGGACATAAAATATTTTTGGCAGCCATTAGTAACCTTGAAAGCTATCACCTGTAAACAACCAGGGGAAAAAATGCACTCTTTGTACCAGATCTTCGAACAATTCTATATTGCAAATGACAAAGAAAATACTGAAAAAAGCTCAAACAAATAAAAACTAAATCAAAGGCCATATAGTTCTGATTTAGAATGTTATGCTATTAATTTCTTTAAATAATGTCTAATTCATCACTACCTGACTATCTGAGTTTTACCAGTTCAGCCTTCCTTGACTTAGGATTGTTGTTTTGTATTTTGTTAAATAATTTGAGGTTGATATGTAACACTGAATTTTTGGATATTTGACATCAGAATTTGAATTTTGCAACTTTTTTTCCCACCTTAAGCCATGGGTCTACTTTGGTCTCACTGAACAATAATGAGAAGTTGGATTATTTTTCTGCTTTATACACAAAAGTTGCTTAGATGACACTGACAGATTCTTCTGTCAGTTTCCAATGAATTTTAGATTTTACCTTGTTTACTCAACTTGTACTGGTTTAATAGAAAAATATACAAGATAGATCCCTTGTAACAAGTAAGTGGACATCAGGATCCTGTGAGCAGTCATGCAATAACAGTTGTTAAAAATGTATGTGATATACTTTTTGTTTTCTCATGCTACTGTTGGATGGGCAAGTGCTGAAGCATTTTTACTGTGCTGATAGTTAAAAGCAATCCTCACCACGTGTGCATGTACATGATATGTAAGAACATGATATGCAAAATAATATCTGCGAATTACACACTTAAAACAGAGAGCAGTAGTTTTCTACCTTGGGTGATTTTTTTAGCATGCTTGAAACAGCAGAATATCATGCCCAGAAGTCCAGACTACAAAACAGGCTAGTTATACAGACTATTAAGAAGGCTTGCAGGAGCCTTGTCTCTGGAATATCCTAGCTTATAAGAATTTCATGCTTTTCATTTGCATTAACAAGTGAGACAATGCAATATAATCTTTCAATTTCTCTTACTAGAAATGTTGAAAGAGTTTTGATTGGGGAAAAAAAGAGGCTATCACTAGCTACTGCAAGATGGTACAACAAAATGATCTAACATACTGCTTTATATGTGGATGCTGTCTGTGAAAGAAAAATGCAATATCTTTGCAAAGACAGTGGTAAAAGTCCACAGGTTTTGAAGGTAATGTTTGAACACGAGAAAATTTAGAAGTTGAGATTTTACTTAGATTGGGAAGGATTCAAGCAAGAGAAAAAAGACAGAAATCTTGAAAGGCAATGCTATAAAATTCAGAGAATCAATTAAACACATCCCAAGCGAGAGAAGTTTACAAATGAAACACTTGCTTACTGTGGAAACACAAGACAGGAGACAAGGAAAAAAAAAAGATAAACACATAGAATATGGAAAACATGAGTAAATAAAGCTGTAGAGTCAAAACTGAATCAGAGTAAGTTAGTGATAAGGGCTATATTCAGGTCTAGGAAAAGGTTTTCTGCCTCTAGCAGAGTGTATTTCACTGCAATCTTCAAATTCTATATCTAATCTCTTGAAAAATATCTTTTATTGGGTTTTTAAAATAAGTAACTATCACTTATTCCTGGATAGATGTCCTTTGGTTTTAGGGAATGGATGGCAAGAAAGGTCTTATTATTTTTCTTTTTTTCTTCTAATTTCTTTAGTATAAAATAACTGTCATCAGGGACAGTGTAGTGGTAAAAATATTAATATTTAAGATTTGAGAGGTCTGGTTAAGAAGTTTATCCTAACAAAAAGAACATTCCTTTTGACAAAGAGCTAACAGTGATTGTTTCCATCTCCCAACTTCTGAGCTGCCATTGGGTTTGCCATTCCTATAGGCTCCACCAAGAGACATTCCTCCATATTGTCACATTATTTACTGTTTGATTCCTTCTTAGAATCGTGGCAGTTAGCAAACTGCTTAAGAATTCCATCCCAGGGATGGCATACATTAAACATTGTTAACATTGAAATTATTATTTTTCCTCACCTCTTTTTTTTTTCCTGAAACGCTGTATAGTTTGTGTCTCTTCAATCACTTGGAAGAGAACGGGAGCAGAGGAGGAGATGTATCCAGAATATTCTCTGACTATGATCATAGTTATTAAAGTTTCTGCCTGACCTGTCCTAAATTCAGTGACCAGTGGTGTCCCTCAAGGGTCCTTATCGGGAACTGTACTGTTTAATATCTTCATCAATTACATGGACAGTGGAATTGAGTGCACCTTCAGCAAGACTGCAAACACCAATCTGAGTGGTGTGGTTGACATGCCTGAGGGGTGGGTTGTCATTCAGATGGACCTCAACAAGCTCAAGAAGTGGGCCCATGTGAGCCTCATATATGATTCAGCAAGTGCGAGTACCAGGTACTGCATCTGGGTTGGAGCAACCACCAATATCAATACAGAGTGGAGGATGAAGAGGTTGACAGCAGCCCTGCAGAGAAAGGCTTGGGTGTCCTGGTGGATGAGAAGTTGGATATGAGTCGGCAAAGTGTGGTTGCAGCCCAGAAACCCGTGTCCTGAGCTGCATCAAAAGAGGCGTGACTATGAGGTTCAGCTCCCCCTCTGCTCTGCTCTGGTGAGATCCCACCTGGAGTACTGCATTCAGCTCTGGAGTCGTCAGCAGAGGAAGGACATGGACCTGTTGGAGCAGGTCCAGACGAGGACCACAAAAATGAGCAGAGTGATAGAACACCTCTCCTCTGATAGAACAGAGGAGTGATAGAACACCTCTGGAGACAGACTTTTTAGTAGTGTCTGTAGCAACAGGACAGGGTGTAATGGTTTTGAATGAATAGAGGTTAGATTCAGACTAGATATAAGGAAGAAATTTTTTACAATGAGAATGGTGAAACAGTGCAACAGGTTGCCCAGAAAGGTGGTAGATGCCCTGTCCCTGGAAACATTCAAGGTCAGGTTGGACAGGGCTCTGAGCAACCTGAAGTAGTTAAAGATGTCCCTGGTCATTGCAGGGGGAGTTGGACTAGATGACCTCTAAAGGTTCCTGCCAACACAAACCATTCTATGATTCTATGAAATTGTACCTGCATTATTACACACGCATAGTCCCCAGATTCTTGGACAATAACAATAATCTCATTTGACTTCATGTTCGTGTCAAAAGATACTATTGGAAAATCTTAAAGAGGAAATGAGGTAATGTTCCTACCATTTTCTTGAGGCTATTTTAGTTATTCAATCTAGATGCAACTTGTATGATACTATAAATGAAGAGGAATGGGCATCTCAAAAGTTGTTAAAATTAAGAATTTTATGTTAAAACTAAACTAAATAGTTTGACCTTCACATTTGTATGGGACTAAAATGGCAACACGACAACATTGAACTGTCAGTAGGAGAAAGAGAGAATTCCACCGAACTACAATTTTTTAGTCAATCCTGAACAAATTACCTTGCAATCGGCAACTTAAAGCCTATGTTAGCCCTGGTCAAATTGTTTTTGCAACAAACAAAGGCAATATCAGCACTCAGAGTGACACAAACCATGGTGATTAGAAGAGAATTCAGACTGCAAGATAGTGGAACAAGTTAATACTTGATTTTTTTCTATATAATTGAGAGAAAAGCAGTCATTAAATTAAGTAATAATGAAAAGAATTCAGAAGAACATTCCATACAACACTAATTCCTGCAGCCAAATTTTAGTGTCATAACAATATCTGGTATTTTAACCATCTAATCCTTTTGAGGTAGAATTAAACTTCTGAGCCCAGGGTGAGCTCAGGGAAAAGGGATGATTCATTCATTATCCTGAAAACCTAATGTAAACTCGTGAAGTTTATAATCCAGTTGAGAAAACCCGTATGCACATGTTGTAATGATTCAAAAAAGCAATGCACTATTCATGGCTATCTTGGATGGGTTGCCAAACCATAGTCCAGATGATCTTTAAAGCTCTGAATACTTTTTTGAACAGAAATTATTGGAAACTCCTAAATGGAACAGATTTCTATTAGAAAATGCTGACATGAAGACCCTGAAAAAATTACATAGATGAATGTTGGACCAAGAAGATCAGACATACCAAAATTGTAACGTGTATTCAGTGTAAAACATTATTATATGCCACCATTGCATCAGGGCACCAGAGTGGGGGAGTAGTTATTAGTGAGTGCCCTGAAATTTACTCCTATGATTCTTCACAAGTTCAGGTTTACTAGCTAGGTTTTAAAGGGTACTACTGAAGACATAATCTTTTATTCTGTTTCCTTCCTGATTTGAATCCTTAACCAGAGGGTATCTCATCAATAAACTAGGTAATTATTTTGCTCTAATTGTTAGAAACAGTTGTTGATTTTAATTTCAGTAATTTTCTTAAATATCATGAACAGAGCTACAAACTATACACAAATAAGCAACTTAATTCAAACTTCTATTTTCTTTATTTTTCTCTCATTGTTATACTGAAGCCCTTTACTATCATCACAATTGTGTCATACACACCATGTTGGGAAAAGATTTTTTTCTCCTTTTAATGTTTTACTTACCCGTGTTAACAAGTTTATAGATATCCGGCTCCAGTGTTATGATACAGTTTTGATCTAGAAGCAGATGACCATTATTTCACTGTAAGGCTTTCTTGCAAATTTATGGAGCCATAAACCTGATGGTGCTTTAAGGATGTTTTCCAAAGAAAACAGCAGGAACAACAAGGGAAATGCTGGAAAGCAAAGTGTTGTTTGATATTCTAGAATTTTTGGGGGGTTTGAAGGGAGAATCAAGATGCCTGTGCAAGTGACTGATACTTGTGGGACAGGGCATATTGTGGACAATATTAATGCAACCTTTGCCAGTATTTCTTGCCAAGATACTATTTTTGTGACATACGCTCTTCTTGTCATTTCATGCCTCCTTTTGCCGTTGGCAAAGGCTAACAGTTGTGCTATGGTTCTTGAATGCACTGAAAAGGCTCACTAGTGTTTAGGTTCACCACAGGTGGCAGAAGGTTTGGAAACAATAGCCTGCAACACATTTTGTCTCTCAATAATATCCACAGGAATGCAAATAAGGCATTGCTTATTTTCACTGAATGGTTTGGGGTTTTCCTGGTAGATTTTTTTATTCTTATTTTCCCTGATAAGTTAGAATTCTCTGTGGACTCAAATGTCTATTTAAAAATTACATTGGTCGTGTATGTAGCTTTGTGTTTAAACAATACTGAAATGAGTTGATACATTGTTTTCAAAAATTACCCCAAGTCAGCAGCATAGGAAAGGGTTAGGAATGCAACATAATGGCAATAATAATTTTTGTTTGATTTTGAGAGTGGTCATACCTACATCAGTAGTAAAAACATTATAAATCTTTTCCTACATTACTAACATCATTCTGTGATCATCTGTATTCTTATCTGATTGCCTAAAATATGTAGAAAGGACATCAGTCATTAGATTTGAAAAAAATGCATTGCTAGGCACACTTTATGATTTTAGAAACAAGATAAGAGCTTTACGACTCAAAGAAAACAATCAAATTCTTTTTTGTAGCCACAAGCATCATCTTTACTTAAAGGATTGTGACTATAAAAGCAAATATCTCTTACAGGAAGCTAGGACAAGAGCTGTCAGAGAACTGGGTAGTAAATAGCCCTGAAATTGTTTTCTCTGCTTCATTTCAAAAGCTTAAGGCAAAGAATGTTTGACCTTTTACAAATGGAATGGTTTGCTGCAGGTCAGGGCACTGTACTGAGTGCTGCTGGTTATGTGTAACTTGGTGCAATCATTACAAATGGTAAAACTGCTGCTGCTGGCAGAGACTCCTGCATGAAGAGGATTTCTAAACCAGTGACATTTGCTTGTTTCATTCCCAGAAAAGGTGGAATAAGTTTCTGCTTCCTCCATTCTGTTGTATTTCCAGAATTTTCTGACAGGGGGAGAAAAAAAAAAAAAAGTTATGATTGTTCAAAGCATAAAGGGGTCAAGGAAAAAAATGTCAAATGGAACAAAAAAACAGGTCTTAAACTTGGCGTATCTGTAGTCTATTAGTTGTCACCTTGTCATATTAATGAAATATGAAAGACATTTCTATTAAGCCTTATATTACCACTAATGAATATTTTAACAAATGTCATATAAGCTGTAGGCTAAATTTTGCTCCCATTAAGAACAATGGGAATTTTTACAGTTAGTTTCAACAAAATAAAACTTGACTTTACAGTCAATTTATCTCCTGTACTTCATGAATAATTCTTTTTTGGACGTTGCTTTCTTTCCACACAGACAGTATGTAGATAGCAAATTCACTGAAGCCACACTTTTTTCATTTTCTTGTGCTTCCTTCAGATTCACTTTTGCTGTGACCACTGTAAAAGTCAAACAACCAGGCTGTGCAATGGTTGAGAGTATTTGAGAGTATATATGTATGTACTCTTTCACTATTGGGAATTATAGACTTATGCAGTACCTAATCAATGTAAAATTATAATTAGAAACATTCATTGTTGTTTTAATTAGAGGTAACATTGTTCACCAATTTCTGCTCTGACTGCCTCCATAAATTATGGCTAAGACATAAATTTATGCTAAGACAGTAAACGTTAACAAAGAGCTATCTGATAGACAATCTTCTCAACTTTCCTCTTGTCCTGGTTTCAGCTGAGACAGTTAACTTTCTCCACAGCAGCTAGTGTGAGGCTGTGTTTTGGATTTGTGCTGAGGAGAAGGCTAATAACATGCTGACGTTTATAGCTGCTGCCAGGACAGTCAAGGACTTTTCAGCTTCTCTGCTGTGCCAGTGTCTGCAGGGGCGGGAGAAGCTGGAAAGGAGCACAGCCCAAATTACTAACCTAGGATCTGACCTTAGGTTTACGACTGAAACCCAAATTGGCCAATGGTATATTGCATATCACGCCCAGTATATAGATGAGAATCGCTCCAGAAGTTTCTCTCTCTCTGGGTCATCTATCTCTCTGCTTTGCCCCTCTCTCAGGGTCATCTTGGTCTCTCAGACATTCTGCCTCTTATCTTTTTTCTGGGATTGTGGTTTCAGGACTCTCCCTGCTCCAGAATAATTTGCTGGGAATGGGCTGAGCTTTGGTCATTGGGTGGTGAGCAGTTTCACTGTATATCACTCCTTTTTATATATTTATATTATTATTATCATTATTATTTTCAATATTCTTGTAGTTTAGTTAATAAATTGTTCTCATCTCAACCCACGAGTCTCTTTTCCCTTTACCCCTTTAATTCTTTTCCCCATCCCTGGGAGTGGGGAGAGAGTGAGCAAGAGGTGTTGAGTTTTGATGCCAGCTAGGGTAAAACTATAACACTTGTCTTAGGCTGTATTAGTACTGCTGTAGTTTAAATTCTAATTGGTAAATGCTTGCTAAGAAATTAATGTGACCACTGGTGTGAATTATCTTCTCTACCAAGATTTAAAGGAAATACTGCAAATGTTGGTGTCCTCTGTGGCTGCATTTGGTCTGGGCACCTCAGACCTGAAAAATGGAAGAGGACAAAATGAGCATAATTTACATAGAATGCATACAGAAATCTTAGTCTATCAGTGGCTTGGCAGAAAAGTTTATCTGCTTTAAATAAAAAAAAAAATCATCTGTTCTGATCAATTACCCCATCAAGCTTCTTCACATCTTTCTATTAACAGTCTGCGGAGAACCTACCTTGGCAAATAAAAAAATAACATTGGTCATTCATTCAATATTTTAAAAAAATTCTTGTACTATATTAGATTCATC
Organism: Pterocles orientalis; assembly: GCA_011057875.1. Lineage (NCBI taxonomy): Eukaryota > Metazoa > Chordata > Aves > Pterocliformes > Pteroclidae > Pterocles > Pterocles orientalis. The sequence goes on from WKFP01013916.1 coordinate 248,070, forward strand.
TTTAGAAAAAAATCCAGAAACTTCCAAATTGTCACTTCTGAAGATGTGCCATCAACACTTAAAAAGAAATTTGGAAAGACTGTAACTTACTGTGCAATATCTGCTGCCATTGAAGGCTAACAGCATTGTTATGCATATTTTCTAGCACATAATTAAAATTAAAACATCATTATAGATATATAATCTCTATATAATATAGATATATAATTCAGTTTCCTTCTTTCCACTTTATAATTTAAAAAATCCTTCCCAGAGGAACCTTGGTGTAGCTTTTTTACAGAAAATTAATAAATTCTTTTTACATCAAAGGCAAAAGAATAGTTTTTCAAATTACTATGTACAAGCTTCCTCCTCTGTGTAACATTTGAAAGCATCAGCTGCACTCCCCAAAAGAGAAGCAGGAAAATTAGCATTTTTCTTAAAGCTGTTCTATAGTCACTCACTTTTTATTTCAGATCTTTTTCTTTGGTATGTACTTCTATTCTCATTCCCAAATGCTATTAAAAATAGTGCTGTTTGCAGTGACACATAGGCTTAGGATTTTAGTTTGCAAATTATATGTAAACATTGGGAAATTCTTTTTAGCTGTACCGGAGCTTCTTCTATGATGAGTGTTTAGATATTGTATTCGGTATTACTCAAGAGTGTGCAGGCAATCTGCGTAGATTTACTACTGCCTCTCAAACCAATGTGAAGAGACAAATTCAACTGCAATGGCAGCAGGCAGTCAACTCCCTCAGTGAATTTGTGACTTTTTTTTTTTTTTGGTAGTTTGGCTTTTCCTCCCTTCTTTTTGAATATTTTGAATAAAATATGATGGGGAAATGAAGATCTAATTATTCACTTTGATTTTGCACTGTTAGATTTCAGCTTTTTTCTGTCTTTTAGAATCTATAGTAAGAATGGTGACGTGTTGTGCTCAAGTCGCCTGAAATCTGTGAGTGTTCTCGGTATGGTTAGGCAGCATTAAGTGGTAAAAAGTGTGGCTGTGCAACCCTGTCCCACAGTGGAGTGGGTTATGGATGGCTGCTGCCTTTGGTGTGGGACCCTTTTTCTGAGCTTTCTGTCCCACTTCTCCTCTTAGATAAGGAACATTGCCCTGTGGAGTTTGCCTAGATATTCATGTGCCTGGTGTGGTAGTTCCTGCTCTACTAACATGAAGCCTGACATTTGTCACATGGAGGCTCTTTCACTGCTGGCCTTTTGTCCATCTGCTATTAAAGTGCCAAAAAAACCACCCCAGTCTCCCTCACATTTACTGCTTGGTTAAAGTAGTGGCGTTTGTGGTTGGTTGTGGGGTTTTTTTCATTCCTCCAGTCAGGCAATAGACTTATGTCTGATGACTTTGTTTTGTTAAACTCTCGGTTCTATGAAGCTTAAATTAGACAAGCAAACAAGTAAGTTAAAATTGTGAAAAATATTTACACAGACAACATGTAAGACTGTGTTGTTGGCTATGGATTTGGAGCAAGTGATCAGAATATGAGTTTGTAATCCTAACTTTGGGAAATGGAGTTGTGCAGGGGAGAAAATGAGATGCTGGAGGGGTAATACTACTTGGCCAATTAGAGCTTGTGATTAAATTGTGAAGAATGGGATATATCCATAGGGTTGT